>JAQJVL010000067.1:2285704-2300704 GCA_035578905.1 Stictocephala bisonia | reverse complement strand
TGTTTCTCTGTGTTACAACATCTTTTTCTACTAAAATCGTGCCATCTAAAGATGAACCATTATAGGAGATGATAGTTATGTACCTGGTGTCTAAATCAGCCAGATATTACATTTGTGTATCTTTTAATTTTTTTGCCATTTAAATTATGAAAAGATCATTAATTCTTGGTCAAATCCAAATTCATTGTTGTACCAGTTTTTTTAAAGTTAACAGAATGATAAATAGTTCATGATTACATTGATAGTTAGCTGTAAGAAGTACTTTCTAGTCCTATACTCACCAATTATTACATAATATCGTGTTTAAATAAAGACATTTTTCATTCCATTTCAGGGGAATTTGAATATGTACAAACAATGTACAAACTTCATTTGTTGGTACAATGTACAACGTTTGTAGCACGTTGGTTCAAATCGATGCAAGAATTTGTTTGTCATGGTGTCTTGCATTTTTTGCTTATGAAGAAAATTGGTGGGGGGAAAATGTTAAAGTTTTGGCTGTTGAGATACAAAGTGTCCATGGTCCGTCACGCTTACTCCATCAACTCGGGTCCGCTCTACGGAACTTGCCGGCAGCCGTGAGGTAGGGCTCTCGGATTTTCTCAATCATCTTTCCTTACACTTTTTATGATTTTTTTTGTTTTTTTTAAAGAAATGTTTAAGTATGAATAAAATCTTTTTCCTATTTCATTCTAAGCTTTGATAAATTATAGAAGTTGTGCTTTCCGTTAATTAGGATACACTTTAAGGATATAACTGCAGTTAACTTTTTTATGGGGAATTTAATTGAGTTTCCAAATAATTATAGTATTTATTGAGACAGGAGCTAGGTCCTGACTAATTTATAACCCAATTGGTTCTTATTAAATTTGTATTAAACATATAATTACTGCCCGCGTCCTACGTCGTTACCCCAGCGTTTTGACCTAATCGAGAGTTGAAGGCGCTATTGCGAATTATACGCTACGTAAACAACACACTCAGTCTCCTTCTTTCAATGACTGTTGTAGAATTGTACATACAGACTGTACTTTTACAATATAATCCTATCGCTTATTCTACATGGGATGCAAATAAATTAAAATTACATAACATTTAATTTTTTTTTAATTTTAATATCATAAGCAGTAGGCCCTAATATCAAATAACAGCAGTATGAATTGAATTAATATGTTAATATTATTACAGTATTATCTTTGCTTAGTGATATTAGTTGAAATCATATAAAATGCAAGAAAATATATTTTTAAAATCGCAATGGCCTTAACATTTGTAATATGTGAACAAGTATACAATTTTAAAACTAATAAGATTTTTTATCTATTTGTACGTGTTACCAAATTACATATACAAACTAAATGAGCTTAAAATATTCATTTAAAAGAATTGAAATATGAAGGCGTTTTCTTTGCTCTAAATTTAGTGATAAAATAAACATATAAACGTAAATGTTTACAATTACCCATGAAATTTGTTATACTATGCCTATAAGTGCTACAATGCCATAATTCTTTTACAAAAAACACCCCTCTTCGTGCCGTTTATTGTAAAATAAATATTTTACACATTTTTTTGTTTTACATATCTATTATCGATTTTTTTTTCAATAGTATTTGTTATTACGGCAAAGTGAACGCCTTCATAATCGGAACATACCGCCTCAATACACGGCTGTTCCAAGGTCTGGCTCAGGGGTCCCGACGTATCATATGAGTAAATAAATTTTAAATACACAAAATAAGTATGTAATAAAATAGGAAATTGTATAGACATGATACTGAATATTTTAAATAGGATTAATTCTTTCGTTTAGAAAGGAAACAAAATGTTAATATTGTATGTACTGAGTTTGTGACTTGTATTTGAAGTAAAATGTATTCTTTCAAGATTGATATTTTTAAATGAACACAAATGTTGTGCCCACCTTGTGTCAGCTTAACTAAATTGCAAACTTATAGTTAGTAGTGAGAAATATGTTACATAGTTACATACTTTGTTAGGTCCCTAATTGTAGTAAATCTAGTGCTTTGTTAGGTCCCTAATTAATTGTAGTAAATCTAGTGCTTTGTTAGGCCCCTAATTGTAGTAAATCTAGTACTTTGTTAGGTCCCTAATTGTAGTAAATCTAATACTTTGTTAGGTCCCTAATTGTAGTAAATCTAATACTTTGTTAGGTCCCTAATTGTAGTAAATCTAGTACTTTGTTAGGTCCCTAATTATTGTAGTAAATCTAATACTTTGTTAGGTCCCTAATTATAGTAAATCTAGTACTTTGTTAGGTCCTTAATTGTAGTAAATCTAATACTTTGTTAGGTCCTTAATTATTGTAGTAAATCTAATACTTTGTTAGGTCCCTAATTATAGTAAATCTAGTACTTTGTTAGGTCCTTAATTGTAGTAAATCTAGTACTTTATTAGGTCCCTAATTATTGTAGTAAATCTAATACTTTGTTAGGTCCCTAATTATAGTAAATCTAGTACTTTGTTAGGTTCTTAATTGTAGTAAATCTAATACTTTGTTAGGTCCTTAATTGTAGTAAATCTAATACTTTGTTAGGTCCCTAATTGTAGTAAATCTAATACTTTGTTAGGTCCCTAATTGTAGTAAATCTAATACTTTGTTAGGTCCCTAATTGTAGTAAATATAATACTTTGTTAGGTCCCTAATTGTAGTAAATCTAGTACTTTGTTAGGTCCCTAATTGTAGTAAATCTTTGACTTTAAACAACTTTTCCTGTTGGCTTCGGAGTAAAAGAACACATTACAAAAGCCAACGTTATTCAGGATAAATTCTTTGTTTATAGTTTATATTTTACATATAGAGGTATAAATGGTAAAAATATTTTTGATCGTGTTTCAATTTATTATATTTCGTTAACTTAATGATTTACTACATGGGGAAAATCACCTCGACAAAGGGTTTGTTTTTATAACTTCTTGAACTATACAATTCATGAGTGTCAATATTAGTTCCTAAATTTTGTTAATTTTATAAACCTTTTTTGTTTTTACTGTGTTGAAAACTATTACAGTTAATTCTTTGCTATTTGGGTTAATCCAATAGTGAATTTTATTTATTATTCTATTTAGAAGTGTGCCAAATTGTTAAAAGATTTAACGCACTTAGTGGCCTGGGTTTTTGTCCAGAAATCAAATTTAGTTAATAGGCATCTTATATTGTATAGTAAAAAAAAAAAAAACAAATCGTAGAAAGACATTTAAATAAAGTGTTTAAACTTATCTTGTATGTCAAAACCACCGTACGTGTTTGGCTGGGTGGGTGAATCAAAACTACTTTACGTATATGGGTGGGTGGGTGATTCAATACCACTGTACGTGTAAGTATGGGCGCATGGGTCAATACCACTGTACGTGTAAGTGTGGGCGCATGTTTCAATACCGCTGTATGTGTTTGGGTGAACGGATGAGTCAATACCACTGTTTGTGTAACTGTTTTTGGGTCAATACTTATGTACGGATAAGGGTATCATAAAAGTTAATGGCACAAACCGTCACAAGATTATTGTAAAAAGTTTTTTTTATATAAAATTGTGTGTTTTTTTACATATATAATGGTCTCGTAGTATGGTTGAGAGCTGCACACTGAACGTTTTCACATCCAACATTTGTCCTGGACATTTAAAAGTGCAAGTTTGTTTTGCCTTACGATCAAGTTACGACATTTTCTTGTTATGAAATAGTTTGATAAACACATAACTAATAAATTGGTTTTTCTGTGGCCAAATATTAACTGGATATTAATACAACAACTACAACAACATTATTTGAAAAACGTAAATCTGTCTCATTTGTTTGTTTGCATTTTTTGTTAAAAATAACTTTCACACTTAACATAATCATTACATAAAGAATATATATAACTATTATATAATAAATATAAGTCTAGAGTTATATATTCTGTAAATATTCATCAGTGTTTATTGTAGTTAAACGTTCCCAGTACATAATGAACAGAAGAACCAGTTCGAACCATTACAATGCAATAGTTGCAGTTTGAACGTTATGGCTGAGAGATGAGTGTCCCTTCAGCACAGCGCTCAGCATGGCACTGGCTGACAATATTTCCGCTGCAGCTACACATAGACTTAATGACGGCGCCTGCTGGCTCACAGACGACCAGGCATTGGACCTTATGAATAAAAACCAAGCAATTGATAATCTCTAAAACTTTAAAGAATAGGCATAAGATACCTTGTAATTGCTTCAAGCCTAAGTAAAAGCTTAAATGTTATATGAATGAAATCATTAAGCAATTGCTATCTTTTTCCAAATTAACACAAGCGAGTGTCGGTTTAGTTTCGTCAGTGGTGTTAATGAGTATCGTAAGTGAAAGGTTTTTGTTGTCTTCTGTGTGAACAAGATTAATAATAATTATAATAATGTTGCTTCATAACGTTAGACAAAAATTTCAATAGTGACGGTGATTATTCAGTTGAAGAGATTCAATGAAAACGTATTAATATATTTAAATCCAACAGTATTTTTCTAAACGAATTACGAACTCCAAGTGTTAAGTCAGCCAAGGACAAGGCTACGAGTGAAGTATTAAGTTGTATGAAAGAGAATTTAGAGAAATATTTCACCTATGAAATTATCAGCCAATTTTACTGAATCTACACAGCAACTGTATTCATCTGTAACGCTGTCATGACGAGCTTTGTACTGTTTAGGTTTATGAATATACAAGATAGCCGCCATTCCATCGACTACGAATACTGATCTAGCAGCAAATGAGCAACTTTACATTTTTTTCGCTTGTAATATTTAGCGAAAAATATTAAAGACCACCAAGCAGGATTTGTTCAATGTCGCTCTACTATAGACCAAATATTTGCCATAAAACAATCTCTCTCAAAATATTGGGAGTTTAATAAGGATGTTCACCTATTATTTATAGATTTTCAAAAAGCGTATGACAGCATAAATAGGATGAAAATGTATGAAAAAATGCAAATGTTTGGCATCCCAGATAAGCTTATAAAATTGACACAAATATGTATAGATAAATCAAGATGTAAAGTGAAGGTAAATGGAGAATATACAGAGGACTTTGAAGTTAATACAGGAGTTCGTCAAGGTGATGGGATATCCCCTCTACTCTTTAACCTAGTCTTAGAAGATGCACTCAGGAAGACAAAAGATTTAAGAGCTGGGATCTATGTTGGATCAAAAGTAAATGTATTAGCTTTTGCGGATGACGTTGCTCTTCTTGCTGAAAGTAGAACAGATCTGGAAAATTTAGCAAAAGTGCTCATTCAAGAAACCAGAAAGGTGGGATTAGAAATAAACCAGGATAAGACAAAATATATGCATATAACCAGAAGACAGGGAATGAATAGAATACAAAATATTAAAGTGGACAAGTGGGAATTTGAAAAAGTCGAAGAGTTTAAATACCTTGGCATAAAGCTAGCACAAAACATAAAAGAGGAAAACGAAATTCAAAATAGACTAGTCTTAGCCTCTAGGACCTACTGGGCAGTAGAGAAATTACTTAAATCCAAAATATTGTCTAGGAAAACTAAGATCAAAATCTACCATACACTAGTCCTCCCTGTGTTACTATATGGAGCTGAAACATGGACACTGACAAAGGAATATGAGAAGAAGCTTATTGTATTTGAAAATAGAGTATTAAGAAAAGTGTTTGGTCCAGTATGCGAAGGAGATGTTTGGAGAATAAGGAAGAACAGAGAATTAAGAGAAATATACACTCACCCAGATATAGTAGCATTAGTGAAAAGTAGAAGACTAAGGTGGGCTGGACATGTGTGGAGGCGAGAAAATACCTCCATTATTAATTATATTGAACGATCGAACCCAGACGGCAGAAGACCCCTTGGCAGGCCAAGACTTAGATGGAGAGATCAGATCCTCAAAGATATTTACAAATTGGGGACTACACCTGAGGCAGCAAAGAACAGAGCAGAATGGAGAGGCATTGTTGGCGAGGCCAAAAACCAACTGGGGTTTCAATGGCCAAGGAGGTAGGTAAGGTAAGTAATATTTAGCGATAGATAGTTTTATTCATACGATCTGAAGCGTTTTCTCGTGTTTTTCAAGCATTTCCTACAAGTAAAAACAATTCGTTACCTCTCCATGCAAAAGCTTGATAGTTAAGCAATTGCTAGTTGTGTTATTCATAAAAAAATATAAGGAATTACTCTAAATTAAAATAAAAAGTAACAACTAAATTTTGATACAAATGGCCCATCGTCCTTGCATACCCAGTAATTTCAATATATTTTAAATAATAATGAATACATGATTTGTCTTTTAGCAGACTTGTAAAAATAAACATTGAAATATTATGTTATGTGTAAGGAATAAGACTCTTGTTTGGAAGTATAAAATAACAATAATAAAACAAAATAGTATACCATTGAATAACTGTGAAGCCTAGTTTTTATTTATGTCCCCTTGGCAACATCCGAATCCACTTATTTAAGCACGGGCATATTAAGATTCAATTTCTTTTTAAAAAGTATTTGTCCTATTTTTACTAGTTTCTCAATCTTTTAAAGCCAAGTTATTGTGCACTTAATGTCGCGGACTACAGATATGTTATTAATCGAAACCTAATCGTTAAAGATAAAATAATATTAATTCTCCTACTGCTTCGCCTACTAACGATCATATATAGCTAATAACAATCCAAGCATCGCTAAATATTACAAGACTATATGGGGGTCATAGTCTCCTACTGCTTCGCCTACTACGATCATTTACAGCTAATAACAATCCAAGCATCGCTAAATATTACAAGAGTATATGGGGGTCATAGTCTCCTACTGCTTCGCCTATACGATCATATACAGCTAATAACAATCCAAGCATCGCTAAATATTTCATATGGGGGTCATAGTCTCCTACTGCTTCGCCTACTACGATCATATACAGCTAATAACAATCCAAGCATCGCTAAATATTACAAGAGTATATGGGGGTCATAGTCTCCTACTGCTTCGCCTACTACGATCATATACAGCTAATAACAATCCAAGCATCGCTAAATATTTCAAGAGTATGTGGGGTCATAGATATAGAACAATTGTGTTTTGACTTTATAATGACCTCAAAATAGTTCCAAAAAGATTTTATAGAAAACAAACACAGAAAGAGATTCCTACAGGAGTTAAAAGTGGAAAAATGGTTTGATACAGGCAAATTGTTATTTAGGGATGTTTACATCGGTAATATAAGACGAGATCATGAAAACATATGTTTCAAAGCTGAAATAATTATTTTATAATAAAGAATTCAAATATTTACATAATATATGACTGCAAACAATCTCCTGGTGAATTTAAATGACAGAGTAACTCGTAATTTTTGAGTTGAGAAAACTTAATTTACGGGCAAAGTCTTGAAAAAGAAAGAAGAGGGGGATACTGTTATCTTTTTTTATCAACACTAATTTGAAAACCTTCAGATAAAATAAAAAGAAACTCCATGCAGCTGTTTGTAGAACTAATTATATCATCATAATATAATAAACTACGTAACTTATATATCAACTAATTAATCACAGCATAATATATAAGTATAAACTCACATTACCCATAGAGTAAAATATTAACTTTAAGATTATGTCCATGAAGCTGTAGATTGTGTAAACCCATTAAATGGCCTTAAGCTGTTATAACATATGATTTTACTAACTATCCAGATTTAATCTTGTAATATGTACGATAAGAAATTAGATAAAACGAATAGTGTTGTATGTATGGAATTGATAAATTATTTAGGCCCTACTTTTAAATAACAATCTGTGCTATATAATCCCATTGTTCCTATTATATGTATAATTTCAACCAGCTATTTGTGAAGTTTAAAAATTATAGATGTTTTCAGTAGAACATATAATATTTAACTTTAGAATACATACGTTCCTACATTCGTCTTCCTTCTTTTTTAGCTTAAGTTAAATTATATGTATGTATAATAAATTGAACTTATAGTATTTTATACATTCAAACTGAATTTATTATTAAATATTTACTAGTAATAATCGTTGTTCTGGTATCTGCATAATATATCGTATGGTTTTTTGTCAGCTACTATTTTTTATTTATTTATATATTTTTAAATTTAAAATCTAAGTTTTATTCTTGGATAACCAAAGTATAAATTAAAATAAAAAATTATAGAATAAATTATAATAAAAATTAAAAATAAATAAATAGATAGGAAATGATCTCCTATCACAAGGCTAAATTCAGTTCATTAAGCCTTTTAAGACTGCCTCACTGATTCTATTTATGCTAGCTAATCACTCCGTAAAACATCGTGAGAGGTATTTCTAAAAGTATGTGATCCATTGTTTGGATGGACTCCCCACAATCACATGATTGATCTCGTGTCAATTCCCATTTGTATTTCCAGTATTTACATCTGCCTACTCCAGTTCGGAACCGATTCAATAATGTCCACTCCCTACGAGTTCCACCTACAGTTACTGACAGATCGTTGATAAGGAAGTTATTTCGTTCATCAAAACTGTTCCACGCTATGGCACTATTGAGCGGGAAATTTGAACTCCTCAACTGGAAAGCAGTACGTAGAGGTGGATTTCGAGATTTTAAGCGACCGTTCTGACGTGGGAAATCCTGTATAATGGGTAGGTGCAGGGCATTCCAGATCTTATTGAATTATTTACGTAGTGCCTCCTGAAGTCTTATCTCTGGAGGAGCCATATTACACAGCACCGGGAGCCAAGATAGTGGAGTTGCCATGAGATTACCACTATGAGCTCTCATGGCTCTATTAAGTTCAAGTATATCACATTTGTGTGTGCGCTATTTAGCTATACGGGAGGGGGATGCTGTTGTTTCGCGCCCAGAGCTAATCTTTAAAGCTGTACGTATCCCAGCTATGGCAGCTACCACACAAAATCTGCATACTAATAACCTATATTGACATATTTACGTTCAAGATGGCAAATGATAAAATAAAATCTATATACACAATATAAGGCAAATTTAAGATGTTTTAATGTTCACCACTTTCATATCGACAAACGAAACAACAAAAGAGACGAAAAATATTGATTGATAGCTATTGAGTATTTTTAGTTTGTACAGCAATGGAGATTTAGATAAGAATATAGACATTTTTCTTTTCATATGTGTAAGTAGCAAACCAGAATTATGGTATCTTCCCTTGATCTTTAATCATTACAAATACAAACTGTTCCTGAAAATCTCTATCGCATCATAATATCTAATATTAAGATCCATTTATCCTCGCGCCCTTCCAGATTGTCCTTCTCTAAGCAGTTTTCCTCAGGAAAGGGTGTGTTTGCAGCATGCTGCTGTTGACTGTGTTAAATGGCTGTAATTTTTCTAAAACGTTTAGAAAATTAACCCATATTGATCACGTTTACCAACCTGTAAAACATCTTATTTGTTATGTTACCAGCTTCTCACCCAGGACCACCAAAGATAATTAATTCTCAGTGAAGCGGCGTTCATGTATATAACAAAACAGTATGACCACATTATGTTTTTACTTGTTATATAGTTCACAAACGAGTCACAAAAGTCACAGATACTTTCAAAATATCTCTTAACATTATTTTCTTAATCTTCATTACTCTTAGTTGGATGTTTGAGAGAGATAATTATTTGTGTTGCAGTTTAGATATTAATAATGAATAAAAGTAGAAGGATCAGCCAGTGAAAGACCTAGCAAAGTTACCATGAAAGTGGCGATTTTGAAAATATTGAGTAAACTGTACTAATTTATTGAAACTGAGCAAAAGTTGTAAGTTTTAGAATGTTATACATTCTTATTATTACATATGAGACGCCGACAACGTTGTGCGTATTTTAAGACGAATATGAATGATGATATAAGTGTAGGATGAGTGTGGATGAGTATAGTCTGGTTACTAACTGAGTTCAACTGTTCCTAAGAAAGGGCAACAACAGTCCTTAGCAACTAAGGGACCTACATCTTTACGTGGAATCCGAACCACGTAGTATTGGTCTGATTTTCAGCTAATTGACAAGCCTGATATCTCAGTCATCTCTCCCTCACAACATCCGTACAATGATTAACACCCATCATGGACACCCCACATTTCTCTAGTAGTGTCCACGCCGATAGCAACCATTGAGCGGACGCCATGTCGGTATTAAGAGAACCGAGCATCGGGGAGCATCCAAACCTACCGCCTACAATCTCCCAAACACTTTATCCCTAAGTAGCTGGGTTACAGCACTGCGCCACCAGTGCCGACAGATAAGCATGGTAACCCATTTCTACAAAATCACATATCACTTAAGCCCAAAATAACAATGTTAAGGCACTGCTTCTCACTACCACCTTTATGGCTAGTGATGTTTGTGACCGCCATTTTCTTGCTAGTTTGGATTTATTTCCAAAAAGTTGTACTCTGAAATCTCCAGGCCTGTGTTACCGGCCATAGCGCTCGGACGTTTGACAGAGCCATATTAAAGTAGTAATTAGTCTTTATTTAGCAGACTAAATTTAATGAAGAGAATGGAAATGGGTGACACTTAATCGCATTGTTAAATTAGCTGGTGGAGTAAAAACTGTAGGATGGTTCTAGCCTTATTTTCATACCTCATTTGTACTAACCGATGCTCCTATTTTTTTTGCAGATTTTCATTTCATACAAAACTACAGAGGTATGATTTAATTATAATACTTTTTTTATCAATTTCTGTATAAGATGTATAACCCGGAATACTTATGAACAGTCGCACACATTCGTGTACATATGATGTATATAAATAACAATAATAATTAAACTGTTAATAAAATAAAGTTTTAAATTAACATTTTTAGTAATTTACAATACAGGGAAAAAACAAATTAGGAAACTAACAAATTCTTGAGATTTCTATTGTTTTAAAGAAAATAAGATAAATGAAACAACGTTATAATACACATTTATATGTGGTTCTTAAATCTAAATTTGGCGATCTTAGATAAAAGCAGCGATTATATTTAAATGCTTAGATTGTAATTTTGTCCTTCAGTTCACAATAAATATCTTAGAAACACTTAACATATAGTGAAAAATATTACAAAATTAGGATATGTCATGTTGCAAAAACGAATAACACAAAAAAAAACTTATGTTAGAGTATAAATAAGTCTCAGGCTTAGATTTGATGCAATTTAGTGTGATAATAGTTAGCCGAAATGGATAGCGTGTACAGCACATTGCCTATTCTCTTTGACCAAGAGCAAGACTTAAGTCTGACGGCACAGACTTAAGTATACCCCCCCCCCTCCCGACCCTCTCTGATCATTTAACTGTACACAGGAATAACTACTAACAAATTAAATCATACATTTCATAATTTTGTAAATAATTTGGGGAAAAGTGCGTTAACCCAGCAAATGTTTACGAGTATATATACAACCAGGTCATGTGGGCTTATAATTAAATATTTCAGTGATCAAATAAGCTTACAATTTAACAAGTAATTTAGTTGCTAACAAAGTTTTCTGGATATTTTAGCCAACAAACAAGGACCTCTATTTAGGGACATAATAATATTTCATATCAGACTATCTATTATTAACACAACTTGTATACAGATACCAATACCACTGAACATGAATGGGTTGGTGAAAGGATCATTAGCACCACACTAACCATACATTGGTTAGTGGGAGGGTCATTACCACTGTACGTGTATTGGGTAGGAGGGTCATTACCAATGTACGTCTATGTATGGGTGGGAGGTTCATTAGCGTGTATGGCAGACTAAAGTAACTGACTACTTATGTATTGTTTATTCCTTAGTAAGTCGACATTTGTTATCCATCATAATAATCACATCATGCTTTTTTTTTTTTTTTTTTTTTTTTTTTTTGTGGCTCAACTTAATCATTAAAAAAAGGTGCAGTTTAAATCAACTTATCATGAAACAATTTTCTGTTTTATTGACTTTGGAGATTCTTCAAGTATTGTACAACTCTTACTCACTCTAACGATTAAAAAATGACTCATAAATTTGTAAAGAGATTAAATTTATTTGAAAATTAAGTATTTTCTCTCATTTACTGTATTAGCTCATTAACTATTTGTCCAAGCTAGAATATAAAAAAAATAAAGGTGCCATTTATTTTTTCCCTATATGTAGTCATCATATTTTGTCTTAACATACAAGACAAACACACTCATATTTTGAGAAATATCATTACATTTATGTCTGTAAACCATTACCATTTGTCGTTATACACAGTTGGTTATATGTGATGACTCAACTATTGGGGTAGGGTGGGGGAAGATAAATGTATTATCAAGCTTGGGTGCTCCTCTTACGTCAAAGAGAATACGTAATAGGCTACTTATTATAAGCGTAACCCGTTTCAGTTACTGACGTAACCCGACTCTTCATAAACTGAATTACAATGCGTTTGGGTAAACCGTACGATTTTTAAAAAAGCTTGTATTCTTAAAATATGTAACGTTATTGTAGATACACCTCAAACATTCTTCATTCTAAGATACAAACCAATGCACATAGTTAATTAAGTTGCACGCAAAATCCAATTGCCAAGCTGAGATTTTAAACTCTGATCCTCCATACAGACTCAGTATTGGTGCTATGGCAGATCTATTAACCACCTTAACACAAAAAGTGATTATATTAACAATAAAATATGCAGTCGAGCTTTTAATTATTTTCAAGTATTTTAATAACGATTCATATTATACAGGGTGTCAAAATATTCCCGGGATGGCTTAGTATTATTTTAATCACACAAATAGAGCTACAAAAGTGTTCTTTGTTTGATCGACCGCCAGTGGACCGCTACATCCACAGAGGAACGGCCCACATGGAGTCTCAGGTAAAGTTTTAGTAGGAGTGTAGCTCCAGTTGCACATCAAACTAACGGTTCTTTTTTCTTAAGTACTTTGCCACAAAACCAATCTAAAAAATGTCAAGTCTTTGAAAATTGTGGCTATTAAATCAGTGTACATTTTAAATATTTACTTCTTAAATCATCTTAATAATGGGTTAAATTCTTCTTCCAATATTTTTCATCTCCATTGTCTTATTGAAAAAATGAATTGAATTTTTTCAATAAAATGAAAAAATTGAAAATTTTTTTTCATTTCATGTACTAAAGGAAGGAAATTGAACACATAGGAAAAGGACTGCTCGCAAGTAAACAATGAATCTTTTGAAGTGAAAGCAGTGGACTTGGCCACTAACTCTAATGATAGACAGAGTGTTTATTGCTAATGGCGGCAGATTAATCAAAATGTCAATTATCTTCACTCAGAAAGTGAAGGATTGTATATGTCACTTCTGAGTGAGCAAGCACTTGAAACAATCCTTACGATGCATGGATGAGGAGGTTGATAAAGGTCAAATGAGTAAGTGAGACAATTATTTAAAGAGAACTTTCTGATAGGAATATTTCCAAATCTACCGTTACAAGAACTATTGCGTGGTTGTTTAGATTAGGGTATGAGATTTTATGATAAGATTAGAACAGGGAGACCAAAACTGTTAAAATAAGAACACAAGTTCTATAATGTTTTATTGAAAATCCTAACTCAATACTTAAGAGCTTAAAGCTGTGGAAGCAAGTAATGGGATGTCAAACGAACCTATCTACAACGTTTTAGTTAAGCAAGCCATAAAAAGCTAATTTGATGTAAGAACTAAACGAGTACCGGTATGAAACCATGATGAATACGTTTGACAACCAGTGTTGTGTTATTTATTTATTTTTTTTTTTTTCGTATGATGACACCACGTGCATGCTGAATGGTGCCACTGACAGGCATAACTTCCAGTATTTAGATCATATTAATTCATGTTGAACATTGAAAATCAAGGCAGGATCCACAGAAATATTTACAAGATCAAATAGTAGGGCCATTCTTGAACGATTTTAACCTGAACGTGGAATTGTATCATGGTTTGTTGCAACATAACATAACACCTCCACTAACAGCGAGTGGCCACTTTTTCCAAAAATGTTCTTCCAGCAAGATTTAGACCCCCTCACAATGAATTAATGTTTGGTAGTACTTGAACTTAACTTTCCTCAACATTGAATCGGAAGAAGAAGATCTAATAAAAGGCCTACCCATTATTCCAGCTTACCCTCCCCCTAATTTCTTTCTTTAAGGATATCTAAAAGACAAAGTATCAATTTACCCCAAGATTGAACGATCTTAGAAATCGAATAAGATTATTAAATAAATTCATCTTAGCCCAAGGATCGTGTTTTGACTATTTTATTTATTAAATACCTTCGTCTAGTAATCCTTCATTGGTCATTTAACCGACCGGTTTCGCTACTATTGTAGCATCTTCAGGGGGAGTTGAAATTTCTTCATCTTGCGATACGTCTCCAGATAAAACATAAATAAATACTAAAAACACAGTCAAAGTACATAAAATGTACAAATGTACATCAAATGTACTTTGACTGTGTTTTTAGTATTTATTTATGTTTTATCTGGAGACGTATCGCAAGATAAAGAAATTTCAACTCCCCCTGAAGATGCTACAATAGTAGCGAAACCATTGACCAATGAAGGATCACTAGACGAAGGTATTTAATAAATAAAATAGAATAAGATTAGAGTTCCCCGTCAGTATCTACAAAACGCAATGACAGGCTTTTATCGCAGATTAACATATTGCCAGGTGACCCAAGTACAGCACTTCGAATACTTGCTATGCACAGAATCACTATCGATACTCAATTAATTTAATCTGTTTTTATTAGCAAATCAACGCTTTTCATGGTTATCACATACAGATGGTTCTGTTGTAGCTCTAAATAGATAATACTTTTCCTGATAACAATAGTTTGAAATTGTATCAGTCACAGTGAAGAGCAGTTTCCTTGATGTGGGTAATATCAGGACTTCAAAGACTCTAATTGCTGACTACACTCCACAACATGGTCCATTACATGCATTTACATAGTAGTCAAATGTGTGCCCGTTTTCTACTTATCTCTGAT
>JAQJVL010000067.1:1820704-2280704 GCA_035578905.1 Stictocephala bisonia | reverse complement strand
TCAATCGTCAATCTTTATACTGTATAGTAATTTTTTTATTTAATTGCTTGAATGCCTATGTATTTCCTATTTAAAACTGCTTAGACGTGGCTAATACAAAACAGATATATGTTTTTGTTTTGCCATGTAAAATAAGTTTTGATTAGGAAAATACGTGGAGTATGACAGTTTAAATAAAATAACAAAATAATTTATAAGTAAAGAACGACACGTCCTTTTTACACTCCGATTGCGCAATCACTTTCAGCTTTAAATAGCGCTGTTGAACGACCTATCACAAAACCACTTCCCGTTTCAAATGTTGAAGTTAACTCCTAGATCTTGGACCCAAGTGATCCTTAACAAGATTGAAACACTCTAATTGTAGTATGGGTTAGAATTAATTTAATGGAATTTTCAAAGAGAAAATCTTTTAAAACTGTGGAAATAGGTTAGGTTGTAACTGATTAAACTCACCCTGTATATTGAGCAGCAAAGTTAAAGTTCATCCACTGTCATAGGATATGTTTTAGACGTAAGTAGGTATTGGTGCATTTCACACCGAAATTTATAACTATGAATCAAAAACTGTATCAATCCAAGAAATTCCAGTTTCCACAGTTTTTTCCCTTTTTTATGAACATTAATTAAAGTTCGTAGAGAAGACAGATTAAATAAAATGTATCATTTCTGAGTCGGAGCTAGCGTTTATGTAAAAGATCAAGTCTATTTGTAGATTAGCTATGTAATTGTTATGCAAAGTATTTCATTATTCAAAGAATTAAAATGCTATAAAAGTTTACTTTTAACACAATATTTGATGTTTCTATTATATTAAAATCTGTAATGCAGTGCAAAGTAACTTATCGTTAGCTGCAGGGGGCTGCGAATCCAAACATATTTACCACCGACGAATACTACATTGTCACTTATAACATTATTGTTTTTGCACATCACAAAAAAGACATACCATTCTATAGTAATATTCTGTGTGTTAAAATATTACCTATATTTCCTCACAAATGTAATATTTTAATTCTTTTTTAGTGTAGTGACAATGACTCAATAACGAAAATCAGGGACAATTCGGCTTCTACGTGCAGATTGTGAGTTAAGCGTCAGTTTGAGAGCTTAAGTGTAACACTTGACTTAACGATGAGCAACGCTTTAAATAGTTTTAGTATTTGATTCTATTTTTACGTCACTTTTTCGTTGAGAGATCTTTCTAGTTTCTATTATCATGCAGTATGTATTTAAATGATTTATTTATAATTTTACATCCCCCGTGACAGAAAATTTGAATTTTTTATCCTACACTTTAAGTACACAAACGCTTCTTTTAGTTAAGTCTTAGTTATTTTTACGAGTAATGTTAACTAAACCGTATATCGATTAGTAAATAAAACAATTAAATTTATAAGCCAACAAGATTTACTCATATTTTTATGATATATTTGTCAAAACCTTATCTCAGAGTAACCTTAGGTAACGAAGAGAGGCAATATATATTGAAGGATCACCATCGCCTTTCAAAACAGTATAGATGGCTTTATCGATATTAGAGTTCTGGCGAGTCAATAATCGAACGTAAACAAACACTCTATTTTCCGAAGCAATAATTCTTTGATATTTATTTCTGTCAACAAAGGAATCAGAGTTTTATTATGTAAGTAACTATTAATCTGTTCATGTAACAGATGATTCGTTTTATTGAAAATCATTTATAAATAAAGGCTATATACTCATCCTTTATTAAGTAACATGTTCCTATACACTTTACTTCAAAGCGAAAATTTTGTGTATACTATTCTATATAGAGAGTGTCCAGCTTCGACTGTTGCATATTTTAAAAGATTGTTTGTCAGGTCAATATAAGCAAATAATGACATACGATTATCTGTCGTAAAACATGTGTCATATCTCAATTAATATTCTGAATGTGTGTCTGTATGTGTGTTTTAAAAAATTTTGAATATGTCAAGACCAGTTTGACATATCATATTTAATTTTCATACGAATGTTGATTTTACAAAGATAAATTTTATGTAAAAAGGCTAAATGTATAAGATTATCTATTTTAAAATGGCGGCTGTTTAAACGTTTCAAAGTAAAATTATAAAAAATACATATTTTACCAACAATTGTAAACCTAAAATACTTGTAGACAACATTATGCCAAATTCAACGGTATGCCAGTTTGAAAGATCGGTTGAGAAATAACAGAGAACATTCTTTTTCTGTAACTGAAAGCATTATAATCTAGGCAAAGAACACTCAGATAACACTGCCTTCAGACACAGACAGTAAGTTTACTCTGTTATTTGTCAACCAATATTTTTAATTGGCATATCGCTGAATTTGGCATAATATTGTCTACAAATATTTAGTCTAAAAATTTTTTGGTAAAATGTGTAGTTTTTTATATTTTACTTTGACATTGTTAGATAGCCGCCATTTTGAAAATCATAATCTTAGACATTCAGTATTTTTACATGAAATGTATCTTACATGACATTTCCAACATTCGTATGAAATTCAGTATTGTATGTCAAACAGTTTTTGAGGTGTTCAATTTATTAAAAAGAACTAAAAACACACAGAAACACAAACAGAATAGGAATCAAGATAGGACACATGTTATCTAGCATTATTTTTTGTATTGGCCTGACAAAAAAATCCTCTAAAATATGTGACAGTCGAAGCTGGACACCCTGTATATATATTTATGTAGCACTAAGTTGTATATTTAATCCCACAAATAAAACACAAACAAAAACATATGCTTTACATTAATTTAATAATGTAAGCTAAGGAGATACAGTTCTACATTGAAATTTTTTCAGGGTCTTTTGCTCTTAAACTTCATTTTAGTTATTATTTTGTTATAAATAATTTTGAAATGTTACTTAATATTATTGGAAACAGAGTTTTTACAGTATATCATAGAAAGGTTTCTTACCTCTAACTTAATTGTTTTAAATTTAATATCTAAATGTTATTGGTAAACATTATACATCTTCTTTTTAAGTACAATATTTATAAGTGTAAGTTTACGACTCAGCTGTTACTCAGCTTCATTCATAAAAGTCTACTTACATTAGCGAGTTTGGTGTTTCTGCATATAAAAAACCCACCATTTCTACAATACAGTTTAGCCATAAATAAAATAAAGTCCTTTCCTTTCAATCCTTCTTCAATCCAAGCATCCAAATTTCTGGACATTGCATCACTCCTGTGGTTCGTCCAGACTCCTACTCGGCCATTCCTGATTAACTTTCCTCCTCTTTGTCCTTGCATGAACTCTATCACAGACTCTAGGTTTACTGAAGGATTCTTTCGCATTTTATTAAAACTTGGATGCTCTACTACACTTATAACTTCCTCCTCAGATAGATTCTCGCCTAGAAAAGTACCGTTGCCTTGTGGTCCAATAAATAAATTTAAACTATATTATGTAATTTTTCAAAATTCCGACAGAGGCATACAGATGTAAAAAATCTATTTTTATAACTAATCTTCTTTATTAAACATAATGTTTTAATAAATACTATGTGAAGGAAATTGTATATTTTTAATGAATAAATTATGAAAATAATTAAGACTATAGTTACTATCTGAATAAACTCATATACATTCTTTAGTTTAAGGTTATAACATTTTTGTTTTTACCCCTCCTGGACTTATTGTGACAAATGTATGGGAATCAAGAGCAACTATCTGGTCTGACCAAACGTGTATTTAAAATACTCTTATCACTGCTTCTGTAAAGTGGGTTATGGTTCCATTAGCAGCAAGCTGTATAGACCAGTCACGTAATTGGGAATGTATGAGAGTGGGGATAGTTAGAGAGTGGCTAACTCACTGTTCTATATGTGAACAAGTGGGTGTAGTTAGGAGCAGTTTGTGTAGATTACTTTCAAATTATATTTGCCACTACAAATAGGATTGAAGAAGCTATTTAGTTATCAACTTTTATTCATAAATCATAAAATTTTACAGTAGTTTTGGATGCTTTTAAATTTATGTTTGGTCTGTCTAGTTTCTCTTACAACTTTTAATTAGGTTTTAATTGGTTTGCTGCAAATATATGTATTAGGAACTGGAGCCCTATAGAACCATCGTGCAGAACCTCCAGCAAGTCAAACATAAGAGTGTGAATACGTCACCAAAATTCATTCCAAAATGTATGAAACCAATTAAATTTATTTATTTATTTATGACTCTTTACATAACAGCTACAGGTAAAAACCTAATACTGCCATTTTGACAAAATTATAACTACACAACAATTATTTTCAGTACAAGAATAAGTAAACTATGCTAAATTTTCTTATATGTTGAGATGGTAGCTGGGATTAAAATGTATCTATGTAAATGTTGGCTGTTGACACATGCAGGGTGTAGGAGTGGTAGAGAATCGTCCATAGCTTTTGTTCAGTAGATAATAATAAATAATCAGTAATGATTTTTCAAGTCTATCGGGTTGGTGTGAGGAATATTAAGTTCAAAAGTATATTTGAACATTGAGCTGTATTTATGCGATGGTCAATCAAAGAGAGCAATTTATAAAATAGCCGATGACGCTTTTTACTTGTTCATTTACTACAGTAAGTAAAATGAAATGACATCAACGTCAACTACTGTAGTAACATAAATTACTTAAAATAAGTGATCAGTTTGAGTAATGTATAAAGGTCCAGAAACACAAATATCATAATACAATGATATCAAAAATTATCTTAATAAATGTCTGAAACATTTACAGATTATACTGACAATAAAATATAAGTCATTAAATATTTATTATATAACTCTTACCTTCATAATATCTACTTACTTTACAGAAAATTACATTCTTCTCATTACATAATTTTAAAAATTCCACACGTGGTCCAAATTTGATCCAATTGGTGCTAAAATGAAATCAGGAGATTATATGGAAAGCTGGGTTTTCATCGGTTTCACTTGCCAAACATAGTTGATGACATGTTAAAAATAAAATGTAAATAATATATCATTAAGAAATTTATATTATTAAAAAGACGCAAATTTAATATAACGACAACATTCCAAAGATCATTTTTGTATACTTTTAAATTATATTCCTAGAGATAAAAAGTGAACTGTGTAAATTTGAATGAATAGTTCAACTAAGCAAACAGTGGTATTAAACAATATAATATGTTATTATTTTCCGAATGCAAGTTACATGTAGTCAAAACACTTTCATGCCAACGAATTTAACCTTAACAGCTATTATAGAATCGATTATTTCTTTATTACTTTCTCGTATAATTATTAATTAGACTATTATTTTTTCGATTTTTAAATCTGCACCTTTTATTGTATTTAATTAAGCACACTAATCTGTGGATGGTAATGAAATGATTTAATCTGACACATAACCAAACAATTTTCAAAAACTATACCATCAGCACGTAAGCATAATTTAACCAATACAAAAATAATAACAATAAATGCAAAAGTGTAATATAAGTAGTTAAAAAGTATAGAATCTGCCTTTTCTGTCGAAAACCATATCAGAGAGCTACACAAGGTGAGTTTTAAGTCAACCCCCCCCCCCCAGTTATTTCTGTCGAAAACCATATCAGAGAGCTACACAAGGTGAGTTTTAAGTCAACCCCCCCCCCCAGTTATTTTCCCAATTTTAAAAATATTCGGTTTTTTTAATATGCCATTAAATTAATACTAAACCACACTACATATAGTGTTTCAATGTTGTTAGGAATCACTTGAGGTCCAAGATCTAGAAACGAACTTCAAGATATTTGAAAAGAACGTTGTCATGTGATATATATTATTTAATCTTACCATTTCATGGTAAAAATGATAGCACAGTTATAATTTGAAAAGGTTGTGTCGTTTGTTATTATTGTTATTCATTATTTTATTAACTTGGTCATTGCTTATATTTTCCAAATTAAAACTGCTTTGTCATGCATTATAATTGAGATTCAACCAACCCTATGAAAACACTATAGTTCGATATATAAATTAAAATAAAGATATTCATTTACCAAGGTTGAATTTTGTTAATAGAATTATTTGAACAAACAAATACATTTCAAAATTCTGAAAAATGTAATACTCTTTCTTCAGCACAAGGGGTTAATGGGTGTATACAGCCCAATTCATCATCACTGTTTTCTGAACTTTCTTCTTCCTCTTCAAACATTAAACTTCCGTCTTCGATGTCGTGGTGTAGCTCCAATCTGTCGATGTCCCCGCAGTCCTCGTCATCTGAGTCTTCAGCTCCAAGATTGATGATCAGGCTCTCCACAGCATCTTCCATGATGCCCTCATTTTCCCAGGCTCCTTGAATCACTTTTCGTGTGTGTTCGACAGCTTTCCCCCAGTCATTTGGTGTCACTTTTTCTATTGCTTCTTTTGTAAGTTTTGTTATTTCTGAAATGGTAAATTTCTTATTGTATTCAGCAACATTTCCTTTTATTTGTGCCCAGATCAGTTCTATTGTGTTAAAATGGCAGTGGTAAGGAGGTAATCTTACTATTTTATGGCCTTTGTCTTTAGCAATTTCATCGACTATATGAAGGGGTGGATTTGGTTTATGAAGTGAAATCAGATGAAAAAGCTCTACTTTCTTGAAATCTTCTTCAAACTGAATATTGTGGTTCTTTAACCAAACCATCATATCATTCTTCGTCGAAGACATTGTCGGAGCTTTGTCCAGTATTTTAGAGTGATATGGAGCATTATCCATTACTATTATAGATGGTTTTGTCAAATTATTTACTAACTTTTCACTAAACCACTTATAGAATGTTTCGTGGTTCATTTCTTCATGATAGTCATTTGTTTTTTTAGAAGGAAACAGTAGAAGACAATTTTGCAAAAATCCTCTAGAGCTGCCAGCATGCAAAATTATTATTCTGCCTCCTCGACCTAGCGGCGCTGCCAGCGTTCCATCTTTCGAGTCATCCGTCCAACCCTGCCGCCTTGTATGACCAGTATTCACCCAGGTTTCATCCAACCAAATTATATCGTCAAAATTCTCATTCCTTATCTCTCTAAGAAATTTGCAGCGCCAAGCAACAAGGTCTTGTCGCTCCAACAACACCTTACGACCATTAATTTTTTTGTATGAAAATCCAACTTGCTTCAAAACAGTCGCTAATGAAGATTTACTGCCCATAAATAATGCAGACTCTCGTAACGAAATACTGAGTTTGTTTAGGGTTGGATGTTCTCTTCTACCAAAATAACTGTATACGTGACGACGTATTGCGTCAATTTGAAATGTGTCCAATCTTGTTACACGTTTCAAAATCTTTCGTTTTTTGTTCGGTGTTTGTAACGTTAGCAACTCACCTGCTGCAATTGTTTGCTCCTTTTCATTGTGAATCTTTGTAACTGTATTTTTTCCAATACGTAACGCCGCAGAAGTTCTGTCATTAACTTTTTGCACTGATAGTAAGGGCCCATTGTTGTTGCGTTCCTGAACGAAGTAGTCCCTTACAGCACAAATAAGCTCTCGGGCTTGTGAACGTAACGGAACGCCACGTCCGATAGTCTGGTATGGTGTACTTCTTTTATTCGTATGTATACGAGGTCGGCCTCTCTTCTTCATCACACTCCGTTTTCAGATGTTACTACGATAATGTTCTAAAATACCCCAAATTCTCATTCGCAAATCAATATAAAGTTTAGTCTTTAAAAAGACTGTTTATAACTGACGAAAAAAGCGCACACGAGAACTAAAATCACTAACCACTTACAACACCTCAACAACACTGACTGACAACACGTGAGATTGTCACTTCCGTAGAATTGGCAACACCGGGCCGCTTCTGTCAACAAAGCTCGCATGCCATTCGTCCAGAAGTCTACGAGCCCCTCACACCCTCTTCGCTTTCACTTCCATAGAATCCCTTTCCAGTTTTATTTGGACTTTAATCTTGTTTTTTTTTTTTTTAGCTATTACAAAACAGTTTTAATGAGAAAAATACATATTCTATGACCAATTAAAGAATGTATCAAACTAATTAATAACTAAAGAACGACATATTGTTATTAGCTTATGATTACTCTATCGTTTTAAGCTTGTTAGGATCACTTTCATTATTCATTACTATAATGAAAATATTTTTAAGTTATTATTCTTATTACTCTAATTTTTTATAATACCGGTGGGTAGATGGGTCTGTCAAGAGCTATGTACGAAGGGTCGGTGAGATGACCCATCAGGTCTTGTATGCGACCGGTGGGTAGATGGGTCTGTAAAGAGGTACATACGAAGGTTCGGTGAGATGACCCATCAGGTCTTGTGTGCGACCGGTGGGTAGATGGGTCAGTCAAGAGCTATGTGCGAAGAGTCGGTGAGATGACCCATCAGGTCTTGTATGCGACCGGTGGGTAGATGGGTCTGTAAAGAGGTACATACGAAGGTTCGGTGAGATGACCCATCAGGTCTTGTGTGCGACCGGTGGGTAGATGGGTCAGTCAAGAGCTATGTGCGAAGGGTCGGTGAGATGACCCATCAGGTCTTGAATGCGTCCGGTGGGTAGATGGGTCTGTCAAGAACTATGTACGAAGGACCGGTGAGATGATCCATCAGGTCTTATGTACTACTGGTTCAAGTAAGATACGCAAGTGTTTAATGAACCAAGAGGACATAATGGATCGTCTGTGTATCAACCATTACTGCTCTTTGGTATTCCCTAAATGTTTACTACAGGTTCAAGTAAGATACGCAAGCGTTTAATGAACCAAGAGGACATAATGGATCGTCTGTGTATCAACCATTACTGCTCTTTGGTATTCCCTAAATGTTTACTACTGGTTCAAGTAAGATACGCAAGTGTTTAATGAACCAATGAACCAAGAGAACATAATGGATCGTCTGTGTATCAGTCATTACGGGTCTTTAGTAAATAAATAAATAAAAATGCCTTTATTTACAAGCGTTTCTAGTACATAACGGTTTTACAGAACAACTTAAGTCAATGGCCTCAATACTAAGAAATAAATATTAAAAACTAAGATCAGTGCAAGTTAAGATTAAGGTATATATAGTTTTACAAAGAAACACAGAGACTTAAAATTACAATATACTATTGGGCTACGAAAAGCTCTTTAATTTTACTCTTAAATGAGCGTATAGTACATGATTTGATGGGGGGGGGGAGGCCATTGTACAACTTAGGGCCGAAATAAGAAAAGCTCCGTCTCCCAACTTCTAAACGGACCTTAGGGAAATGGAGTAAATTTGCATGGCGTGTATTACGCTGCGAGACCTCTTCCCGGTACAACAGCCTTTCGCTTAAGTACTGTGGCTCACTGTGTGACAGTACCCTATGAATCATGCAGCAAGTTAGAATCCTGCATACGGTCTCCATCGGCAGTAAATCAACAGCCTCCCGAAAAGGAGAAACATGATCAAAACGTCTCAAATTGAAAATGAAACGGACTGCAGAGTTTTGAAGTTTTTTTATTCGCTCTATGTCTCCACACGAGATGCTGTTACCGTATGCAGGGTAGCAGTAGTAAAATACTGACAAAATCAGTGACTGCATAATGTGAAACTTAGCGGATTCTGGTAGCAGGTCTCTAAAACGGTACAGTTCTCTCATCCTACCCAGTGCACGTTGTGACATGCTCAGTGAAAGTCAGGTCATCGTCTAGCATGACACCGAGAGTATTGATTTTGCCGCTTACAGCCAAGCTTATACCACTGAGCATGATCTCAATGCCCCTTGAGCTAAGGAACTGCACCAGAGTCTGTGGGGCAAAATGGAGAACGTTATATAGTGAGTTTTAGGCTATTGTACACTTGTCTATATTGAGTTTTAGGCTATTGTTTACTGACCAGGTGGTAATGCTTTCAAGATCCGAATTAATTAGTATAAAGGCCTCCTCAATTGAGCCAGGCTCGTATGACAAGTGTAGCTGACAATTATCAGCATACAAATGAGCAGTGCAGCTTTGTACACATTCGGGAAAGTCACATGTGTACAAATTGAAAAGTATAGGACCAAGCTAGTTACCCTGAGGTACACCTCGATGTCTATAAAGAGAAATAGATTTCTCACATCCCAGCTTTGTAAGCTGGCTTCTATTTTCAAGGTATGACTTCACCCACTCGATAGCATCTGCACCAAAGCTACAAAAATTCATCTTCACAACCAGCAACTTATGGTTCATGGAATCAAAGGCTTGAGAATATTCAAGCAGAACCAGTGAACTGTATCTTTCATTATCTTTACTATCTAACAAGTCACTAAATAAGTTTACCAGGGCAGTGCATGTGCTGTGGCTTTTCCTGAACCCAGATTGTGTTTTTGGCAAAATATTTTCTTTGTCCATATATTCTACTATCTGTCGAGTTACAACTTTTTTAATATCTTTGACATCGCAGTCAGTATCGAGGTGGGTCTTAATTGTTGGACACTTTTAGGGGCTGTCACTTTCGGTATGGGATGCACAATGCTCGATTTCCAGCTCTGAGGAAACACCCCACTCAACAGGGACTCATTTATGAGGTGTGTAATCGCATCTAGAACGTAAGGACTCACGGCTTTTATAATTTGTATTGTTAGTTGATCACTAACAACCGCTCTTGATGTTATCTCATTCATGGCAGACTGTACAACTTCATTAGTGATGGGCGTAAATGTAAATTCTGTCATCAGACCATTCCTTCTGTTTGTCTTGAAAAAATGTATGTTTTGTTCACTGACTGCTTCTGCCGCCCCCATTTCAACAAAGTATTTATTTATGTCATCTATATTGGTATGGGCAGGAATTGTTTCTATCTTTCCACTACCAACAATACCACACTGCTTCAGACAACTCCAAAAGTCTTTAGAAGTTTTTTGTGAGCTGAGTTTGTCATTAAAGTAGATTTTCTTAGCATTCCATATTAATTTATTAACTTCATTCCATGCTTTCTTATATTTTTCCCAATATGCACTGTCCCTGGTTTTCCAGTATTTGTTTCGTAATTTATTCTTAAACTTAGTTTGCATTTTTATAATATCATTCCTCCAAGGGGCTTTGTTCTTTGTCACTTTTTTGCACACAATTGGGGCTTGTTTATCAAATATACTTCTGATATGTGTGGTAATAAAAGTTTCAATATTACCCCCTTGCATCTGCATTGCCCTTTGCCAATCCACTTTAGATATTGCTGTCACGGCATCAGCAGCATTAAACAGACTGGATCGTCTGTGTATCAACCATTACGGCCCTTTGGTATTCCCTAAATGTTTACTACTGGTTCAAGTAAGGTACGCAAGTGTTTAATGAACCAAGAGGACATAATGTATCGTCTGCGTATCAGTCTTTACGGCCCTTTGGTATTCCCTAAATGTTTACTACTGGTTCAAGTAAGGTACGCAAGTGTTTAATGAACCAAGAGGACATAATGGATCGTCTGTGTATCAGTCATTACTGCTCTTCGGTATTCCCTAAATGTTTACTACTGGTTCAAGTAAGGTACGCAAGTGTTTAATGAACCAAGAGGACATAATGGATCGTCTGCGTATCAGTCATTACGGCCCTTTGATGCCGAGCACAGTGTGGCCTATCTCTTTATTGCTGATATGTATTCACAGAGGAGAGGGAGAGAATGTATTTGGTGTGTTTTATACTCATGTTTAATTGCAATTGTATGACTTATTAAAAAAAAGCCTACTTTGAAATATTTAGAAAATAACGATATTTACATAAGCAATTCGATTTTAGTGAAACATTAGGTGTTATTTTATTCTAAATGACTACAACTCCAATTTTTTTATTAATCATAATTAGTGATATTGTTTTTTTTTTTTTTTTTTTACCAAATCTAACATTGTATAACTAAAGAAATATTAATTCATAGTTGTTTTACTTACAGGTAGTATCCTTCTGTTTGACTAGGCACTACCTTGCATTTAGGAGTAGGAAGAAATGACTCAGATTGACAGCACTAACATTCCTGATAGAATGCCAAGAGATTCTGAATTCTCTCTTTCTCTGAAAGTCATTAGTGTTGGATAATCGAAGCACTTGCTAGCATGACACTTTCAGCAACATTGCATACAGTAGCTATATCTAGGCATTAATATCAATTAGTATAACAGATAGATTTATACCTTGAACATACGATTAGTTCATACTTCAATGATAAAGGCAAATATAGTTTGCTGAAAATCAGACCAAAAACTACGTGGTTAGTATTCCACGTAAATTAAATTAAATGGAGTCCCTTAATTGCCCTGGCTATTGGGCTATTAATAAATAGCTCTGTCTGAGGAACAATCGACCTTAGTTAGTAACAATGCCTACACTCGCTTCTACACTCATCGCACATTCGTCTCTCATATTCGCCCATACCTTAACGATCGGCGTCTTACTAATGAAAACTAATAATGAATTATTTTTTATATAGAAGCACAGACAATGGAACATTCTCCCTCTTTTTATTTTAAGGCATATTTGTTCTCCCTTTTGATACTAAAATATGTCTTAAATTTGAATAAGAAAATATTAGTTGTGTTTCTTTTATTATTGCAATGTTGTATAATTTTCTTGCAGATAATCATGATTTACGACATCATGAAAGTAGAAATGAGTAAAGGTGAGGAACAAAACATCTAAGGAGAGAGTAAAAGGAAATTAAAAGGGGAGGGTGGGTTTTGATTACGTGAACAAGGAGTGAAGGAGTGTTGAGGATAAGAAAGCTGAAGTTTCATATAGATGGGGGGAGAACCAGAGAGAAGTGGTAAAACAGCCTAAATTACCTGACATGTAAATTTATGTAGCGGACCACCCAGATGTTGGATGGTCAACCATTAAGGTCTTTGATGTCCTGATCACGATGATTCCTTGCAGATTACCTGTTCATTGACTGTGCTGATTATCTCTAAGTACTTAGATTTAATCTTCAATTAGATTCATCCGATTATCCTCCACTCTTCTTATTCTTAGTAAATTAAAATTGTATCATACAATATTCTCTATTTATATAACTTATATACATACAATTGTAATTTATGTCATGGAAATAAAGAAAAAGTATCTAATAAATTACAAAGTCAATGTAGGAGTATCTAGATATCATTCTTACATCTTCTAGACATCAAATTACAGTAAATAAAGCTCGAGTACGGATACACAAGCCAGTCTCCTATAAACCTTTAGATTTCACAAGTAATTATAAATTAGTAATCTGAAAATGATTGCATAAGGCATATTCATCATTTATCACCGTAAATAAATTTATATGAGCTCAGACGGAACAAAAACAAACAAAGGACGGAGTTAAAAACTATTTCCAAGCCTTAGCACTTGAGTCCATAAAACTTTTCCACATATATACTTCCATACTTTAACCATGCCTAGATAGGCCTGCATGATTTATAAGAGCATAAACATGCACTAATCTCTTTTAAGGACCTTTATTGACAGTATGAAACCAGACCCCGACATACGCGTCTTTGTATAGTTCCCATGTAAATACTTGTAGAATGACGTATAACACGTTGATTATATAGGCCTACTGATATGGCTACTTGACTGACTAGAACATATCACCTTATACGACAGTACCATGTAAGTACTCTGATATTAATGATACACTTTAATATCAATACTAGAGCTCGACCTATGTCATCTTGGCCAAACCTTTGACACCGTCCTATGAACCACACACGTGACGTCAGACCCTCAATGTCCGTCGCAGACTTTGACTTTAGAGTTACATTTGAGATATACGTCTATCGTGCTTGTTAATACTGATGTAATGCTTGTCATTTAACCTATTTATTATTTATTTACGCGTGGTATATTTATTTACTTAAAATTCAAGCAATCAACATATTTTTAATTATTCCTTTAATACAGGAACAATTCCTTTCGTTGGTCGTTATTTGAAATTAAGCCGTTTCTTAGTTAAAATTTATTTTGTGATAATTTTTTACCGTGATATCCGATCTATTCACATAATTGTCATATAATATATTTACTGGCATCCGATAAACATGTTTGATTCATGATGTCAGGTAGCAAAGTGGTAATCAATTAATTACAATGAATATTTTACCTGAGGCTAGAACGACCATTTGCAGCATCTTAGGTATATCGGTTTTTTAGTTACATCATTATTATTCATGTACATATATATATAGAATTCATAAATAATATTTTTATCATGAATATGACCTTTTTTTACTCTTTCCGTATCCCTGTGATAATATATCCTAAGTCTTTACAAATGTATGTATATCCAGAATACATTAAGCACTAGTTCTGTTTAAGTACATGTTTTAGTTTTTCTATTTGTTTTAGTATCCTCCTACAGCTTGTTATTTTATGAACAAAATATCAAATAAATGTTGTGTTAATTGTCACTTTTAGCATTACGTTTATGAGTTGTCACGCTTTATAAAATATTTTAATCTTACCTTTCAATATGAAAATATGTAAACATTGTTTTAGCTTCAACTAAATAAAGTACTGACAAATAAATAATAACTTAGATTTAGCATTATTTTTTATTTAATTACACTACAAAACTATAGTATTATTATTTTACGAATTTCAAAATATTATTATTATTTGAATCAAAACTTTAACAAGTGCTATTTGTTTGTACCGGCCCTTTGTGCCTTTATACTCCCTTTATACTCTCTTTATACTCCCAAGGGCAAGTCCTTTTTAATGTAAAATATCGATTACATTTCTCAAATCCAAGTATATTTATACTCACGTGAGTTCAAAATGTGTCACCATATTGCTGTTGTTATACTCGAATATATCAATATTCAATTTAATGTCAGTAAATTTTACCTTCACAAATGTATAACTCTTACAAATTTTATCTGGGATTGATTGCTCATTAAGTATTTTCAACTATTTACAGTTTTATATTCAATAAAATTATACAACTTGATAGGTCACGCGGAAGTTTGTATAAGAGGTCCTTCTGTCTTAGAATTAGAAACAATAATAAAATAACAACAATTATGCGTAAGAAAATTAAGACGTTTGGTGTTAGTCAATTGAATTTTACGATCAAAAATTTACGTTGTAACTTTTAGTGTCGAATCGAATTGCTAGGAAATTTCAATAAAGCCTATCTACATATCACACTTTCACTGTTTCGCTGTGATAATCTATCCACATGTTTCATATCAAAAATAAATAACGAGCAATCTATATTAATGCCCTTTGAACCTTTGGGTAGCCAAAAGGGGTGGAAACAAACTTCCTCTCCAGGATAATCGACGCAGGAGACAGGAAGGTACACCAAATTAAATATGACACCTACTTTGTAAGGTTATAAGTATGACAGACTCCAACTGTACAGTATAAATAAACTTATTTTCTAAGGATTTGATTCATCTAACAACCAACTATTTATACACAAGTCTGTTATCTTCCAACGTTATAATTCCATTTTAAGATGATTTTTGAAAATAAGTCTAGTATCTAATAAATTTATCGTTTTATTTATCTGGCTTAAAAAATTGGAAATTAATAGTTCATGATACGTATTAAGGGCAAAGAGTTTGAGCAGCTGGACCACAAGGAACGTGTCAAGGTCTCGCCGCACGGTAAACTTGCCATTACTTTGTGTATTGCTACTTCAATCTACTTTTTATGTTTTTAGCCTCTTTTCTAGGAGCAGTAAGTCAAAATTAGTCATCATTTAACATTCTCCATAAACACCCCCCCCCCCCCCATAGATGTGCTGGCTTTAATGACCGTTGGTGCAGTAGAGTCTAGAGCCGGAGTCTATAAACTTGGAACCGACAAACAGATTTATCAATTTCGTGTATTTTTATGACTGAATTACCCTTCATATCCAAGCGAAGAAAACGATATTAGGAATGTTAAGTTATTTTTATCACAAAATAGATGTTTATTACAATTCCTAATTGACCCCAGCAAAGATGTGCCAGCATGCCAGGAGGAACTTGAGGTGGTCCTACCAAAATAATCTTCGACGACTTGACTTTCACTTTTGAAACACTGTTAGCAAAATATTCACTACATCACTCATCAATGATAACCTAATAAAAAAATACATTCTAACAAGAGAACCGTGTTTCGTGATTCTATAAAAAAATAATAAAAACTTTTCTCTTTTTTAGATATGAACTGTAAAATACAAAAAGATCTGTATTATCACAGTGTGTTTATATTAAGTTAATATTACAATGGATTTTGCCGTCTATAAATGTATAAAAAATAGTCCAATATCACTGAAGCTCTTTCATTCACAACCCATATTCTATTAAGTATAGTGCGTATTGTATTACTACATTTTTGTTATTGAGATTTTTTCAGTTCATTATTCTACTATTTAAGAAGATCTAGCAGAAAAGGAACTTATTTTATAGTCGAGAAAATGTTAACTATACCTGTTCATGGAGGAGGAAATAAATACTCCTAAATATTACTTTTTTAGTTTCTTGTTATATATGGTATACAGCTATTTATTAAGAATTTATCAATACAAATAAAATAAATGGTAACTGGCACAAACATTCTTCCTTTCCCTTTGTTATGTCAGATTATTTATAAAAACAGAAGTTCAATAAATTACATTTCTTGTGTGTACAGTGAACAGTGTGTACAGATGAAACACTTATTTTTTATATAAACCTAATGGAAAAATATTCTTCAAAAACAGCTGTTCAATTAATCACAAAGCGAGATTTTATGTAAACAACCTTCAATAACTTGAGTTGTGGCTTCCGGCCTTCGGCCTCCTGCTCCAACTTAATGGAGTGGTAACTAATAAATAAAAATAAATTTAAAGAACAATTTTTAGTTGTAATTTGGATCTTTTCTAAAAATTTAGTCAAATCCGTTAGAATAAAGCTTAATAAATGTACATTTTAATGTTTTTGCCTGTGCAAAAAAATTTGATAACTCAAAAATATTAAAGTTTTGGGCATGCCGGTTTTCAACAAAATATTTTAAATTGTAATTCACATTTTTCCTGAAAATTGAATCAAAATCTTTGGAGCCGTTTTTTGAGAAAACTCTATTTTCGTATGTTTTTGCCCACACAAATAAAAAATGTAAATAACCGGTCTGGAGATATTGTCTAAATACATCTACATACCAAATTTAATAAAAATCGATCCATTGGTTTGGTCTCCAGCGATGTGTACATACACACAGACAGTCACAATACAAACAGACACCAACATAAACAAATAAATAAAAAAACCTGTTTTGGTTTCTGGGGGCACTAAATTGGAATTTGGTTTGGACAAAATTATAAAAAAAACTGTATTTGGACGGTCTCAATATTTTCTCTATGCTAACGCATTCGGCAGAAAGTAAATTAGGTCAAATACTTCTCAAGAGATCTATCACGAATCTGCTACTAGACACGGGACATATACAGTAATGGTTATAGTACAGGCAAGGCCACACAAGGGAGCCTTGGTATGTTGCCTATATAATATTTTATAAGTCTTATTTTACTGGATCATTAGTCTAATAGATATTAACTCATTCAGTTATTGCCATTTGGCTTGATGGGGATCTTCCCATCGCACAGACGCTCAATCTATGAGGGGAATATATTCCTTTAAAGTGATTATTATTATTGTTTCCTAGTTTGGTACCTATGATTTGATGTAATATTGGTTGTTTCTTGGTTTCCCTATAAACTTCATGGTACTAGTATACAAATAAAAGCTCCCATAGTTAGCGGGTAAGTTACTCTTGGTGTTGACTGCGCCGTGATTAGAGGATACCCCTCCTTCCCCACTCAGCCGCAAAGTAATGAGGGATTAAGTCTCTAATTGGAGCTCCAGCCATGTTGTTGACAATCCTCCTAAGTGGCCTTTGTAGTCATCAACGTATGTCAGGTGTATGCAAAAGTGATTTTACAAAAAACTACACGTTAATATAATTTCTCACATCTATTTCATCTGGTGTTACAGGTTGACTCTAACGAATATATTACGAAAATTTTTCATATATATCCCTAAGTTTCCTTTTCATCTGAAAACTGTATAGATCAGAACTAATATATATCAATATTACAGAATTTTATCCCTAGGTCTCTGATAAGTGCATATGATTAAATATAACAAGAAATTAATGGGAATATTACTTTATTGAATTCATACAATCCTATATATATTTATTCAATATATATAAATACATTATTTACACATCTGCGTGTGCTCTTTCTTTGCACTTACAACACTACAATCAACACAAACATATATGAGAAGTGCAGATCCCATGTCAAAAACTCAGCCTGGCTTAGAAATTGAAAACGCTAGTTCGATCCGTGACCGGTAGATAGTGTGGAGTGTCAAATCAAATCAAATCAAATCAGTTTTATTGCAGTGGACATTTAACACGTATTGCAAAAGTCGATTTTATTTTAAAAGATATTTTATGTCTAGTTAAAAAATTTAGTTTCACCCACACTACAAAAATATCTCTCAAACATACAACATTTCTGCACAATTATACATCCACTTTTCCCACCTCCAGTAAGGTGTCAGCACAGGCGTCTTTTCCTTCAAGCACAGAGAAGGAATATAACCTATATTCTTATTTGTCAGTGCCTCAAAGCGATATGTGTGTGAGAGAGCGCATCGACTATCCCTATCTCTCTCACAATAACTTTGTTCACTATCTCTGTCTCTTTCGCGCTGCTTTTACCTCAGAGGGAAAGACATTGTCAGAGACAGAACACTCTCTGGTTACTTATTAAACCTAAAGAAAATAAATTAACTTTTCGCATTAAGGTCTGCTCTTCTTATAGAAACTTATTTGTGTTCATTGAACGCTACGACCACGCTGCCTCCTGACTTCTGTCAAATGTATCCGGCCAGGAGATAATTCACAACTAAGCCTCTGATAAAAAAAATACGTTTTTGTATACCATGAACAATTTTACTTTAAAATTTGTTTAATCATTGAAGAGGATTTTTCTCACGATCGTGGATACAAAAAAGTATTATGATTATTTATACTTCGTGAACTGAAGTAATCGAATTACAGGAATCATCACTCATTCGAGTCAAAGGCCAAATCGAGTAGCCTCATTTTATTTTATTTCAATAAAAGTATGTTAAATCCGACGTTAAATAATCTTGAAAAAAAATGATTTTACTTTGTAGCAACAATTATCTTATATCCAAGCAACAAGGCTTAGGATGTCAGATTTAAATTTGTTAACATATTTATGATTATTAAAGTAAAACAAACGATATCATGTAAAAAATTAACGCGAATGAAAAATGCAAAAACTTTCGTATTTTAAAAAGAGGCTCTTGAGTTAGCAAACTGTACCTGAGAACTGGCACCTGCCCATGTGATGTCGTATTGCTGATACCACCTCCTTGCTAAAGGTGTCAGATAGCTAACACGTAAACTTACAGTGTACAGTCAATGATGGTTCAAGTCATTAGTTCGCCAACTAATATTCTTAAATCATCTCGTGACTTAGCACTAGCCCCCTCCCACAACCAATTAAAATGTAGACAAATTGTTGGCTTGTCCTGTTTCGTAGTTACTGTTTTCCAATACCAATAACTCAAAATAGGCCGATTTATTAGCAAATATTATCATTTTTAACAATTAAATATATTTCTTTAATATATATGATTAATTAGTAAAAATAACTTCTTACAACAGGGTGTTATTGGAAATATATGAAGACAATAAATATAAACTCGTCTTCTTTCAAAACCGTATAAAAGGATATATCGATGTTATAGTTCCATCGAGTCAATAATCGAAAGGAAACAAACAGGACAATGGAAATAATATGATCGTAGAATTTCATTTCCTGCTGCGCATTGCGCAATGATTAAATGTCTGTCAATTATAACCATTATAGTTGTATTCTAACAGCATCAGACTTGCTTTGTCTAAAATTGGAATTAACATTATAAATATGTAAAGTATTTTCGGGACGATTATGTAAAGATCAATCAAGTCCCGTGCCACCAGCTGTTGAAACATTAACCTCGTTTAGATTCAACTTTCAACTATCAATAACAATTAATTACCTGTTATAAATATTACGTATGATGCAGTAAATTGAAAAACACAGTAATTGACTTTATCTACGTTAAATGTCTTTTTCTATATTAAAGATCCGTGAAGACAATAAGGAATGAAAACAAATACGTCTTCTAACAACAATAATAGTCTAGATTTCATTCGACATACAAGTCGAATTGTATGAATCAAAGTTTCGTTTATCATGGTATTTATGTAAATCCACTGTTTACTTTATCAAATATCGAATCGATGTTTAAATCAGTATTTAATATTGCTTAAATTATTTATATACAATGATTCTAATAAAGTTAATTCATTAAATAAAAACACAAACATTAATCATAAAGACAAATGGGGGGGGAGGAATCAGCAGATCTGTACATAATATAGGTATAAGCCACGTGTTTTGGTAAACAAATACCCGTAGATACATATGTGATTGGTAATGGTAGTACAAGGTATTTATGTGGCAAGTGTTCACGTTTGTCTTAAGCCGTTTTAAGGTGGAGTAATCACAGTATGTTTATTTAACATATAAACATACCCACATTATCACTGTACGTGTATAAATGGGTAGGTGGGTCAATACCACTGTACATTTTTGGGTGGGTGGGTGGGTCATTACCGCTGTACTTGTATAGGTAGGTGGGTTGGTTTTTAGTTGGAGGTGGGATGTAAACGTCATATATACATACGATGGGGTGTGGTAGGGCCAAAGTAATGGGGTGAGTGGGGTGGTTTAGCAAGATACTTAGTTCAGTTATGGAAAGGACCATATTTACTTGATTGAATGGGAGAGTTTATTCAAATAAATTCATTTAAATACAACATCACCAACCAAGTTGTGGTTGTTGTAGCTAGTTAGTTTAACATTAACTTTCGTAGTAAAATCACTTAATCAGAGGTGTAACTAAGAATTGCTTGATAATAATACTTCTATTTAAGTATAGCTTAAGTTACTTAAGCTCTTTATATGCAGTCAACAAGTAGTAACGAATCCTCAAAGTTTGCTTTAGTATAATTTGATGATTTTATACAGTGTACCATGCATGGTGTGTGTACTACGAAGAAGTATGGAATGATATTTAGCTGCAGTGTGTGTCTACTATAATATGCATATGATCTTTGATTACATTTTTCCAGTTTCAGTTTGTCAGTCACATTTCGGCAAGCTATCAAAGTTGATAGGTTAGATTCTAGGCACGCTTCCACGATGTCCAGCTCTGGAACGAACACTATCTACGACAAGAACTTCCTCCAGACCTTATTCCTCCGACTGCTGCTTCTTGTGATAACCAGATGTTAGTTGTCACAGCTGGTTAAAAGTACCCAATTAAACGATAAGACACCAGTGAGACTAGTCTCGGCAAGGCAGGAGATGTCCTCTGGTCTATTCTGCAGTGCAGCTGAGAGTTCATGCAGTATCACGACATCTTGAAGATACTCCTTTCCCTGTGTTGTACTTTTTACTAGTGATTCCTTTGTTTTAAACGTATTTCTGAATATTTGGTACTTAATAATTCATTTGAATGATTCATATCTTATGAAATAAAATTGTAATAGATTTTTAATTTAAAAAACAGACAACAATTGTTTAAAATAACTTCTATTTTCGATTAAGACTACAATTAAAAATTTTAGCATAAAGTAAATATTTGTTTCAATTATAGAAATTTAGATTATCCTTTCGAAATAGTTCAAATTTGCAAGATTATTATTTTTTTTTAGTTTATAATATTTTACATGGACGTTAGTTATTGTGATTTGTGAGTTGCGTAACTTTAAGTCCTGTGCAATTCCTAATTGCAATACCTGTATCTGTCAAGATGATGCGTGGAATATAATATGTTGGCTTATTTGAATGTAAAATGCTAGTTTTAAGATATAAATTTAAAAATATAAAAAGAATAAGATTCGAGTATATCTGACAGCGCCTGCAATGTGCAGTTATGCATGGTCGTTAGAAGACAACTCTTGCTTCGGTGAGTATACAACAATAACAGCATCACTAGTAATTACACTTCTTATGTATGCAACAAAACTTACTGGACTGATCATTTCATCTAAGTGTAGTTTTGTAATAAATCTTTCAAAAAGTAAATTAAATGTTATCAAGCGAACTTGTCCAGATGAGCAAAATCAAAACAAAGTAACAATACAGTGGAACGTCAGTTAAATTAGTGTTCTTTGAATGAACAATTTGCCACAAGTTTATCCTCATACCCCTGAGGGTGCGACCCCAGTGATTTAAATAATGGTTAGGGTTCTCTGAGGTAATTTTAATTTATAACACCAATTAGTCTTAATGTATTAATTAAATCACCCTTCTGTTTTATGGACGAGGGTTGCCATACTCCAAAGTACAGTAAATAACTAATTATTGAAAATTGAATCTAACGTTAATTTTGTATTTTCCTCAATATATGTAGAAATATTTATTTTACTATCGGTCGATAAATAAAAAATTTATTTAGGATTTCACAATAATTCCTTGATTAGAAAATCTGGAAAAGAACAAGCTGGATGATTCGGTAGCCGAATGGTGGAATGATTCAGGACTTTAAGCGTGAGTTAGAAGTGGCACAGCAAAGGTTCAAATGCTGGCCTGGAATGGCAGTTATTATCAGTGTTGTTCACCTTGTAATTTACTGTTCCTCCTAAGACTGATATACAGAATATAAGGAGTCGGCAGTTCTCCATAAAAAATAAAATTGGTAACATAACTCAATACAACTCCACCTCAATACAAAATACATTCAACGGAATATCTCAGAAAACATCTGTCCTTTTTATAATATTATCCAAACATACCAGAGATTAGTTGTATCATAGCGCTGTACTCCAGCTACTTGGATGTAAGATGTTGGAGGTGATGAGTTTTCACTGCAATATTTCTAGTTACCTAATAACATGGTCCGTAATAGATGTTTCACGATATTAGTTACTTTCGTATTAATTACAGAATAATATTAGTTGAAAATATCTAATATTAAATATTACTAATATTTTTGTGTGTACCACACTAATTCAATAAGGTCAGCAAAAGAAATATTTCTAGTCGTGATGTACTTGTAGGCCTAATATTAGTATTATTTTAATATTAATGATTTCTCAAGTATATTAATATCAGGTTATAGCATACACTAAGAAACACAATTTGATCACATAAGGGAAAAATAGCATTTCTTCAAAACTATAACATTTAATAATAGTTCACCTAGAATTAGGTTTATTAACATAAAACTTAATCAATTTGCAGTAATACCACACAAAAACAACAAATAATTACGCTTAGTTTAATTTAAATATTAGAATTATTTAAATGGTTGCATAGCCGTGTCATCAATTAGAGAAACTGTGTTTTGTTATTAACTAATATTACTGTAAAAATGAATTTTTGTTTGCATTCACACTAAAATTAATAGTCCTATATCAGGTATAGCAAGGGATAATACTTCTTGTGCCAAGATTACCTAGAAGTCAGCACCAGCGAATCTGATATTATCATAAATACAAAAATATTGATATTAGTCCGGATCACATATTAGTTACTCTGTGTATTAGTTAAGTTACTTTTCTGCATCTAATGCGAAAGAGCTAATATTTATATATTCAGCCATTCCTATTACGTCCGCTTAATGATCATCAGCGATCGACTTGACTGCACGAATACGCAACACCGGAGGTGAGGATGGCGATGTATGTATGCGACGAGGGCGAGGAACGAAAGCGGCACCTGCGACTTGACCGCACGAATACGCAACACCGGAGGTGAGGATGGTGATATATGTATGCCACGAGGGCGAGGAATGAGTGCGGTACCTGCGACTTGACCGCACGAATACGCAACACCGGAGGTGAGGATGGTGATGTATGTATGCCACGAGGGCGAGGAACGAAAGCGGCACCTGCGACTTGACCGCACGAATACGCAACACCGGAGGTGAGGATGGCGATGTATGTATGCCACGAGGGCGAGGAATGAGTGCGGTACCTGCGACTTGACCGCACGAATACGCAACACCGGAGGTGAGGATGGCGATGTATGTATGCCACGAGGGCGAGGAATGAGTGCGGTACCTGCGACTTGACCGCACGAATACGCAACACCGGAGGTGAGGATGGTGATGTATGTATGCTACGAGGGCGAGGAATGAGTGCGGTACCTGCGACTTGACCGCACAAATACGCAACACCGGAGGTGAGGATGGCGATGTATGTATGCATGAGGGCGAGGAATGAGTGTGGTACCGGCGACTTGACCGCACGAATACGCAACACCGGAGGTGAGGATGGCGATGTATGTATGCTACGAGGGCGAGGAATGAGTGCGGTACCTGTGACTTGACCGCACGAATACGCAACACCGGAGGTGAGGATGGCGATGTAGCCTATGTATGCCACGAGGCGAGGAACGAGTGCAGCATCTGCGACTTGACTGCACGAATGCGCAACACCGGAGGTGAGGATGGCGATGTATGTATGCCACGAGGGCGAGGAATGATTGCGATACCTGGGACTTGACCGCACGAATACGCAACACCGGAGGTGAGGATGGCGATGTATGTATGCCAGGAGGGCGAGGAACGAAAGCGGCACCTGCGACTTGACCGCACGAATACGCAACACAGGAGTTGAGGATGGCGTTGTATGTATGCATGAGGGCGAGGAATGATTGCTATACCTGGAACTTGACCGCAAGAATACGCAACACCGGAGGTAAGGATGGCGATGTATGTATGCCACGAGGGCGAGGAACGAAAGCGGCACCTGCGACTTGACCGCACGAATACGCAACACCGGAGGTGAGGATGGTGATGTATGTATGCTACGAGGGCGAGGAATGAGTGCGGTACATGTGACTTGACCGCACGAATACGCAACACCGGAGGTGAGGATGGCGATGTAGCCTATGTATGCCACGAGGCGAGGAACGAGTGCAGCATCTGCGACTTGACTGCACGAATGCGCAACACCGGAGGTGAACTCTATCACCCGAGTCGCCAAAGCGTTTCTTTTCTTAGTTATACTATAGACTACAATGGTCATCATCAATAATTAATGTGTCATATCTGCTTTAAAAGTACGGATATCAATGTCTCAGAGGCTTATTTTTGTATTTTTAATATGAATCTCCAGGATTTGAATATGAACGAGGACGTGTTAGCCTAAATAATTTATTTATTTTCTATCTGATGCAATAAATGAATTTCACTGGTAATAAATTAAATAATTCAAAATTATTATGAATAAAGTATTATGTTTATTATTTAATATATACGTTAAGGACAATAAAATAACGTAAAATAAACTACTGTATGTGGTTTCATTCTTAGTGCAAGCAGTTTAGCATCATTTACGACGATAACGTTTGGGTTCTATTACTTCAACTCGCGACATAAATAATTATAATAAGAACTTTGTTGTTATTAATATAGTAAAATAAAAACTGTGTTGTTTTGGCACCAAAATTCGCTCTGGTTATTTTACTTCAGAATCCGCAATGGCAATTCATTTTGGTCCAGGGAGGGTGTGTCCCCAACACGGGGTGCTTAATGTGTTTTTGGGTGTAATTAATTTTTAAGTACTCAATTACTACCACCTAATGATAAGTTGCAGTAGATTTTGTAAACCCAAATTTTGTTTAATTGATTTTCTTGAAAATATATTTGATGGTTCCGCAACTCCAGAGTAAATATTTGTTTCAAAATTTATAAATATTATTTCATCCAGGCCTTCATCCATTTTTCTGTTGCTCCTTCATATTTCTCGTCCCACCATTCGAGTTTCCTTGTCTTTTCCATTTTTTTTTTTTTTTTTCAACTTCTTGAGCAGATCTAATTTTTTTTAAGTTTTATAACCATCTACCCATTTCCCTATGCGAATTTATGACTATATTTTGACCAAAATCTTCTCTTTCCTCTTTTAAGTAGTTTATGTCTATCTTTTGAGTTTTCGTTTTTGTTTTTTTTTTTTACTTATTATTTCTTTGTGATAAAAAATTCTATTTAATCATCGACAAGTGGTGGTCAGTCTCAATATTTGCCTCTTTCCGACCTATCACCTTCATTACTCATTTTTTGTTGTAGTGTGTGATGGCTACATGGCCTATCTTAAAAGCTCCAAAACTATTGTTTTTCATTCCCATGTTTTCTGTTTATTTGGAGTTTTATGAAATTTGTTAAAATTAATTTTAGATTAAATCCATTGCAGGGCTCTATAACATTTCGCCATTTTGTTGGTTCTCTTGTGAGCCATGTGATTTCCTTTTGTTTCTTGTATTTCTTTTCTTTACCCATTTAGATACGCACTAAAGTCTTCAGTAGTATTTTCACATTTTATGTTGGAATTTTAGAGAGTTCCAAGTCAATACATATCTACTTTCTGAGCGTTGTCTTTTATTGTCTTATTGATGGCTGCATGATATTTTATAAACGTGTGTTTTATTCAAGCTGCGGAACGTGAGAAAAGACAGGAGTATGTTAGGTGACTGGAAGTCAGTTACTGAATTTACAAAGTCAGAGCTGACAATGGAATCTGCTCCAAGATGGGGTAGGCCTCTTCCACATGAGTTCAAACCTTTCTTCACCATGAATATCACGTATTCTTCATAGTCCATTAAATCTTCATCTGCAAATATAGTTTCCTTCAGCGTGGAAATTTGAATTTTATATTCTTCTAACACTTTGGTGAGCTTCAGTTTAGTTAAATTAATATTTTCCGGGCTTCAAGAGGGAATTAATATTTAGTATATTTTTCCCTCTAAAGTAGTGTATATTTTTCTTTAATTTAGAGGGTTTTGCATTTCTTGAACGACATAGTGCTTCAGACTCTACAGAATCCTTAAGCCTAATTGCGCCACTGTTAGCGACGGAGATTGTTCATCTCGTTGAGTAGTTCTAGTTCTATCTAGAGAAATTGACATCATGCATAATTATTTGAAAATGCAGGGGGTGGCTTTTGTGGCATTCTGAGATTAAAACTGGGGATTGTAAGTTCCAGAGTAATTCTCAACCACTCCTAACATGAATAACAGACATTACAGTTTTTTAGTTTTTGTTTGGCCTACCCTGGGTACGTCATTTCCTTAGAACCACCTGTCCTATAAGGTATATAAAAGGCATTTCCCAATCCGCCGCCTAAGAAGGCGCCTGATGGTAACAATTCCACATTGGGTAAATACTTTTTTATGTTAAGCTGTTAAATTAATTACGTTACAAATGTAGGTTTAGTTATTTAAATTTAAAAATAAATTCAATTAGAATACAGGTTTTGAAGTACACCTACTCAAATGTATACAAAATTCCTTTATGTTTTTATGAAGCAATTACATTTATTATCATTAATAATTTCTTCTTCGCTAAGTTTCTTAAGTAACTAAACATAGTTTATTCCAATAATTATCTACTCGGATAGAATTACCATAGCAGAAAAAGATAGGTAACCAGAGGGCATTGAACTGTGTTCACACTTGGATACTAACAGACGGTTACTACAGTCCAACTGACAGTCTCGGTCCAGGGTGTCAGTGCACCATGATGTCCACCGACTTGCTGAGCGTCCTGTGTGTTCTCTCAACAGTGTTGGCCACAAGCCCTTCAGCCAACCGTACTCTCTCTCGTCGCAAACGGTACCTGACCTTTCCTGAGGGAAGTACTTACTCAGTAAGCAACAATCAACCTTACTGATGATGTAGCTTAAGACTACAAGATTATGATAATTATAATTTATGATTTTAATTATGATATCAAGTTATTGATGTGGTTTTAATAAGACTACAGTTTTTATACAAACTAGTACTTGGGTTAGCATTGTAATTTGTCACAATCCTGGCTGGGGTTAGGCTAAGTCAATACCACATCAGTGATGCCATTGAGGTACTGAGGATGATGCCAACCATGTCTCATCTTGGTCAGAGGCCTGGTGATTGGAAATAGTCACCTTATCTCATTTATAGCCGAATATTTATATTTTAACATATTTTTAAAAGTTGTGAGATGGACGCATTGGTAGTCTTGGACAACAATATTATGTAATATGAATCTTATCATAGTTAAATTGAGTAGTAATGGCAAAACCAGTTGAAGCAAACCATAAACCAATATCTCAATCATATGTATATATAATTCATAAAAAAAGTATTAATTTAAGTTAATTACCATGAGTGGACTTTAATAATCAAATTAAATCAATCAAAAATGTACTTGAAAAATTGTCAAAACAACAGATTTCCAGTTGCAGTTAGTAATGTGCCTTTTATATAAAGTGAACAGATGGAAATTTGAAAAAATATCAAAAATGTAGTATATTTTTAACATGCATATGATCATCTAAAGATCCATTAAGATTGTGAATCAGAAATGCCAATAAGAAAATGAAATCCAATCTGCAATTTAAAATGTAGCCTACCATTTTTATTTACCAGCTGGACAAAACATTATAGGCCTATATTTATATGACTTGATCTTTCAGGATTATGTATTCAAGCCAATACTCTAAAGAACCCCAGGAGTGGGTAATGTTAAGGGTGCGGAGGGTTAGTACTCCCATCCACTTTTGGGAAGCACTTTTGCAAACATTACTTAGTCATGTTTGCAAAATGCAAAATAAAATTAGTTTTTAAACTAAACTATCAAAAAGAGGTAACAATGCAATCATATTCTTTTTTTTGAAGTGTTCTGTAGGATTTTGTATATGATGGTTTAATTTATTTCATATATGTGTACTAAAAAGAAATTTGTATCAACACTGAGAATTTTAGTAATGAATATACATATAAGGAACATTTGTTAATAAACCTGTTACTACATAGAGGTTGGATAGAAATGTCAGAATAATTTTGATTGAGTTAATGTTGACTGGTGGGGCAAAATAAGTTTCCAGTGGCCAATTTATTAGTTGTTTTTGACTATTAATCCTAGTTGTTTAACCAAAGTCTAAGAATATAAACACCTGCCTACTTTATCACTGCACGTGTGTAGGTGGGCAGGTAGAGAATATGAAAGAAATCACAAAGCAAAAAAACCTATATTTGAAACCGTGCTTTAAGCCCAAATAGCTGACGTGCTTTGGAAGTAAGGGTGCCCATTCTGGTCATTTTACGTTTTCAATAAATTGTATGGACTATTTAGTTCAAAAGATCAATAGGGTGACTTTTTTATTCTAAAAAAAGGAGAGGCTGATCTCCCCTTTAACCTTACTCTACCTATTCTCCATAGACTATTGATCTGCGCAGGTAACATTCTTTATACAATTGTATCATTTAAGGTTTGCTGTTTGGACACGTACTCATGGCTTCCTCAAATTATTTTTTTCAGATTTCTTTTGTTGTTCTTCTTTTGATACCCCACTAAACCAATTATGGTGTAAAATGCGTGTTATTGCAGTTTGCATTCTGTATGGAGCTGAAGACGGTAACTCAGGACTACGATCTGTACACAGAAGGAGTGGCGGTTTCTGCCAACTATGACCTACCTAGCACACCAGATTTACTATTCACAACAAAACCTCGACCTCCCACCCCCGTCCTGCAACGTCGTCACCGCAGACATATCTACGGCCACCTAGAGAATCTACTTAATCTGTAAGCTGGACTTGAATAAACTTTGTAATATATTTATTTCTTAAATATAATGATACTATATACAGTAAATGAGTTTAAATCATGTTAAAATAAACTATCAAGTTAAATTCCAAATTACACACAAGAAGACATATCATTTTGTTGATACATCCAAAATGTCAGATCATCATTTTTCAGAGCCGGCCTGGACGGTCGCTCCTGTGTGCTTTTAGCTCTCTGTGAGGCAGCACAGAAGCTTACTCCTGGAGTTGGCTTGCTTGAGGAAATGGTTCGAATATTATTCATGTAAGTTGAACAATGTACTAAATAATACTGTTTCAATTCTTACTCCTGAACTTTGTAAGAGTAATTTGTCTTTAAATAAAAATTTATTAAGTTATAAAGCTTGAAGTTCTTCTTAAAGAAAGTTTCTCATAATCAGAGAGTTTTCCCTAAGTTTGTAATATAAACATGTTCTAAGTCTTAAAATAAGGTACTCATTTCAAACCAATTATGTTCACCTACAGATTTAACAATATAGAAAAAATATTTAAACTCCTGACATCATATTAATTTAGTAAGGAAACAGACATATCGATCTGCCTAGTTTTATTGAACTTGGAGCTGTATCATAGGGGGAGGGGGGTTTATTGTAGTTCAATTCCTTCCAAAAGGAGAAAAATATATTTATTAGATGTAACACAAATGTTACGTCTTATATATCATTTCAAACATCTCAGAGTCTCTTATATTTAACGTTTACATTTGCCTCGTTCATTCATACGTAAATTGAAATACATTCTTCAAGCAAACTATAAATTAGTGACAGTGTCTTGCATTAAGTCAGTGACCTAGCTGTTCTATATTTACTTATCAGTAAAGTTCAGACTTTAAAGTAACACTTCCTCTTACTATCAGGAAACAGTGGTTCTTCTGACACTGGTAACAGTATCACCTGGAAGTACCAATAGACAATTTTCCTGTACAGCATAGGTGTGTTTACAGATAACAACAATTCCTTAGATTTTTTGGTCTTAATCTAAGGAATGTCTTAAAGGTCTTGTGTCTTAAGAATGTATTCCTTTAATCATCCCTGATCTTTACATCACATCAATAATAAGTTAAAATTAATTGAGACAGTTAAGCGATTCAATGTTAATAAACAATCTGCTAGGCTTAATAGAGTGTTGAACATCACAAGCAGTGAAGACTGAGAATGCATGAGACCAGAAATGGTGTTTTATTGACAGGTATATCAGTGGGATTGAGGTTTTCAATAAAGGTTAGTCTGTCAAGAGATGTTGCAGTATACTATAGTGGAGTTTATTGTCCGGAAATGTTGAAAGTAACAAAAAATTCATGTACAAGTAAAGTAAAAAAAGTCATTTGCACTGTTTTAAAAATTTTTTATTTATCTTGAAAGAAGCGTTTTTGTATTATCGACTCATGGTTGATGGCCTGCGAACAGCGCATGTCTGATAGATTTTTCCCCCACCACACACTGTCATATGTTCTTAGTACAGTCATTGCTAAAAGTATGGATCTGTCATAACAACAATGATCCCACTTGTCACAGTGGTTACATTGGATCTTCTATTGTGTTGTTTAATCAATTGAGTTATAATTGAGATATTCTTAATGGTTTAAATGATAGGATAATTGCCAGTTTCACCAACATAAATTATTTGTTATAACCATAGTTAAATTATTTTACCATAATTGATTGATTATGTTTTGTACGGAACTGTACCTTGGTACCTTGCAGCTCACTGCCACTGGAAGGGAACTGTGGTGGGAGAAGTAAACATTCTCTCCCCTCTATTCGCCATTTAGTTTGAGTGTATGAATACTTAGTTTGAAACATTTTAAAGTTTAATATTTTCTGAATAAAAAATATAAATCTTTATTGGACAAGAAGAATTCCAAAATATATATTGAATTAAGAAGAATTAAATTTGTCTTTAGTTCGCACCTGGATTTTATACAGGATATTAGTCAACCCAAAATAAATTTGTTTCACTATATTTTTTGCATCTGGGGAAAATTCTATTATAAAGTAGCTCTTTGGCTGGTAAATTATTAAACCTAAAATACCTTATTAATCTATCAGGTATGGACTACTCATCATACTTAATGTAACCAGATGTTGATATAAAAGTGTTTCGTAATATTCCGCGATCCCTTCTTAATAACTTTTCCCTTTTTCATTTCCAATGTGTCCAGGATTCCAGTGAATGAGATGAGCATAGAGGAACCCCATGAACACTGGCAGTACAGGACAGCCTATAGCAATGGTGCCAACCGTCTCCGTTGCTCAGACCTGTACCCTAGGTGCCCTCTATCACTGCTCTCTATAGTGTTGGACATGAAACCTGCAGGCCTCTTTAACCACTAAAGGGATTTAAACTATCAATTGATTTCTCTCTTTATTTATAAATTCTTAGAATTATTGTGACAGTGACAAAATAGCAAAAAAGACTAGTACCTTCAAGGAGAGTTCTTTAAGTTATTTAAGATAATTTTTGTTTATGATAGTTTTTGTATAGTCTATACATTTTTTTACTCTAAACTAAACAACTATTTTAAAAGTTTCCAAAAAATTGAACAGAAAATATAATTTAGTAATAATATACCACTGACTGTATAAGTTTTATTAACAGTAAATAATGGTAGAATGTTGAGTGGCTCATCAACGGCTAAGCAATATCTTTATCTATTACGTGAATTGTTATTTTTGATAAAAATGTGCTCTTGTCCATAAGGACATTCATCTTAAGTTTTTGTTCCTTAACCATTCAAAAATTAAATTAATTCTTCAGAAGAGTTTCCTTGTACATTACATTATACTAATAAAACGTTAATTGGTTTTCTTTTTTTAATATAATGTCATGAAAAAAAGCATCAAATCCAACTTAATACATAAACGTTTTATTCATGACACGTTGCTATATACAAGGTACAACCTTCATGATGCACCGTGTATATAATGCAGCGATTAACTATCAATAATAATTCTTATCTTACTCATAGTAAAGCAATGGAAGAGAATTTAAAAAAGTAGTTTTGGGGAGAGACACTCTTTGAATTGGTCTTTTAGTAGGCACATAGGGAAGGCAGTGGCGTAGCCAGGACTCGATTTCGGGGGGGGCCTGGACACCGGGGGGTCTGGGGGGTATGGAATACCCCCCAGAAGAAAGGGGGGTCCGGGGGTCCTCCCCCGGAAATTTTACGATTTTTATTGCGCTTAACGCTATTTTAGACCACTTTTCAGCCTTCAGTGTCACAAATATCTTTGTAAATAGTGAAAGTAAAAGATTATGTATTTTTTAGTTTTCCCCTTATGCATATAGAAAATTTGAAACTCAGAAAATTTGCAATAAAAATTGTCTTATTTAAAAGTTACTGTCTGTTGTATATGTATTTAATTTAATAGTTTGGGTTTTCAATTTTAATTTCTTTTTCTTCATTGATTACACAAATAAGTTAAAACACTTGTTGAACTTAAAATATAATAAATAATACAAGATAATTATAAAAGGATAATAATGACTTAGGCCGTTAGAATATTAAACTGTATTGGAAGATAACTGTATTATTATATTAACTAGTGATGGGCCGATTCCAAAATTTCTTGATTCCGATCCCGATTCCAAAATTTGGGACTCGATTCTGTACTCGATTCCGATTCCTTAATAATAAGTACTATTGAGGATGAAATCATAATACTACATTTCAATTCAATAAATATTAAGCACTTTTAATAATAACTGTTACTATAATAGCAAAATTTAATTAGTGAAATCAATTACAAAAGGGGACATTTAAATGACAATAGGCATTTAGTAGGCCTATATAATGAAATCAACTTTAAATACTGAACAAATAATAAATTCAAATTGGTTAGTAAGAATAAAGAAACTGAATAAACATTCAAAGGCAATACATCTTAGCTGGCCAGTAGGCTATAGTAAATTAAATAAAGTTAAAAGTTAAGTAAATACTACTTAATACAAATAGAAAATGAATAGACATAATATCTTAGACAAAACAATAGAATACAATAGCACTTAATATAATGATCAGCCTATATAAGTACATATTATTATATAACTTAAAACAGTTAAAACTAAAACTATAATATCCAGAAACAAACATTTATAAAAATTAAATCAATTATGGGTGCTTAACAAGCAACTAAATGATTTTAAGTTTAAGGGTATGAGAAATTAATTACAAAAGGGGACATTTAAATAGCAATAGGGATTTAGTAGGCCTATATAATGAAATCAACTCCAAAATACATAAGATCTAATACTGTACAAATAAAAAATTGGTTAATGAAAATGAACATTTAAATTGACAGTACTTCTTAGCTGGCCTATATAATAAAGAAAGCAAATCAGTAAAAATAATAATAATAATAATAATATGTTTATTGCAGGTCCATACAATTCATTACAATGTAAACCTTCATACATAGAAATGAAACACATTAAACATACATTAATTCATACTACAGCGTACATTTTATTTAACCTTAAATTAATACAAGTTCCAATCAACTACTAAATTTTATTTACTAAACATAATTTAAATAAAATACTAAAACAAAATCTATTGGACATAAAAAGAGCTGAATGCAAAACTAAAACAAACATGTACGAAGGTTATTACAATTCAGAAACAATTTATACTGGGACCTACAACTGCTCCCCTAACAGACTAAATAGTCCAATTACAAGGGTCGCAAAACATTAAATAAAATTATTTCACCAATGTCCGCAATTAATAAAAATGAATCAATGGATATTCTAATTGATTAATTTAAGACGGAGAGTTATTGTATAATGTAAAGGCATATATACGTCGTACAATAACTTATGATTTTCCAAAAGCAAATGACACAGACGAGTCAAGAAGAAGAAAGACAATACACTCAAACATAATAAAAAAACAAACTTATAGGTACAAAATATATAGGTACAAAATATATAAATATATATATATATATATATATATATATATAAAATAAATAAATAAAATAACACGTTAGTAAAAAAAAAAAGTGATCAATGTGAGGTCACTCGACCAGCCTCAAGCAGGCTGCTCTGAAAACCGCTGGCTTCATAGCTACATCCAGATAATAAATCTAGCTACATCTAAAATAAATCAGATGTATTTTAACATGTAAGTTTAATTTGACATTACAACAAAAAGTTCTTGAAAACTCAACACTTGATTTTCAAAATTTCTCATAACAGAAGTTTTCGATTCGGTTTCTTGGCCATTTCATCGAGCACTTGATCTGTAGAGAACGGTACTGGATAGTGTATTGACATCAGAGCAAGACCGTTGAGTCGTTCATTCTCCATAGAGTTTCGAAGGTAGGTCTTTATTCTTTTAAGACTTGAAAAGGACCTTTCTACTTCACAAGTCGAAACAGGCAACGTAGCCAACACTTTCAGCAAGTAATTGATGTGAGCATAAAAGTTTATATCACAAGCGTCCAAAATTGTCATGATGGTTTGAGGTCTCTCTGCTTTTGGGATTTTACACCATTTGTGACACCATAAAATGTACTCACTTTCAACAGCACTTTGTGATGCCTTTTCTGTGTAATAGATTTCCAGGGATTTAAGCTTTTTTACCTCGGCAGGGTTAGTATTTTTGGGTGACAAAATGTCAAAAGCTTCTAGGACACGTCTATTTTTGGAGAATCTGTCTTGAAGTCCTTGGATTAAAGCGTCTAGACAGGGTAGAAACACTATTCTGCGATAATATTCTTCGGGAGTGCTGTGAGGTACATTTCCTCTTTTAGTTTGTTTAGCTGCTTGTCGAGGAACTTCAACTTTCGAACTGAAAACCTCTTGCATAGTTTGTTCAGCTTTTGCGAAAAGATCTGAGAACTCTTTGAAAATGTAAACCTCGGGGTCATTTTCCTTTTCTTTCCCATTACGTATGTCATTTAGAAGATCGACAATGTCGTCTGTATACTTCACAGCTGAGGATAACTCAATATCTGTCTTTTGGAGATATCTAGCTAGTGGCAGAGTGTTATTGAACACAAATTCACAAACATACAGGCCCACGACAAATCCTCCCTTTTCTATCGACGAAAGAAGAGTGGAAGCCGAAGAGGATACAGTACGAACACTTGTAGACAATTCCTCCAAACTTTCTACAATGGCAGGGAAAAGCTCAACAAAGTCAGTAATTGCAACTTGTCGTTCAATAAATCTTGTTTGGCATAAACCTGTCAGACGAGTTTTCTTGGATTCAGGTAGAAGACTTGATATTTTATATTTTAGCAAATCATTGGCAAGAGCATTGTTTCTAAAAAGATTCGTTATTTCCCCAACTAAACCCAAGCAGTTTCTTATGATGGGCACGTTCATAGATTGATTCAGGACCAGATTTAGTCTATGAGCGGCGCAATGAACATAAATAGCCTTAGGATACAGCTCCTGAATTCTTTCGTGTACACCACTAATGTGTCCACTAAAAGTGGAACAGCCATCATAACCTTGGCCGATCATTTTGTTCATATTTAGTCCCAAACTGTTGCAAATATCTAAGATAACCTTAGAAATATTTTCTGCTGACAAATCGGTTAAGCTAGTGAAGCACAAAAAATCCTCTCTCATAACTGGCTGAAGGTCGTTGGACAAATATCTGACGCAAAAGGAAAATTGCTCTTTGCCAGAAATGTCCAAAGTTTCATCGCCCAGAATTGAAAAACACTCTGCTTCATTTATCGATGTAACTATGTGTTTCTGGATCAGGTCTCCACATATATTAATAATTTCGTTTTGAATTTCCGGGCTTGTGTAGGATGCATTGCGATGACTTTGTACAAGATGGTTCTGTAAATCTTTGTCTGTATTTGCCTTAAATCTAAGGAGAGCTCGAAACTTACCTTCCTTGTCCACAGGTTTTTCCATGGTCACAGGACCACTGTCCCTGTGACCTCTTAGAGGTATTTCATTTTCACCACAAAATACTATAGTGTCTATTAGTGGTTTTAGGGCAGCCCTATTTTGTTCTTTCTCTTTTTTTCTCTTAGTATCCAGCATTGTCACTACATCATCGTTTTCTCCTTTGGAAATTTTTAAAAAGTGTTCTGCCGCCACACAAGAAAACTTATGATAGTCAGTATTTTGGTGATATGTAAATTTGTCAACAGCATCTTTCCATTTTTTGAAAGGTGCCGTAATCAGAGAGCCTACTTTTTGATTCGACCCTTTACCCACAAAATCTTTGCCAAATGACACACACCACTTACAGTAAGCTCCATCTTTAGCAGCTGAATACGAAAGCCATGACCATCTATTCAGCCAGTTTTTCTGAAACTTAAGTTTTTTATTTTTAAAATCAGTGGTGGGAAAAACGAATTTCTCGTCAGGAACAAAAAGATAGTTTATCGTCCTTTGTTTCAATTTGTATGCTTGATCTGGAGCTAGAACCTTTTCATTTGAAAAAAGAGCATCCGAAACAGATCCTATATCTATAGATATTATGCTTACTGGTATCGTTGTGGTTCCAACAGACGAGTCAGGTAAGATGGCGTTTTCTTCTACAGGAAGAGTAGAACTAACAACAACTGGAGGTGTAACCGGAACTTCGGGAACTTTATCACTTTCATCAGTCTTGGCACACTTTCTGAAAAATGTATCTATTGTTTTCGTTTGTCTCTTCATTTTTAAAACGAACAATAAACTAAACTCTAAACAAACTCTCAATTATTAACACAGAAGAAATGAAGAAAGCACATATCAATGAAACTGAGATGGTCTGAACACTTGTAAAATGGCGACTGGCGACGGCTGTCGGCTGGTAACATGAGACAGGTGCAGTCGGCTCAAGGTCAACTTATCCGACTATTTACGGTTTCGACCGAACCAGCCCGAGCTCTACGTTCTACCGAGTACGGACGAACTCTCCTGAGTCCCGATCTCTCTTCCACAGCCGAGTGCAGATGTCTGCCGTCTATTGGTATCTGATAGGCGGTATTTAGTCCTCGAAGAATTGTATGTTTTATTATTTATTTGTTACTGTGAATTTATTTATTTATGTAGTTTATACTACGTAGTTATACATATGTACAATTGCTTGTAATACATATATTGTACGTGTACATTTTCCTTTTACTTAAGGGGATTCGTCACCCATTTTCAAACAATTTATTTTTTTGCCCATTTACGGGTGCTGGATCCCCTTAAATAAGATAATCTGCCTTTTCCCTTAAATTTCGGGGGGGGTCCGGACCCCCAGGACCCCCCCCTTGGCTACGCCACTGAGGGAAGGGAGTGTTTGTGTAAGGTTGGAAGGATCATGGGCAATCACAGCCAGCAGTAAAGCACCAAGAGGACCATATCTTCACTAAAGAGGACACCACAACTGTACTGGCCAACTTCTGACAGGAGGTACTACGAAAACTAAAACCTTTTCATAACAAATAACTTGTTTTGTACCAAGGTTATACGTTTATTTTGTTTGTGTATTAATAATTTTATTTTAGAATACAAAATTATATTTTACTATGTGTAGAACAAATTTATTTATTTATTTATTTTTTTTTTACTACAAGGTTTTTCATTTCAATGTGTGAGGGACACGAAAGGAAATCTCTCAATTCCTAATTTACAATTCTCCTTTTTTTATTTATTTATTTATTTATTAATATTTTAACGGCGTCCTCCATAGTGAAGAGATTTACAAATGAACATGCAGTACTAAAATATTTATAAACTAAGGACAATAAAAGCCGGCTGAAAACAAGAGAATTATACATGCTCGGTCATCATGCAACAATGATCAGAAGACATTAGCTGTGACTTAAGGCTATTAATAAAGTGCTCTTGAGATGAATACATCCGAAGAGATACATTGAGTTACAAATATAAATCCAGAATGTAACAGAAACATATAAATAATGCATGACACATTTAAATATTTCTTTGCTTGAACAGTCATATAGTTCTTAAACACAAAATAAACAACAATTATTACAATAACAAAATATTAAATGCATTATGACATAAATATAAGATATATATACAAATACAAAGAACAGTATGATAGAAATATATAAGTGATAAATTACTAACATTATTTCTCTAAGAAAAGTCACAAAAAACAAAGCATAAAATAATAATAATAATAAAAGGTTATGATTGCAATTTCTTTTTGAGACGTGCGATGCTGTAAAAGAACATCAATATTAGAAGGGATGCTATTGCCATACCTGTGAAGTTGAGCAATAGGACCATGAAAGCTGTTAGTTATTTGAATAGTGGCAGATTGAAAACAAGTTCCTAGATCTGGTTCCAACAGGCACTGAGAAGGTTATCTTACAAAGAAGCTCAGGTGAATCAATCACTCCATTAATAAGTTTGTGTAGGAGATCAAACACAAACACTCTTCTCCTGCATTCCAGTGTGGGCAACAGAAATTCCTTCTCAAGTGCAGCAACTCAAGAGCGACGTCACGATAGGGTGTACTCCTTGAAGTCTGCAAAATTTTTTCTAAATACTTTGTAGCTCATGGGTGTGCGTTGCGTAGTGAAGGGACCAAACATGGGTACAATATTCCAGATTAGATTGAACTAAAGCCTTATACAAGAGCAGCAGAGTCTCTTCACAATCTTTAATTAGTTTTTTAATGAAAATGTAAAATAAAAGGGTTATTTGTTTCAAAGAGAAAAAAGATAATTTTTTATATATATATTCATATTGGATGACTTTCAAAGCCAGCTACCAAATTAAAATGAGAAAGAATGAAAAATAAAATCAAAATAAAACAAAATATAAAGTACTCGTCAGAGTATAACTATTGATCTCCCATCACAAAGCTATATAAATATAGGTTTTGTAACCTTCAACACCTGGTTTTCTAAGTTAATGAATGCAATGGGCAATCATTAAATATGTGATCCATAGTTTGAATTCCGAATCCGCAATCACATGACTGTTCATTTGCCATTCCCCACTACATACTTCCAGAAGTTGTATCTTCCCACACCCGTATGAAAGTGACTCCACATAGTCCATTCCTTAGGAGGAAGGTTCATTCCACCGATGAGGGTCAAACATATCTCCATATATCGTTGGTTTTGGGCAAAATTTGTTTAGAGATTTTGAAAACATAGTCAAGATGATGTTTTCTTGATTAAGTCAACTTGCATGTTGTGGAATATCTTACAAAATGGGAGATTCATAGCAGATAGGATCTTCCTGAATTTTGTGATAGGTGTATCTTTGCGTCTTATACTCGGAGGACATGTTTTGCACAACACCTGGAGAGGGATTGTAATGAGGGAACTGCATATAGCCCTCATCGCCCTATTTAATCGTATATTATCCTCTTGTACGTGTGTCATGTTAGTCCAGCACAATATTCAACATTGAAATAAACCAGGGAAAAAGCTGTAGTAAGCAGAACTTGTGAGTTGGTACCCCATGATAATCCAACTTAAGTGTCAAACTTGTAATTTCTTTACACATGGAAGAAAGTTTGGTGCTATTTGCATCTTTAGAATTTGCGTTGGGGCTTTATTCCTATAGTTTATAAAGATTCTATTTCAATTTAAGGCAATGTTTTGTTTGATAACTTAATTTATTTAAAGGGAATCTTCTTTTAATCACTCTTAATATGGCTTATTATGTGCCCATTGGTTCTAATGCAACATTCCATTGCAAATATGTCAATAATAATTTCACATTACACTATACAGAAACCCATATTGAAATAACTGCATAATTATCCAAATGTGTAATAAGTTAACTACTTTTTGATATCCCAAGTTATTGAATATTTTATCCATACAAAGCTTAACTACATTTTGGCAACTAAGATATATTTTGAAAATAAAAATCAATTTAAACAGTTACTAAACCTGTTTGGGATTCCACAGAGTTACTAAAGAGATTTAAAAAAACAGGAAGAACTTAGAATATTCTTTATTGCTCTTTTGCTTGAAAAAAACTCAAGAATTAGCTACACCTTTGACTATATTACATACAAATATATATCTTGTGTAAAAGGAACAGTCCTATTTTTGCCAGTAATTTGATTAGTTAGTGATATCTGCCACTTTTGCTGGTTAAAAATGTATCACGTTTACAAGAGATTACACTAGCATTCCTCTACTGGACTCCAAAACAGCTGATAATTGAAGATACAAAATTTAGCATCGGATGTGATCTCTATCAATATCTATATAAAATATAAGCAAGTTTTTAATCTGTTTTGCGTATCATATGTTTTAAATTAGGCCTGAATGTAATGATTGGTTACAACTCAACATAACCTAAACTCTTAAAAATAAGATTGTGTTCAAAAAATTGGAATTAGCTAGATAAAATTAGATAACTGCAATAAAATTACTTTACAATGCATTGTGGAAGAATACTTTCAAATGTATACCCACAGTGTAAGAAATCTGAGTTTTTATTGAAAACTTCAAAAAGGTATGGTCACAATAAGACAGTGGACTCAGCTTCGGATCAGAGGAGTTACAGAGTAATAAATACAACAAATCTATTTACCGGTAAGTAAGTTAGTTAATATTTAAATTACTATTAAATGATTTATTTATTTAGACATTCAAACCGATAACAAATTTTACAAAAAAAGTCATACCAAACAGTCACAAAATACAACAGAAAATTTACAAAGGACACATACAATATAAGTTAACGCCATAATAAATACTATATATGTACATGATACCAGGAAAAACGGAAATATACAAAAGGGCACTTACTCATTAAATTATCAACAGTAAAATATACATACAAACAAAGGAGTGAAAAAAGGTAATATAAAAATAAACAAAAGGATACACCTTAAAAAATGTATACAAACTGCTTAAGTCTCTTTTTAAAGGATGCTCCAGATTCATTGAATAAATTGATATTTGTAGCAGTCAGAAGCGGATCTAGGGGTGGGGCACAGGGGCACGTGCCCCCCCCAGACGGATCAAAAATACACTAGATATTATAGAGAGAGATTTTAACACTTTAAATGTTTTAGTACGGTATATAGTCTTTAACTTATATAATATAATCTAAATCTAAAATACTGGTTTTATTTCACAATAAGCAAGGAAATTTTTAAAATAAAATACGATGTAATTAAAGCCGTTCCTTGGACCGTACCAGCGTCCTAAGCCATTAGCGTACGTGCGCTGCCGCGTAGGCCTAATGGATGGAGTCACTCACTGATTTTGAATATCTCCGCCAGGAGGGAGTGAACTCGAACACACTGCCCACTCACCCGCCAGTTTCTCTATTCAGTCATCCACAGAAGTTGTGATAGTTACCAAGTGTATATTGTTTACAGTGGATGTTACATTGTAAAGTGTAAAATGAGTGGGAGCGGTGGGAAAAAAAGGCAACTAGGTCTTGAATCTTTCTTTAATAAAAAAACTAAGGTAAGTTTATAAATTCTCTACAGCAATTTATGATTTCCATTCTATATTCACATGTATTATGTTTTCTCGTTAACTTTAGTACTGGGCTAGGAGCTTTCCTCATAAGAAAAAATCCACTGGAAATCTAAAAATAGACTATAGTTTAACGATAGGAGAAAGTGAGCACAGCTGTTCGTTTTATCTTTGTTATTGGAGTAGATTGATCCTAATTCTTATAATACGGATAAAAACAACTACACATTTAATTTAAGTATACAACTTAGATAACTCGATCACTTTGAATTTACAGAATTGGAAGTAGGCCTTAGCTAAACAGAGGCACACAATAGAAAGAATTAGGCCTAAGGCTCTGGTCTATCATGTCTCTGTTAACCAGTTGAATTTTTATCTTAATGTTAATACATTGTTCTAGCACATTACAATATGATTTTATTGTGTTGTTTTAATGTTTAGCTATAAAATTTGCCCAATGACAAAGAAGTAGCAAAACTTTATTTTTTTTGTAACAGAAGATTAGATTATTTTGTACATGTCACGATTTATGATCTTACTGTTCTTGTTTGCCTCTTCAATTCAGGAAAATAGGCTACTTCCACTTTAACATGATTTGAACATCGGGAAAACTGATGTTTCCATGACTATTTTATGAAAATATTAACCTTTTGTGGCAAGCTATCCTTTAGATTGACCTAGTGTGTTTTATATTTTCAAATAATGTAATACTGTTAAGGTTGAATTATTGCCAGTTGTTTTCTGGCCGCAAGCAAACAGGTAATAACCAAAGTTTTTATGACCTATATGTTCTCCACATTTCTCTTGAATTAAAATTTATGTCATATCATTACCATTTAACGTAAAAATTTATTTTATTAAACAGTGAACCTAGTGTGATTTAGGTCCTTTTCAGACAAATGTTTCAATACCTTTGGATTTTAAGTTGGTTAAGAGTGAATGCTTCCTTTTCATTGCCTTCACCGAGACATACACTCTTTTATTTTATGACAGGTCTCCTAGGGGTATTAGCTCCAGTTGTGTTGTCATTGTAGGCCTAATGAATACAATCAAGTTTCCTCTTAAAATCACAGTTAGGTATGTAGACCTGTTTTTTTTCAGCCAGACCCATCAGATACGCAGGAGAAGGATAAAGCGGACTCAGTCGTGCTAGAAGAAAGAAGTTTTGCTCAAGAAAGCCTTGCCGCAAACGACCATGCATTGGAATCAGCAGCAGACAACATAGACAATTCATCTTTAGATCATTGTGGTTTCGGTCAACTTTTGACGAAGAGGGAGGAAATTTCGTTACTAACAGATGAAGAAAAATATCAGTAGCTGAAAAACTGTTAGGTACCCTCTCAAAACTACAAATTTCCTGCAGTGCCAGAAGGAAACAAAAACCGATATTTTCAACAGAGTTGGCTGCATACTTATGACTGGCTGGCTTACAGAAAACAATTACATGGGGGTTTGTGCAAATTTTGTATCATGTTTGGTCGATGCGAAGGCGGGAATAATGATATAAAACTTGGGAAATTAGTTATGGAGCCTATGACTACGTATAAAAAAGCTACAGAAACAATGAAACATCATTCGTCTACAGAATACCACAGAAAAAATACTATTGCCTATCATAACTTTTGTATGACACATGAGGGCAGGGCAAACAATATAGTAGCGAGAATTAATGCTGGAGAAAGAAAGACAATTGAGCAAAATCGCAAGAACCTGATTCCCATAATTAAGACTGTAATATTATGTGGTGCCCAAAACATACCTCTGAGGGGACACAGAGACGATGGTAATATTGACTGCACTGGAAGCTCAAGTAACTTCGGCAAAGGTAACTTTAGATCTTTACTGAAATTTAGAGTTGACGCTAGTGACGAAGTTCTAGCCTCACACCTAACAGCTTGTGGGAAGAATGCCAGTTACATAAGCAAAACCACTCAGAACGAAATAATTGACTGCTGCGGTGAAGTTATTATTGAAAAGATTGTAACAAAAATAAAAGCCTCGAAGTTTTTTACAATAATGGCAGATGAGAAAACAGATGTGTCCATTAAGGAACAACTATCAATATCTATAAGTTATTTCAACCCACGGATTGTAAGATCGAGGAAGACTTCATAAGTTCGTTGATGTGGATGACCTCACCGGTGAAAGCCTAGCTCGCACAATTTTGCAAGAACTTGGAAAACTCAACATTGATTTGACTTACTGCCGTGGGCAAGCTTTTGATGGCTCATCCAATATGAGTAGAATATTTAAAGGTGTTCAAGCACGAATTTCCAAGCTTCAGCCTCTTGCAACTTACAGCCACTGCGCCAACCACAGGCTAAACCTAGCTATTAGCAAAGCCTGTTCTGTAGCTAGCATTAGGAATGCTATAGGGGTCATTTCTTCGATGGCAACATTTTTCCGTGATTCTGCAGCACGATTCCAAAGTTTAGAAGAAGAAATGCATGGAAATCATAATTTTCAAGCTAGAAAACATGGTTTGAAAAAGTTATGTGAAACAAGGTGGATAGAAAGACATGAAGCTGTATTGACATTTATGGAACATCTTCCTGCACTCCCCACTGTTCTAGAAGCTATAGCAAATTCACAAAGAGGTAAAGGAAGCAACGCATTTGCTTTCTTGCACTCTATCCTTTCATCCGAGTTTTTGATTAGTATAGTAGTTTTAGCTGAGGTTTTTGGAATAACGTTACCCTTAGCCCGCAAACTTCAAGCGGAGTACATGGACGTGCTGAGTGCTGCAAAACTTGTTGAAACAACTATACAAACTCTGCAAGAAAAACGAGACAACAGCGCTGAGACCTTCAAAGAGCTATATCATCAATCAATTAAGATGGCCGAAGAAATGGGCACAGTTATCCAAAAGCCAAGAACAACAAATCTACAAAAGAACCGATCTAACATACAGACAGAGACAGGTGAAGATTATTACCGGATGACAGTGTACGTTCCATTTCTAGATTTTATTATCAGTGAACTGAACACGAGGTTTCCTAAAACAGAAATGGAATGTTTGGTAAGCTACAACATCTGTTATCATCAAAACTAAATGATGAATGTATTAACGAAATTCTTCAAGGTGCTGTCAAATACAAAGACGATCTACCATGTTATTCTGCTTTGAAAGGTGAACTATTAATTTGGAAAAACGTGTGGAAGTCAAATCCTGACAAAAAAATGCCTAGTCATCCAGCTGAAGCTTACAAGTTTTCTGAATCGCTCCCAAACATTCAAGTTTTATTGCAGTTGTTGTGCACTCTTCCTGTGACAACTACCACAGCTGAGCGATCGTTTTCAACACTTCGTCGTCTAAAAACATGAAGTACTATGACTGAAGATAGACTTAATGGTCTTGCTTTACTTCATGTACATCAGGACATTTCCAACGTTCTGAAAGCTGAAGAAGTGCTGGACGTGTATATAAGAAAACACAAAAGAAAATTGTCTTTGAAGGTTTTGTAAATGTTTAATGAATAAACTAAATGTATTCTAATTTTTGTTTGTCTGAGTTATTTTATCCTTATGTTGGTTATAATGGTAATAGCATGAGAAATACTTAGTTATGATAAACCAATCAGATCTAATCAGATCAAAATACAATATTAATAGTGTATCTAAGCTTTTTCGTACTTAACAATTCAAAGGGTTATGATAACGTAGGTTTCGTTAACAAAGGCAATGGTCAAATACATTTAATACCCACACATACATATTTGATATTTTCTATATAGTTGAAATATATTTTAAAACCAAAACAATGAATAAAAGACTTGTTCAAGTAAAAACTTTAGAACTTGAATTTTAACTAAACAGAACTAAACTTAGGAGTAAATAATGTGTTTTTTTTCGGCAAATAAAAATAACAGAAGTGTAATACAATTTTGATTTCAGAACTTTCAAAACCAGTTTATTCTGTCCTTATTTTAAAAACAAATGCTACGAATTATTATTTAGAGACGTTCTAGGGTATTTTCCAGACCCAAACCACATCGAGTTTGTATCTGAGGTGCCCCCCCCAAGCCAATTTTCTGGATCCGCCCCTGGTAGCAGCTAAACTTCATGCCTTAACAGACGGAAAGTAAGCATAGTTTGTAGTATGGTAGTGTCTACGAAAGATTGTTCTAGTGAGCTCCTTGAGGGATGGAAATGTCAACAGAGAGAAGAAGCTCAGGAAGGTCAATAAGGCCATTCTCAAGTTTATAAAGAAATAGCAGGTCCGAATGTTAGCTACTCAGATGTAAAGGTTGAATATCAAGGAGATGCTCCAGAGTAGGAACAGGAGTGTTACGATAAGTATACCCCAGTCGAGGACCCAGCATCCTGATTAACCTGTTCTGAATCTGCTGTAATTAGTCCATGTGATAGGGGGATCAGATGACTGAGCCATACTCAAGGATGGGACGCACAAGAGTTTTGTGTAGAACTTCGAGCGTTAGAGGAGAGTTGAAATTCCATGTGCAAAGTAAAATGGAACCCATTAGTGAGTTGGCTCTAGATGTAATATATGAATATGTTTCAGAGGAAACAATGAAGGAATCATAATTATAACAAGAACTCTGTCAACTCGCTTCATGACACAACTGTCCAAGATGTAGTCAAGTAGAATGTTATGAGATCCACGTTTGTAGGATATAAACAAACACTTAAGAAGGTTGTTGAAGGTTTATTTGACCTTGGGCAGATGAAAAATTTCCAAATATCTTTATGTCATCAGCAAACATAGGCCTAAGAAAAAACATGAGAATTACAAATGCTATGTTATTAACAAAGAGATAGAACAAAAGAGGACCTAAATGGGATCCTTGAGAAACACCAGACGAAACCTTAAAAGGTATTGATGTAGAATCATTATATTTTACAATTAGTGTTCTATTTATTAGATAACTGTCACGCCTGCTCAGCACAAAAGCCACTAACATCATATCCAGCAATTTTGGCAATAAAAAAGTTATGGTTAAAGAGCTTGGAAAGATCCAAATAAATACAATCACTTGACGAGAATCCCCAAGAGGTTAGGTAATCTTGAAATTCAAGAAGATTGGAAACTGTAGACTGGGGACGGAGAAATCCATGCTGCTGAGGAGATGTGCACTTCCTTAAATAGAAGTAGAGGTAGTCCAGAACAATGCTCTCGAAGACTTTAGCAATTACTGACTGAATTACAATAGGTCTGTAGTTAGCGACATTGTTATGATCCCCAGATTTGAACACAGGAACCACGTAGCCTTGTTTGAGAAAATAAGTATATATATATATATATATATATATATATATATATATATATATATATATATATATATATATATATATATATATATATTGTATATTTTGTATTTTATTTATACACCTTCAAATTATTTTCCAGGAAATAAACTACTACTAATACATAACTCTAAAAGATGTGCATCAAATGATCCAAATGTTGTCAGCAACAGTGAGCTGAATAAACTAAAAAACTCAAGTGATGTTGTTATAATAGATGTGAGAACTAAAGAAGAAGCAGGAAGAACTGGGACAGTTCCAGATAGTTTGTGTGTGCATGCCATGTGAGTTGTTATTGCCCATACTATCTAGATTCTAAAAACGCTTTTATCTCTAACATTATTTTTAGACATATTTTTTAGTATAGCTGCTTTTTACCTCCATAAGACTCTAAACATTTAACTGCAAACTTTAAATATTTAAATCCAACCTTGAAACTTGAAAATGTAGTTGGACCCCAATGTAAAGGGATCCCAGTATTTCAATTTGAATGACTGGTCAACGAACCATCAAACAATAACTATTAAATCAATGGCAGCCTTTGATTGCAATAAAATAGACATTTTGAACGATAACGATTCTTACCCCTCCACGTCATAGTGAAGATCAATTAATAAATTATATGACATGATCGGAGGCCAGTGACCTTGAGAAGAGGGTTCTGATGATATCACCAGATACAGCAAACAATGTCTGGTGTGGCTGTTCCTTGAATGGGTTCTATTTCTAATTGTAAGTAAGTGAGTAAGTAAGTGAGTAAATAAGTGAGTGTAAGTAAGTGATTCCGTCCTGGAACGCAGATCACCTGCCCAGTCACTGGTGATGGTTCAGAAGTCACTTTTAAGCCATTGGTCCCCAAGTTAAGTAATAGAGTTTAGCCCCTCAGTATATATATATATATATATATATACAATTGGTCGGTAGCGTTGTTGGTTCAATCCCAGCTTCATGTGCTAAAGGTTCTCAGTTCGATCCCAATCAGAGTCAATACATTTTGAGAGGGATCAGCTGATAATCACCGGCTGTTCATTTGTCATTGGGCTATTAATAAATGACACTTTCTAAGGAATAGTCGGCCTTAGTTTGTAACACTGACTACATTCGCTCATCTACGCTCATCACACTCATTCGAATTCCATATTCGCCCATATCTTGACGATCGGCGTCTTATGAATAAATAAAATAAATAAATAAATATATATATATATATATATATGGAAATGAAATTACCATTTCACTTTTCTTTCATAAGTATTACACTATTCAGGAGCAAAATCATAGTTTTTATTTTAAAATCTGATTTAGGCTGAGTTTTAATACACAGTTGAACATTTACAAATAATATAACAAAATCAAAAAAATTGTGTGTATAACCTGTTTTACTACTTATTTAATTTGGTAATATCTCTTTAGTTTTAGTATTTTTGTCCATAATTTTTTCTATCTAACTCTATGAAATAAGATTGATAAAAAAATATATTCATTTTAAAAATAGTCAATCAGTCTGTTGACTCATAAATTTGTAATAGAACATCTCAATTAAAACTCTTTTCCCTTGTACAAAAGAACTAATCTGTTGGCTGGTAGTCTTTCACAAAGATTTAGGTTGTTGCAAGGTTCTATAAAACCCACACACCCTGAATTTTATAGAACACAAAAAATGTTAGGTTAAAGCTGTTGACAGCAAGCCTGGAATTAATTTTGTTCCATTTAGGGGTAGTTAATTAATGAATTTTTCTAATGAATTATCAACCTTAGTTTTTAAGAAAGACCCTCCCTCATATCCACTCATTCAAATCCATATTAATCTTTTTCATGACGATTAGAGCCTAATAATAAAAAATTACAGGTCTATTTTCCTAATTATTTAATATACTATTAGAATAAATTTGATAAAGGGATCAATTAATTTAATACACTATATTGTATTTTTTTCAATTGTTATTAAAATCTTGGCCCTTTAGTGTTTTCTACCATGATTCTTCTACTTACAATTTAAAAGTAGTTAAAAGAACAATTTGCTACAAAACTGATTTAAAAAGTTCAGCAAATAAAAAGTTATATAACAAAGACTTATTTAACTCCTAACTAATCAGTATTATGTAAACTTGATTAAAAGATTTTGCAAATACTGTATGCCCATGGCATTCGAGAACAATCTAAAATTGAAAGGGTCATAAATCATTTTATTTATTGTTTATTAATAAAATAACTATTAATTTACTTTTGTATTTTATTTATACACACCTTCAAATTCTTTTCCAGGAAATAAACTACTACTAATAGATAACTCTAGAAGATGTGCATCAAATTATTCAAATGTTGTCAGCAACAGTGAGCTGAATAAACTAAAAAACTCATGTGATGTTGCTATAATAGATGTGAGAACTAAAGAAGAATCAGGAAGAACTGGGAGGTTCGGGATAGTTTGTGTGTGCCATGTGAGTTGTTCTTGTCCATACTATCTAGATTCTAAAAACACTTTTATGTCTCTAATACTATTTTTAGACATATTTTTTAGTATAGCTGCTTTTTAACTCCATAAGACCCTAAACATTTAACTCCAAACTTTAAATATTTAAATCCAACCAAACTTAAAAATGTAGTTGGACCCTAATGTAAAGGGATCCCAGTATTTCAATATGAATATAAGCTACTATATTTTTTTTAGTCATTCTTTGGCCCAGCATGATACTTTGACTCAGCAGGAGATACTTCCTTGGTCAACGAACCATCAAACAATAACTATTAAATCAATGGCAGCCTTTGATTGCAATAAAATAGACATTTTGAACGATAACGATTCTTACCCTTCCACATGATAGTGAAGATCAATTAATAAATTACATGACATGATCCTGAGGCCAGTGACCTTGAGAGAGGGTTCTGATGATATCACCAGATACAGCAAGCAATGTCTGGTGTGGATGTTCCTTGAATGGGTTCTATTTCTAATTGTAAGTAAGTGAGTAAGTACGTAAATAAGTGAGTGTAAGTAAGTGATTCCGTCCTGGAACGCAGATCACCTGCCCAGTCACTGGTGATGATTGAGAAGTCACTTTTAAGCCAATGGTCCCCAAGTTAAGTAATAGAGTTTCTTAGCCCCTCAGTTGGTAAAATAAGCCCTCTTAACACATATGGAAGATCTTCTGCACACCCAAAAATGTTATTCTACTCATTTATTATAAAGTTGATAATAGTATGGTGAGACTCAAATTTGCAAACTTATCATCATGTTCAATTGTTTATCATTGAAGGCAGCATAATGTTAGGAACTTTTTATTTGTAATCACCAAATCAGCTATTATTGGATAAGTCCTGAGCTTATTAGGAGGCCGTTTCTTAATGCGCCAAGTCTCCGGTGGGAAGTTAATGGCCCTATACCTATACTAGTCATGCAAATTTACCGGCAGCAGGCCAAAACATTATGTTCTATTTCAACTATACTGTTCATGTATTTTATTATAATGAGTTGTTGTGAACACTGTATGACTGTCTAAGGTCCAATCTAGTGAAGCATAAGTTGATATTGTGAGTTTTTTTAATTGATAACTGTCAAGAATGACATGTAAATTTGCACATATTTACAGTGACAAAAGTATAAAACTACTCAATTATTTACAAAAACCACTAGAACCTATCAAATGACACTTCAAGTGTTACAATACGTTCATTATTAATTACGGGCTGAATCATTGAAATAGAAACCTCTCTTTTTGTAGTTTTTCATGGAGCAAACCAGCCCCCATAATCTACAACGCTGGAAAAAACGTCTTAAGTAATAATGTGAACATTGGAGTCGTTTAGTGGGGACCATGGATTATTAAAATGCCAGATAATTTTGGATATTATAAACTAAGCACTTTCTGAACACAGGTACTTTTTATCTTTACTAATTATAAATTCTGTTAGTTTTAAAGTTTGTTGATTTCTCTGATTAATAATTGACACTAAACACAATTCTTCCTTAAGTTTTTAGTCTTAAAAGCTAAAATAGATTAATTAACATTAATCACTGTTTATTTTTCAGTGAATGAGTTTGTCACAGCACTTGACATGCCGAATGAAAATTTCCAAGAGACTTACTGCAAAAAGAAGCCAAATAAAGATGATTGCCTAATATTATTGTGCCCGAAAGGAGAGGGAAGTCATAATGCAATGAAAAATGCAAAGAAAATGGGTTATCAAAAGTTAGTTGTGTTTAATTTTGCTAACAAATAATAAGAAAATGGCAAATGATACCGTACCATGATTGTTGAGTATTCAAATTAAGGATGAAGTAATTAATTGATTTTTTAACTTTCATAATAATTTACATTAACTTTTTACTTAAATGTACTTTTTTCTTTTCTATAAATAAAGAAATTTATTACTTTATTATATATACTGATTATATCCAAGTATTTATATTTGTTATGCCTGTATATATATATATATATGTTTTTTTTTTTTTTTTTTAAGGATTGTACCATAAAATAATCAAAGATCATACTTACGAATAGTGGAGGTCAACATTAATAATATGTTAAAAATGTAAATCAACATCGATTAAACCTACCTGGGGCTTCATCTACATATAACAAAATAAAAGATATATTATTACTTTTGTACTTTTAAAAAACTATAAACCTGTTTCTTAATAAGCAGCAATACTGCAAATATTCATATAATATTTGCTTTCACTATTATAGTTTTTACAAGTCTTTGTTTCATAATTATTAACAATTATTAGCTAACTGCTTTAGTTAGTGTTGTATTATACATAAATTATATTAAAACACAAAAATACTTCAACTATTTTTTTTATTAATTATAAGGTTATGTAGATAAGGTGTATATATTGCTAGACATGCTTTTTTTTTAATCAGTGAAGAGGGAATAGTTTAATATGTAGTTTGGCAAAGAAAGATTTACAGAAACTAAATAAACTTTGATTTTTAATTAATTGTAGATGTTTTAGAATAAGTCCTAATAAATTAGTTCATCACCACTATACATGTAGGGTGGGTCGGAGGTTCATCATCACTCAACGTGTATGGAGGGGTAGGAAGTTCATTATTACTGTACGTGTAGGGGTTGGTGGGTGGCCATCAACACTGAATAAGTAGGGGTGTGAGGGAGGGTAATCACTACTGTACATGTAGGGGGGCAAGTTCCTGTAGGTGCTGTAAGTTTTTGCCGGCGTGATGGCTCAGTGGCAAAGGCTTCGGACTGTGGAGGGCAGTTGAGCTAATGATGGGTAATTCATTTGTTAAATAAAGTTCACGCACAGGTCTGTAGGCCCATGTGAACTTTTGAGTGAATTTTTTTTAAAAAGATATAAATGGAAGCATTATTACATTATGAAATAGGGGGGTCTCTTGTCCACAATAGTAATGACGGTAGTTCTTTAACTATCAAGCAACAAAAATGTGTATAGCTCTACTCTGTTTTGAGAGAGGCACCTAATATAACACCATAGCAACAGTGACGGATTTAGACCCTTTGCGGACCTAGGTAAAATTTTGTTGCGTCCCCCCTGCCCCACCAGTGATGAAAAAAATTCAGATGCTCGTATCTTAAGCTAGCATTATTTGGACCATTTAACATTTTGCTTATTCCGCCAGCCGGTCAATCTCCATAAGAATAGCGTTGCAACTTTGACACTTTCTAGGGAAAAACCTTTGTCAATTTAAAAAATCTAGCTCCATTACGACGACGTAGAAATCAAAATTATCTTTTGAATAAAAACAATTTCATCAAAATCGGTCAAGTAATAAGTTCAGAAAGTGAGTGAACTAAACGACCCGATGTTTTAATATATATGATAAAGAGTGTGATACATTTATTTTATAAAATCTAGCAGGTATCTGTGTAGGAAAATCGTGAGGGCCCTTTACTTAGTGCATTAGTGCAATACTGTATTTGCGGCCTCTTTGCAGCCCCTCTTTTGCCTGTAGCCCTAGGCAGCTGCCTAGTCTGCCTAGTTGTAAATCCGTTACTGCATAGCAGATACTTAAGTACGAAAAGTCATGTACTGTTGATCTGTCAAAAGTACTGTTCCGCTGTCAATGACCTTTTGTCTTATTAGTGGCCCCTAATAAAACACCATAGCAGATACATATGTATGGAAAGTTATGTTCTATTGATCTGTCAAGAGTACTGTTCCGCTGTCTATGAGCTTTTGTTTAACCCTTTTAGTACCAAAACTGGCTCCTCGGAGTCACAGTTTTCAACCTTACGGTGCACCAAACGGATATCCAACGACAATACATATGCTGGTATGGTTCGTTCTATTTTTTTAATTTCAAAAGGATTTTTTTCTGATCCATTCTGTCCATATGCATACCCTTGCAACATTTATCACAATAAATATAACAGTGCGGACACTCAAATGGTATTTGCAGCTTCCTTTGGTCATAACAGTTGCAATAAATTTCTGTTGTGTATTATTAATAGTACACAATTAAGTCTAAATCGACTTACTTCCTAGCAATTTGTCATAACGGAATTTATAGCATCCTCTAGACCTCAAAAGGTTCATGAAATTTACACAGGAGCCATAGACTACAAGCCATTTCTTACCATCCTACTTGCTACTGAAATAATTGATCACTATCTTTTGATACATTTCTAATGTACTTGTTACTCTTCAGATCTTGCAGTACTATAGCATGGAACATCTTAGTACCAAACATACTCTGATTCCTGTCAAACCAGTCCAATTCAAACATCTCATAATCCTGGCTTTTTGCAGAGATCTTGATGCCATATACATTTGTATCATCAGAGTCGCATGTGATTTTTTATTGCCTCTCTCTTCTTTGAGAATCCTGTAACATATTGTGATTACCAATGTCAGTGCCTAAATCCACAGCCCTTATACGATTGTAATCTTTTAACGAACATTTCAACAACCTCTGAACTCGTTATTTGATTTTTTGCACTTTTCTTCTCTGTGGTCCTTCGTTTTTTTCTTAAATTTGTTCATGGACAGATTAACAACTACCCCATCAGTACTGATTCAGAATTCTTGCTACCATCGATTTCAATGTTTTTGAAAATCATTTCAATGGTTTTTGGTCAAGTCGCTGCATAGTTCAGTAGGCCTAACTTACTTTGTAAATTATAAGATATATATCGTATGGTTTTTTGTCAGCTACCATTTAATAATTTTCTTTTAAAAGCTGAGATATATATTTGGATTAAGGTCCAAAAGTCATCCAATATATAGTATAAAATAAAAGTGATCTCCTGTCATAAAGATCTATCTATCGGAGCCTCACTTATTCTGTTTATGCTGGCCAATCCCTACGTAAAAGAACGCAGGGGAAACTCTGTAATTATTTGATAATTTGTTTGGATAGACTCCCTGCAATCACATGACTGATCTACTGTCAATCCCCATTTATACTTCCAGTAGTTACATCTACCAACGCCAGTTCGGAACCGGTTCAGAAGTGTCCACTCTATACAAGGCAAGTTCATTCCACCTACAGGTATTGATGAAGCGTCAATAAGAAACATATTTCGTCCATCAAAACTGTTAGTACTGGGCAAAAAATTTTAACTGCTCAACTAGGAAGCAGTACGTAGAGGTGGGTTTCGAGATTTTAAGCGACCGGTCTGACGAGGGAGATCCTGGGTAATGGGGAGGTACCCAGGATTCAAGATCTTATTGAATTTTTAAGTAGTGCCTCCTGACATTTTATCTCTGGAGGAGCTACATTGCACAGTACCAGGAGCCAAGGAAGTGTAGTTGCTATGAGAGTGCCACTAATAGTCCTCATAGCTCTACTAAGTTAGACATCAATCACTTTTGTATGTGCGCTATTTAGCGATACAGGAGCACTGTATTCAAGAACGGAATATACCAGAGACAAAGCAGTTGTATGCAGGACATATGCATTGGCTCCCCAATTGTTCCAGCAATTTTATGTAGTACATTTAGCCCGGTTTTAAATTTAGTTGCTGTTTTTTGAAGATGGCTTTTAAACGTCAGCAATCGATCTAACGTTCCTCCCAGGTACTATGGATGATAATTTGATGGAGTTTTATACCGTTTTAAGAGATGTTCAGTTTTCAATTAGCCAGTCTGTTACTTAGGTGGAAGCAGGCTACTTTGGTTTTTTATGGGTTAGGATTTAGCTTCCAGGTTCTAAAATATCCTTCGAGGGCTGTAAGGTCGCTTGTGAGTGTTTCTTCAGTAGCTGTGGTGAGGTCCTTTTGTTGGTAAGCTAAAGCAATATCATCCACATATTATATACACTTTCTAGACTTTGTTACTGGAATTTCAGCGGTATACGCGTTGAACAAAATTGGAGCAAGAACAGGCCCCTGTGGCTGACCAACCTTCAACTGTCTAAAAGAGCTTCTTTACAACCGAGATATACTTTTATTAGCCTGGCATTAAGCATTTACTCCAAAAGTCTCAAAATAAAGGGACAGAGAAGGAGGTTGTAAAACTTTAACAACAAACCTTTGCCCCATACCGTGTCATAAGCTGTTGCAAGATCAATAAAAGCTGCAGATGCTTTTAACTTCTTTTCAAACCCATTATCAATCAATTATGTCAGAGCAAGGATCTGGTCGCTACAAATTTGGCCAGGGCGAAAACCAGCCTGCTCAACTCGAACATTAGAATCATTACAACATTACAATGGGTGATATTCTATTGTATAGCAGCTTATAAGTAACAAAAAACTGGTAGTTGGACTTTCACAAATTTGTGATCTTCCAGCTATGGCAGCTACCATACAAAATTGTAAGATGATTGATGAGATTAAGTACCGGTGAGGTTTTGAGACTATAAAATAATTCACTTTATAGTTTTATAAATTCTGGAGATTGTGTATCCTAAAGCATGCATTCTCAAAGTAATTATATTGGTAATATTCTTAAATAATTGCAATTAAGGAAATGTGGATCTTGCTCTGTTTAAATGTTGACTCAACATTATAGAATATTTTGAAAATTGAAAAAAATAAAATACTGTTTACAGAACATGCATTGACAATCATGCTTGTTAAGATCAACACTATAAACTCTAATCATGAAATGCACATCAATAATACTAGAAGAAAGAATAAACTTGTTTGTAAGTTCATTTTTTTAAACTATAAAATATTATATCGTGTTTTTGATTAAATTTGTCAGTGCTTTTTGATATAAGATCCTCATAAGTAAAAAATTAAATTTGTTACGAATAAAGTGTTTTATTAGACGGTATAAATTCTGAGAAGAGAGTCAAGAAAAATTAAATTATACATTTCTCACTCACATCATCAAGTTTACATGAAATTGTGCTGTTATCCTGAGAAAAGTGCTCATTAATAATCGAATAATAATCTACTCCTAAAAAGCAAGAAAACACGTTTTCCTTTTTAATGCAGATCTAAATCTTACCAAGGAGGATTTTTTTGGTTGGTTTGAAGAAGAAAGATTGAAGAGAGAAAGAAACAATGGAGAGGAGAAATTATAAAACCATGCTAACTGCAACATACATGTTAAAGGTTTAAATACTAAAAACATTAGGGCTTTTAATAATAATAATGTTTATTGCATCAAACCTCAAATGAGTTATTATAATATATAATATAATAAAAGTTGAGTTAAAGCATCATATAAATTATAGTTGAAATTTAAAAAAAATCTTCAATTTTGTATAAACACTCATCTAATAAATAGTTGCATATAATTTTTTTAAATTGTTTCATTTCCAGATTTCTTAATTATTTATAAGGTAATTTATTATTTTATTTAATAGCCATAAATTCATGATTTTTTGTGTTGTTGAGTATTGACATTGTTTAATTTTTTCAGTTGATTCGAATTTTTTATGTCATGCTTATGTATATATTTTTGTTCTAAGGAAATATATGATATACTGAAATGAAATTAGTTGTCTAAGAAGGGCTATAAAAGGCCTGTGGATTGTTGCGGAGTTGCATGCCTGGCTTAGTGGACTGAAAGATAAAAAAGATTAAATTATTCTTGGTCAGAGAGCCAGAAAGCTCATATATATTAATTTGGAGATATTTAAAAAGGTCTGTAAACCAGAGGTACTCTGTGGATTTTTAAAGATGTAAAAAGCTTAGGGGGAGGAACACCCTCATGATAAAGGTAGGGTCCAAGAGTTCTCCCCCTGAAAATTGTTGATTTTCATTATATTTAAAGACTTCTAAATAATATTTTTTCTACATATATTTTTAAAATTTATATTTGCATTTAAATCAGTGCAGGGTATTTATTAATATAACAACTGCATAAAAAATTTGCATTTAGTATGGGTATACATCAACAGCATAACACAGTATGTGCCAAAAGCATGTGGACAACATTAATTTTTTGAACCACTGCAGATAGAGCAATAACACTTTACACATAGGCCTATATACTATACATAAAAATTTACTTTTGAAACAAATATCAATTCTTTGCAGCATACTAGAAATGGCGCACAAGTAGTCAAAAAGTCTTAAAATAGAGCATGGGTTGAGAGGTACATCATAATGAAGTTCTCTATTAGTAGAACACAATGCCACAAACTCGACCTCAAAAGGATCATCCTAGCCAAAATAGTGATACAGTAGTTTAAAGTTACAAAGTTAATCATGTAAATATTTTATAAGTTTGTTGAATAATTGTAGTTTAAGCAATAACTTGGAAAATATCGATGCTCTGCTTAAAAATCTATTTTTAAAGCAAATCTCAATAGTTTTAGTTTATCACATCAGGGGGATGGTCCCCAAGGAGTCAGAAAAATATCTTAAAGAGAGAATAGTTCAAGTCGTATATCAAATTAAAGATATACAACTTTTATAAGCTATCGCAGTAAACATCTTTCCTGCAGTAAACAGGGATAGGAAAGCAAGCGTAACAAAATTTGTGCTGCTACCAATTTATATCAACGCTTGAGCTACTTTAGTCAGACTAGTCAGTGTCTGCTTCATCTACCTGATGCAGTGGGATTAATTTTTCAGTCAAGCATTGTCTAATGTAGCTTCACCATTATTACTTTAAAATTTTACTGTTTAAAAACAGCTTTTTTTATATAACTAGTTGTGTGCAAATACAGGTTTTAACTGTTGCAGTTTTAATAGTTGTAAATTATATATTGAAAAAATGTGTTCTGTTAGAGGATAATTTAAAATTAATTAAATTAATAATTAAAAATTTGTTCGTTAATATTAAGACAATTATATTTGGTCCAGCTGAACATTTTTTGTTTGTTTTTATTTTTTTTCTCATTATCTTGATAAAATTACTTCACTAAATATGGTAGTTATGTATTTACTCTGATAGTACCGTAAATTAATATGACTTTAGTAAATATGCTCTTTATCTTGGTCGTAAACAAACAATTCATAAGCTTGGAAAATAGGGGATATTAAATTATATTTGTAGTCTGAAAATCAATATCAGTTAAGAAAACGATTTTGCAATTAGTTTGATTCTGATGCAACAGAAAGATGCACAGAAATAAGGCAACTATCTTGGTTTGGCTGCAGAACTAAGCTCTCAAGCTCTAGTTGAAGCATTAGGCAACTATCCTGGTTTGGCTGCAGAACTAAGCTCTCAAGGTCTAGTTGAAGCATTAGGCAACTATCCTGGTTTGGCTGCAGAACTAAGCTCTCAAGCTCTAGTTGAAGCATAAGGCAACTATCCTGGTTTGGCTGCAGAACTAAGCTCTCAAGCTCTAGTTGAAGCATAAGGCAACTATCCTGGTTTGGCTGCAGAACTAAGCTCTCGAGCTCTAGTTGAAGCATAAGGCAACTATCCTGGTTTGGCTGCAGAACTAAGCTCTCAAGGTCTAGTTGAAGCATAAGGCAACTATCCTGGTTTGGCTGCAGAACTAAGCTCTCAAGGTCTAGTTGAAGCATAAGGCAACTATCCTGGTTTGGCTGCAGAACTAAGCTCTCAAGGTCTAGTTGAAGCATAAGGCAACTATCCTGGTTTGGCTGCAGAACTAAGCTCTCAAGGTCTAGTTGAAGCATAAGGCAACTATCCTGGTTTGGCTGCAGAACTAAGCTCTCAAGCTCTAGTTGAAGCATAAGGCAACTATCCTGGTTTGGCTGCAGAACTAAGCTCTCGAGCTCTAGTTGAAGCATAAGGCAACTATCCTGGTTTGGCTGCAGAACTAAGCTCTCAAGCTCTAGTTGAAGCATAAGGCAACTATCCTGGTTTGGCTGCAGAACTAAGCTCTCAAGCTCTAGTTGAAGCATAAGGCAACTATCCTGGTTTGGCTGCAGAACTAAGCTCTCAAGCTCTAGTTGAAGCATAAGGCAACTATCCTGGTTTGGCTGCAGAACTAAGCTCTCGAGCTCTAGTTGAAGCATAAGGCAACTATCCTGGTTTGGCTGCAGAACTAAGCTCTCAAGGTCTAGTTGAAGCATAAGGCAACTATCCTGGTTTGGCTGCAGAACTAAGCTCTCGAGCTCTAGTTGAAGCATAAGGCAACTATCCTGGTTTGGCTGCAGAACTAAGCTCTCAAGCTCTAGTTGAAGCAAACAGTTTTCTTAACTGCTGCATCCGCATCAGTTTAATTTAACTGGTGCGGAGCGGTAAATGTTACGGCTGCAATTGATTCACAGCAAACAGCAACAAAGGCCAAGACTACCGATGAGACACAAAATGTTGATGAGAAAGTTGCAGGGATTGGACACCACAATTAATTTTGAGTCGTTCCACTAGTGTACCACAGCTAATAGCTCCGATTTGATACCATGCCTCAATGCGTCTGTCGCGGGATGCGGAAAGCACTTTAAAAACCATAGACCAAGATTGGCCGAAACAGAAGTAAAATGACTCGGGGCTCGGCGAGTGTGAACAACTGGGAGCTGCTTTGATAAAGGTGTCAACTGACAGTTGAGGTCATGTTATTGTTTTGACACTAGTAAGTAGTAGGATACGCACTTCATTGATGTTTGGGCATTCATTTATAAATGTAAAGTAATTAATAAGATGAAATATGAGTAAGAGAACAATTGATTTGCTGAGCAGTTTGGTATTAAAACATTTTTCACTGAGCTTTCACACTAAGAAAATCAAGTTGAAGCAAAAAGGTAGGATTCAACCACAATTACCTAATTAAAAGCTGGTTTCGTTAAATATTGATTTTTAAAATTAAAACTACTTAAATACTAAATTTGCAGCAAATAACACAACTGTTTTTACATAGGGATGGGTTAGGTAATAATAAAAAGTTGTGAAAGAAATTTTGATAGGTCGAGGGTTGTTTATATAAATGTGCCACCCCAAGAAATTATGCTATTTGTTTAGGATCACTTCCTTTATGTGCATTAAGGGTTTTCAATTAAGAGCTAATCCATTGAACTTGTTGAGAATACGCTCCTGAGGTACTGTAACGAGCATTTGTCCGATAGGCATGTGTGATAAGCATTAGTATTGCACAGTGGATCTGTAAGTCATGCGCCCCTTCCCATTCACTACGACCCTTAATACTTTAGCACACGTCAATTGCGTCAAGAACATTTTTTCCAGTTGGTCTAACCAGTCAGTAAGTACCAATTAATTGTTGGAGTATAAGCTGACTTATTTGTTTTTTTCTTTCATGTTTTAATGTACATTATCAAAGTTCGGTTGATAAATCAGCTATATTGTCGTCAAAAGCCATTTTATTAAAGATCACAAGCCTTGAATCATAAATTAAGTTTTTTTTTTTTTTTTTTTTGAGAGCCACAAATTTTATTGGGATTAGGGCGACTTGCACTAACCATGACAAACGCAGAGCTATTCCTGCAATTAGCACGAAAATTAGCATCAAAATAACTAAATACGTTACTATCCATAAGGAATGTGTAGATACAGCATATTTTTTTGTTATGATATGAACAAAATGAAGTGGCGTGACTAAAATGTAGAACATAGTCTAGTCGTTCGTAGATACCCTTAAAAACCACACCATTTACTGTATAAATAATCCTTCGTTACGGAGCCTTGTAAAGTACAAAATTACCTGTAGCTCTAGGTCTGTGGTTTCAAGAAATATATTCCAAATTAGATTTTTGAACAGGAGTTCAATGAAAATTTACATTAAATTCATATTCCAACATGTAAATGAAGTATACGCTTTGAAAACAAATACATAGGGTTAAAATGCTATAAGGTTTTGTTTGATCGATTAAATGGTACATAGTCAAAGAATATCGCGTGCGTCAGTGGAATGTTCTCAGAAGTAGTCGAATGAAAACAATCGTGACCTTGTGAGCCTAAGCAACCAATGAGAATGAGCGCCGAACTGCAAGACAGTGTGCAAACAGTCAACGGAAATAATCGAGAGCAACCGAATACACCCGAAGAGCTGTTCAAGCTGTATCATGAATAATAACTATTTTTATTTGTCTTGTCATAAATGGATAGAAAATTAAATGAATAATGTGCTTATTGCTCATTTAAATTTTTGTATGATCACACATCTTGTAGTACAGTATAATTAATCATGACATAATGATTTATTTTTGATAGAATAATACAACAAAATTACATTAAACTTATTTGAAAATAAGGCTTTGGTCAAATTTATTTCACCAATAATTTTATGATGCAAAAATGGAACTTACTTTTTGAACGGTAATTATTATTTGAATTTATTTTCATACAATTAATGCCACAATAAGAACAGAAACCTAATTTAATTTCAAACAATAACGATCGTCTGATTATTACTATTTTTTGCCACGGACTATAATAATGAACAATTTATCTATAAAGTGAAGGTTCGGCCTATAATTAATTACTACATATACATGTATCATGAACACATATTACAAAAAAATAAGTAAAATAGTTGGTAGTTTCAAAGCTATGTTGATATACAATAATAACAAGTATATCAACACTAACAAGTAGCAAATTACAGATTTCGCTTTTAAAAAACCAATGAAACAGTCAGTCAGAGTATACTTGCTTGACTTGTTTGTTGCGGCGATAGTTACCTCCCCCCATCCAAAGAAAGGTAGTTGACTGAAAGTGTTTGACTGTTTAGTCGATAGTGGTTACCTACTATCGTATTAACAGTCGATAGTCAATTTAAATCGACAGTGCATATCACTAGTTAACAAGTTGTGAGTGGCTAATTTTGTTTAGTATGGGCTATTTCCAAATTCCGTTGTCAGTTATACCTTTGATTATATAAACCTACAATAGATAAATACCAATACGCTTGCAAACAGGGCCGCCCAGAGACTTTTGGTGGCCCCGGGGCAAAGTTTACCATGTGGCCCCTTCCTTCACTTCAAAATAAATTAATTTAATTACTCTGATTGTCAAATATACTATAATTGATATTTTACTTTTAGCACATTCTACGATATTCTTACCATCTCTTTCGTTAGATTACTATTGTAATTAAGATTCTTGTTCATGGACGTTTTCTCAGGGCTAGCTGCGATGCTCCGGTAAGTTTTTATCTAATTGTCATATACTTTTTAAACATTTCCTTAAGTATTACCGCTACAATAACATCAATCTCTTATAACAAAACTGCTATTCTTTTATTAAATAATTAATAACGAAACAAGCAATGCTACAGTCAGTTGCATAGACAGTTGCATAGTTGGGCGCAGCAGCTCTTCGATTGCCAGTTGAGGAGCCATCCTCGCCAATGATATTAGCTGTGGGTGAGGGAGGGAGGGGCCAATAAATTTGTATAGGCCACTTGGCTTCGCTAGCTAAAGAGCAAGTGGCCGACTGTTCACGAAGTAAAATAATTTGGCGAGCGCGAACATCTAGTGCTTCAAAAACAGTCAACTGAGAGTTGAGGTTATGTTATTGTTTTCAAAACAGGTTGTAGACCACTGGGTACGTAGCTTATTGATGTTGGACATTAAAACATCTAGTTTATATTCGTGATTTTAGTTTGTCTTTGTGCTAAACTTTAAACTATTCAATTTTTATTTAACAGGCATAAAAAGCATTTTGTACCAACTCAATTTTCTCAGCATTAAACATAGTAAAATTTATGTCTGTCAAATTGGATACTATATCATTGATGTACATCACAGTCTACATGTCCATACAGTGACAGTGGTATTGACACACCCACACACCCATTCACGAACAGTGGTATTGACCCTCCCGCTCAAAAATACACGTACAGTGCTTCAATCTTAGTTAATTTCACTTATCACGCAACAAACAATAAATAAATACTGTATTAATGATTGTCAAAAATATAAATGGCTTAATCGTTCGTCAGTGACAGTAAAAAATTATGAAAACTATTTTGATTGGTCTTAGATTTGTTATGTTAATGAATGACAACATTAATCAATTATGCTATTTGTTTGGGAACAACCTGTATGTGGGCATGATTGTTTTAATCAAGAGCTACTCTACTGAATATGTTGAGAATACAACCCTGTTCCTGTTACAGTTTCAGGGTAAATTAAACCAGACAATAAAAGAGTTACAACAAGTTAAATGTCACAAAATATATATTATTCAAAAGGAGTTGTACAAATCTGAACAATGAAGCTGTTTTATCTATTAACAGTGTACTTAAGAGCTCCTCTTTTCATTAAGACCTATGTCATAATATATTGGTAAAATGTCTTTACGAACATCCATGTCATAATAACTAATGAATTTAAAATGTCAAAGGAAACATTACAGTAGAAAGAAAGTAAAAAAATTGTATGTACAGTAAACTCTGGTTAACCGGTTAAATATGATGGAAAATGAATCCGGATAGTACAGAACGTAACAAAATTATAATTTTTAGACAAGATTATGCCACGCAATTCCTCCAGCGATAGCGTAGGACAAGTTGAATGTAATGCATCATACACACATATTGTTGCACATCCGGTAAGGGAGCAGTGATGTTGTTGTATGCATATTTACCAAATTTAAGTGCCTAGAAATCTACTGTAATTTAGTGGTTTTATCGTTAATTTATTCTTTTTATACTGTAAAAATATATAATTTACTTTGCAGTATATTACAATGCTATATTGAAACATTTATAGTCTATTTTAATTGATTTCAATAAAACGTTACCATAAATTACTAGGCCTAAACGTTAACTTTTTGTTCTCTCAAAATCTTTAAATGGAATATGAATCATAGCAAATTAAATTAATTGATAATTATAGTAGTTTACTAGGAAATCCAAAATAACGCATTAAATTACAGAAATATCACTCTATAAAATACATCAATAACAGAATATTTCTTTACTGAACGACAGTAAACAAACAGAATAATGATTGACGATGTCCCCGATCTAACCTTCATGACAATTAATAGAACTCTTCCAGCCCATTGTTACAACATTGTATATTTTGCCTGCGGGTTTTTTGGGTGCAAAACACAGTTACTACTGAAATACGACTACTATTTCTTAAATTTAGTGCATATATTGAAAAATTAGCTGATCAGTGCCGGGAAAGAGTGCAACGTTACCACGTTCGAACGGAGTGCCGCCGCCTACTACCAGCTTTGAAACCAAGATTGTAAGAACCTTTTCTCATAAAGACTTTTCGACCTTTTTAAAATGTCAGATTTAAAATGTTTTTACTGTAATTTTGTTAGCTAATTTTATTGTGTTGTTCTTAGGCTTCCACTTTTTTTATTACAATTGATTAATTTTCATAATTTAGGCCGCAGGTTACTGATCACTTGTTTTCACATTATATAGATCTATTATTTTGCTACGATGAGTCAAAGGAGTTTCGAAACACCAAATCAAGATTATTTATCTACATAAACAGAATTTGTGAAAAAATACAAAATAAGGATAAAAGCTTAATCAACAAACCACTACAAATACAAATCAATTCGCAATTGCTGTATTATCTTAAGTTTATAATAGTAATATATCATAACTAATGGTTTTGTAAGGATAATAACGTGATCAAGCGATTGATTTTCCTACCACTAAAAGCCAAGATAGAGTTGAATTTAGGACAAGTATAACAATTTTGTTTGAAGTAGTATATACTTTTGAAATTAAAGTTAAAAAATAAAACATACAGAAACGTTCTTGTTCACCTTGTATTAAACACGTCCAAAAACGGAGATTTCAGTAATACAAATGTAAAGTTATTGGGTCTTTTGACATGTTTTATATAAATAGTGTACGAAAACAGGACATCTCATTGAGGTGGCCCACTGTCCACACCACTCAAGTATATTTATATGTTCACAAACTGGAATTTATATTTTGGTGTGTTCACAAGCTGCATGCTTGTTTGCAAACAAGTCAACTGGCAAGGGGTACAGTTGCAGTCACACACCAACAGCATATGCTGTCACACCACTATGTCGACCGCTGACAAACTTCAAAGACCAGTGTACAACTTGCTCCAAAAGGCTCCCTGATTGCTATAAAACCAATGGTTTAGTTTAAACGTTTTAAAACTAAAACTGGAAGACTTATCTGGCCTAATATCACTTTTGATATTTTGATACAGGCCTGAATCGTTTCTTATCTAGTAGATTATTAAGTATTTTCTTTTTTGTTGCATGAAATGTGGCCCCCCCTGTGAACTAAGTCTGTGTGGCCCCGGGGCAATTTGCCCCCTTTGCCCCCCCCTCTGGGCGGCCCTGCTTGCAAATAACAACTGTAAAGCTGCTCCAACTCCAGTTGGAATAACACCTGATAAATTTAAAAATTTTTTTATTGATAATGTTAAGAAAGTTAGTGATAGTATTCCTGATTGTATTAATGATAGTAATTTTTATGTTCATAAATATCCTAGACCTGAGTATAATTTTCAATTTAAACAAGTCACTGTAGAAATTATGTTTAAGACTATTAATAGTTTAAACAAAAGCAAGTGCTTGGATGTATATGGTTTAACTGCTAATATTATGAAGATTTCCGCTATTTATATAAGTGAGGTTTTAACACACCTTTTTAATGAATGTCTAATCAAAGGTTGTGTTTTCCCACATCAATGGAAAAATATCAAGGTTGTACCTGTTTACAAAAAAGGTGATAGGAATGCTGAAAACAATTATCGACCTATATCAATTGTTCCTATTGTGTCAAAAATGTTTGAATCTTTACTTCAAAAACAGATATCAGAGCACTTTGAAAATGTTAGTATTTTTACTGATAAACAGTATGGTTATAGGTTATAGGCCTAACAGGAGTAGACTACATGTAATGCAGTAGTTAAGCTAGTTCATAGTGTGGTTAATGATCTAGAACAAGGGAATAATGTAATTTTTAGGTCTTACGAAATGTCTAAAGCATTTGATACTGTACAACATAGTATTTTAAGTAAAAAACTCTCTTTTTGCGGATTTAATCCTTATTCTGTTGAGCTTGTACTATCTTATTTAACAAATAGAACACAATTTGTGTTTAAAGATGGGCCTTTTCTAAAGGTAGGAAAGTTGAATATGGTGTGCCCCAAGGCTCAATTCTTGGGCCAATTATATTTAATATATATATTAATGACTTACCAATTAGCATAGAGAGTGTAGGTATTGATGGATATTTATTTGCAGATAACTTGGGTTTGAAGGTCAGTAATAATAGTAAATATTTAGTTAATGATAAATTAAATTCTAGTTTTACATTACTTCAGGAATGGTGTGCTGCTAATAACTTGTCGTTAAACACGGAAAAAATCAGTGATTTGTCTGTTAGCTACAATAGAAGTGTTTCAAACTCTCCAGAGAACAGTAATTTAAAGTTTTTAGGGCTATTGTTAGATCATAGATTATCATGGAATTCTCATGTTGATTATGTATCCAAAAAAATGGCTAAAGGTTTATATATGCTTAGAAGATTAATAAATTCAGTTGATAATTATATTTTACTAACTGTATACTTTGCTCACATTCAAAGTATCTTGACATATGGAATTGTTCTCTGGGGATCTAGTGGTAATTGTATGACACTTTTTATACTCCAAATAAGGGCTATTAGATTAATATGCAATTTACCTGCATTAACATCTTGTAAACCTTGGTTTGTACAACTTCGAATTCTAATGTTTTACTCTCTTTATGTATTCCATTTGCTCAGTTTTGTTCATGGAAATTTAGATTTCTTTAATATAAATGCTGACTTTCATGCTTATAATACAAGACATAAAGGTTGTTTAAGAGTTCAACAGTTTAAATACAGGACCTCACAGATAAACTGGTTATATATTTCTACTAAACTGTATAATTCATTACCAGATAGGATAGAATTAAATCATTGCCCCATGCTAAATTTAAAGAAAAAATCAAGGATGTTCTGCTGGATGAATGTTTATATAAAATTGATGATTTTTTTACTGTAAATTGGGAAAGCCATAACTAGTTTTAGAATTATGACCTAGATTATATGTTAACATTATTACTATTATGTAGTCTTACATTAATTTATCTTTAATTGTTTTTCATCTAATTTTATTGTTCTAGCCATTTTGTATATTAAACTGTATTTTATGCCTATTTTAATAATGTTGTACATAGTAATTTAGTGTAAAAAACTTGACATTTGTCCATGACCAGTTATGTGTTTTATGACAATAAAAATCTTGAATCTAAAACATGTAATAGAAATATTTGTAGCAATAATTGTGTTAATTTGTGTGGCCCGCAACTAAAGCTGGTTTAAACTGCATTATATTTACATGGGACTAGACTAGCGCTTCAATGGACCACAAAACAGCTGATACGTACTTTGAGACTCAAAATTTAACATTGGATGGGAAATCTATTTGTGTATAAAATCTATGGTTATACTCTATGCGAGTGGGAGTAACCAATTCAAATCCATTCGAATACCTGTTTTCATCATCGAAATCCTGTTCACTTTTGGAAATAATTATTGGTCCTGTTCTTTACCTCTATTGGTTCCATTCCATTCGGTTATCGGCTGTCAACTCAGAGTCAGCTGTAGAATTAATAAGAACATTCAGAACCAAACATTGAAAATTGAAGGTTAAGGTTAGTTTGTTTGAAAGTCTATTTTTATATATATTGCTATACTTATTGTAGTTTGGTGTATGTACATTGTATAAAATGTACATTTCAGAGAAATTATTGTTCAGATTTCCTTGGAGTTTCTTAAAAAACAACAATTCAGTGTTTTGCAGGTATCCTAACCTTAATTATTGTAGGAGGCCTATTTGTTACTTGAAAGTAAATTGTCCAAATGAAGTGAATATTCTGCAGTCTGCAACTTCTAGTGGTTTCAAAACATCATATGTGTCTTCATTATTTTCACAAAGTAAGATCAGCTTTAATTTTATGTTCCAAATAGCCTGAGACTGATTCTATTAGATAAGAAGTACATAGTGTTATAATCCATAATGTTATTTACAGGTATTATGTTGATAGGCCTACTGTGAATATTTATGAGGTATAACTCAAATTATATACTCTCAAATTCATCAGGGTATTTACATTTGTAGGTTATCAGTCTATAAAATCAAACTTTGTTCTCCTAGCCTTCATAAAATGAGCTTAACCCTTTTACCATCAAAGTTACTTGTGCAAGTTTGTTGCTCAACCGCCAGGCACTCGGCGCATTATAGTTACTAAACCGCTGGAGCAATTTGCCACTTTTTACATAGACACACATAAACGATTGTTAATCTGGTAATTTTTAAGATACAATTCTGTTTTCACCGTTTTGCTCTTAAAATGTATATCTTTAATTTAATATCTTAACTAGTTTATTACTTTTGCTTAAAACTTGTTTATAAATGTGGAAAGAAAAGAAGAAAAAATTAGGAAAATCTTTAATTTTGGGACATGCTAGGGCCTACTGTAAGTAAATACAAATTTATTTCCTATATGCATTTATACAACTCATTTTCTTTAGAATTTATTAGTGAACAAATTAATAGCAGAAAATATCGTCATTTTTGTGTTTTATAAATTTATAACTAAAGTAACCAAGCTCCTATTTTGTTGTTGTCGTATTTATGCAGTTTCTTGCCACCAAACAAAATTGGAAAATTTTGCTTAAAATGGGTCTAGAATTGGCTGTATTTTCACGAGATATGCTTTTTATTCCGCGGAAATCACGTATTTTACTGAAAAAGTCTAAAATGGTCGGTAGCGTAGTTGGTTCAATCCCAGCTTCATGTGCTAAAGGTTCTCAGTTCGATCCCAATCAGAGTCGTAATACATTTTGAGAAGGATCAGCTGATAACCACCAGCTGTTCATTTGTCATTGGGCTATTAATTAATGATACTTTCTAAGGAATAGTCGGCCTTAGTTTGTAACAATGACTATATTCGCTCATCTACACTCATCACACTCATTCGAAATCCATATTCGCCCATATCTTGACGATCGGCGTCTTATGAATAAATAAAAATAAATAAATAAAACACCAATGTCACAACTTATAGTAGCCTATTTCTGTCATATTTCCGTTAATTTAAATTGTATTTTAATCCTATTTTTGTTATTTTGATGTGTTTTTTTTGCGCTGAATACAAACTTGAAAACTATTTTGGTCTTTTACTATTATTTCTCAAGATATAACGGAACTTTCTCTGCGAATCGCGATTAGCGGCTATTACACGATAATTATATACAACAACGAAAACCGTTTCACTTATATTCCCGCTGGAGTAACGGGCGGCGTTACGGAAGCCAAACACTTGAATTTAACACAAGTTACGAATTTTTGTTGAGTAAATAGACAACTAGGATAAGTTAGGTTATGTTTGGTTATGACAGTAAAAAATGCATTTTCGGACTGAAAAAATAATTTTACTGCAAAACCAATTAAATATTTGTGTTCAGCATAAAAAAACACATGAAATGTAAACAAAAATTTTCGAAAAGTAACGATTTTTAAAAAAGTTGTTTTTTTTTCATAATCAGATAAAATCTAGTTTTTCGATTTTTTGGTAAAAACTAGTTTTACGCGGATGAAATCAACCTTCTCAAGAGATATAATCTCATATTTCACCACTTTTTCAACAAGAAATCATATTTTCAGAGATGGCAAGAAAGTGCATAGTTACCTTTTTTTTAAAAAAAAAAGAATTTGAGTATGACATTGTTTTAGTTCATGTAGTACAGTTAAATTTTTGTAGTGGTTGCCTCGGGCTTCGCAATTGGGGATAGGTGAGGAAGAGTCTCAAGGAAGCCCCTTACAAACATTCGCTCAAATTAGGTCACTCGATGCAGAAATGACTCATGTATTCATTAGTTTAGGTTAGTAGTGCAAAGCTGAGTCTACAGTTATACAAATTGTACTGTAAACTGTTATAAATTCTAGGTCCTTGAAAAAGAGAACATTTTTCAAAATTAGTTTGTGAGGTTTTGGTATATGCACTGTAGTTAGATTTCTTAATTTTTATATGTGTAAGTGTTATTTGGAATATTACCACTTATATCATAAAATTCTTTTAATACTTTAAAAATAAACATATATTTAAAATGAAGAATTATATATTACAAAGAGAAGAAAAGAAAATTTAAATTTAACTTTTTTTAAAATAATTCTTAAAAATGATTTTCGCTATATGAATATTGGTTTTATATTTGTGTCATATGCCTCTCTCCAATAAGAAATTACATTATTAATCCTACTATATATCAGAAAAAATAGAGTATTCTCAAAAATCTTTCATTACAAATTGGTCTCAAGAAATAAAAACATCTTAAAATACTATTTAATTTAGATTTTAATTTAGAAACTGTATTTTCCAATTAAACTCATGATCAAGAACAACACCAAGATATTTTTTATGATCAGTTTTACTAATAATATAACATCTGTTGTTGTTTGTTTAAACAGTCAAGGAGCATAGGGAGATCTCTTGGAATAATTAGATAGTTTTAAGAATTAAATAGTCCAGAATTGTATTTGCATTTTAACAACACAGCATTCAGTACAGTATCTCCTAAGTTTTATTTAATGTACGACCATTACACATAGCACATATGCACTACAGCATAATATGCTGTAAATGATTGGTACCAGGAAATACCAGGAAATGATTGGTATCCTGGACGTGGGAAGGAAGTTGTACTAGAGGTTGGAGTTTGTCATCGACAAAGGCAGAGATACGTTCAGTAACAGAATTATAGCTGGCCACAATAGGCCTACAAGGGGGAGGGATGATGCTTTGTGAATTTTGGGTAGGATATAAAACTGGGGTGGAATAGGCTGTTCATTGATAAGCAGGATTTGGATGGCAGTGGTTATGTTTTGGTGTTTAGCATGATGGAGGAAATTTTTCAGTTCTTGGTTACCCTACCAACCTTATTAACCTTATTATTACTCTGTAATCCCTCAGAGTGTCGGTCCCATAACGTCGAACAATAGAGTTTAAACTGTATTGCTATAGAGAAATGCTGTCATGTTAGGTTGTCTGCACTAAGCTGTTAAAAAATTCTTAGATCAATCAAAATGTTGTATTTGTACCTTTTATTCAGCAAAATTATATGTCTGTATCCCTTTTTGATAAATCAACATAGGAAATTAATATATAAATATATATATATATATATATATATATATAAATATATATATATATATGCTGCATCTTCCCAATCCAAAATTGGCCACTTTTTATGGTTCCCTATCAAAGTAAGAAACACTAGTTAAAGACTGACGAAGCAATTTTTAGCTTCATTAAGCTGAATTGATGCACATTAGAGAAACAAGATATTATTTTATGTACTGTTAAATATCAACAAGTATTTAAGGTGGAAATAACAAAAGCCCATTCCATGGTTCATTAATCCTATTCTGTAAAAATTAGTAACATTCCAACTTTTTTAATAAAATACTGTTATGGTCCAACAGGGTCCTAATGAATAAGGCGATTCCTTCTGGCTACTAATTGTTACTTTTATTTACAAGTTCTAAATCACTAATTTACACACAATGAAACATTAACTAACTTAAATCATTACTTAGACACTAAAATTAATCACTAATATTTACAACAATTTATATTACTTTTCACACTGTCCAACTAGTGTCAACAACACTGCTGGAATGTCACGTCACTGTCACATCCTCTGGGGCTGACAGTCACTTACTCTTCACTGGAGGTCACTGACTCTTGACTATCTGTCAGGTAGGCAGAAGGGTGTCTTAATATGACCAAGGGTGGAAGCCAGAAGATTCTGGAACTGGCAATGGTGAACCTGTAGAAGAATCTAGAAGTTCTCGATTCCAAAGGAAGGGCCTCGATTCACCTACAGGCGAATGATCTGCCATTTTAGTCGTTCCTGGAAGACTTGGATTGACTCCGCGGGGGGTTACCCGTGCAGGAATGGGGTGTAATGACCTTGGTGGTGACGATGGTGGCTGCCGTGATCCGTAACAATATTAAACTTTTTTGTCGGCACTGGTGGCGCAGTGCTGTAACCCAGCTACATGGGGACAAAGTGTTTGGGAGATTGTAGGCAATAGGTTGGATGCTCGGTTCTCTTAATACCGACATGGCGTCCGCTTGGTGGTTTCTATCGGCGTGGACACTACTAGAGAAGTCTGGGTTGTCCATGTTGGGTGGTGATCATTGTGCGGATGTTGTGTGGGGGAGATAACTGAGTATCAGGCTTGTCAATTAGCTGAAAATCAGACCAGCACTACGTGGTTCGGATTCCACGTAAAGCTGTAGTTCCCTTAGTTGCCCTGGCTGTTGGGCTATTAATAAATTGCCCTTTCTGAGGAACAGTTGAACTCAGTTAGTATCCAGACTACATTCATCCACACTCATCCTACACTCATAAAACCATTCATATTCGCCTTAAAATACGCACAACGTTGTGTCGGCGTCTCATATGTAAGAATGTAAGAATGTAATTAAAACTTATTTGGATCTTATAAAGAGGCTTCAATTTAATTTAATCGGACGTCAACCATAGACTATTAGTTATATAAGTATATTAGCAGTAAACGTTACTGCTAGAATTTCATTTACTAACTATTAACTAAAGTAAACTTTCGAAAGTTACTACACAAAGTTTAACCGTTCAAAAAATAAAAAAAAAAAAGATTAAAAATTAGCTAGTAAAATTTTTTTAGAAATTACATTTTAAAGGAAATAATATTGGGATTAATGTTTATAATTTTCTCAGAAATTAAATTATTAAAAAAAATACTCATACTTTTGATGGTGAGGTAGTAATCACTGAGATTTACTGTAGTGTGGAGGGAGAAGGCAGTAGCCACATAACATACTCAATTAGCCTTGGTTTATATTAGCATTGATGTTAGGCCTATACATAAATAGATTTTCCATAGAATGTTAAGTTTTGAGTTTCAAAATATCAGTTTTTTTGTGGTCCATTGTTGAGCCCTATTGTAGTCCTATGTTTACAAACGTAATGCAGTTTAAACCAGCTGTGGTTGTGGGCCTCACTAACTAACAAAATTACAGGCATAAATATTCCTATTAGACGGAATATCGGATGTAGGTATATATAATCAAGGATATTAGTCAATATGGTTGTCATTAACAGCCATAAGGAAGTTGGATGTTCGTAAAAAATATAAACCAAGGTGTTGACTGCCAGATGACGAAATATTAAAATAAAACCAAACAAATTAACAGCCGATGTTTCACAGATTTGTTGTGGATTGAAGTTGAGAAGGTAGGTTTGAGTATTGACTAGATATCTATAGTAACGGTATATCAAAAGATGCTTTAATATTCTACGTTTATAGGCCTATATGTACAGTTAAAAAATAGATTTTTTCTTCGCCTTTACACTGAAGTGGAGTATTTTCCCCAAAACTGGAGGGAGTTTGAAATTTACTTAAGAACGTAATAGTTTTAACCGTATCTTGCATTATCTAATTTTATCCAATATACATACTTGAATTAAATTATTTCATAAAAAAAGAATTATAGTGGTAAAATTAAAAAAAATTGCCTAGACTAAAGTTCCACTATGCCCTAATTGGTTGGACTAAAAACCACCAAATTTAATTGATCAACACTTGTTCTATTGGTTGTAATGTTCTATCAAAAAGTATTTTATATTTTTATTTATTTATTTTTTTTTTTTTATTCTCTGAAATACTTTTGATTTTGCGATAACACTTTTACAGATCATTCATCAGTGAATATTCACACAACTTGTATGAAAAAAAAAGAAATTAGCTTTGAAGAATATGAAAAAATTCGAAACAAAATTACTGTTATTGATGTGAGGAATAACAGTGAAATAAAGTCATCTGGTTCAATTCCTGGAAGCTTGATCATTCCACGCAAGTTCTTTTTTTTTATTCTATTTTTATTTTATTACTGACATGTATTAAAACATGCAATATCCCAATTATATTCGTGCAATATAATTATAAAATAGATTTACAGTAGTAGGCAGTGAGAAAAATAATCAATAACAATTAATGTTATTATACTAATAATATTTCTTATAGAATATAATGCCAAAGTGTTGTGTGTATGTCTAAAATATTATGAATAGTGGCCAGTATATTATTTAATAGTACAGTGGACTCGTGACTTTCCAGATCAATGCCAATCCGGATCTAGTTTAGGATCATATTGTCCATGCATGGTGATGGCACCTCCACTTTTAATTAACTTGTATTATAAATTGAACTATGTTGTTATATTGATTCATTAATCACTTTTGATAACCTAATGTTAAAATGTCTAGACAACATTTATTAGACTGTTAACAAACAGGATGAATAAAGAATTGTGTGTAAATTTTGTAATCACTTATATAAAATGCTTGTAAGTAAGTTTTCGTAGATTGAAAAAATACGAAGTAATACAAATTTAAGTGAATAATTCCACCGAATCCTGTTGGCGAGATATGGTGGCTCCTAATTGGCGGCCCAGCCCGAAAGTTCTGTGCCATGCATCCAGGTATCATCCAGCAGAAGTAGGCCCACAGGTGACAATCCGCCTTACTCTGGAACCTTGGAGCCGGAAGCCTAAAGAGAAACTTTAGCCACAGATACTGAGAGAACTTTATGGCCAAACGGAAAATGAAGAAGACAAGAAAGACGAACTGGAAAGACAAAACGAACCAAGACAAAGACACAGGAACGATAACAAACACCTACTTAGAGGAAAAGACCAAGCTATCCCATCGATCGAAAACTGTGCTACTCCTAATCCTGCGTGGCACATTGTTGCGACTCCTAATGTTGAAGTGTTATTATTTTTTTTTTAGGATTCATAAGAATCTAACCATTTAATGACTTGCAGTTTTTGTCTTCTAAAGTTGTATCTTTAATTCTTTTATTCCTTTGAGGTTTATGTTCTTTGTAGTTTATTTTGTTTTGTTTGCATTCTGGTTAGCCTACATACTTTTTGTTTTATTGTCTTAATAATGACTGGAAAACGGAAGAAAGGGTGTAGTTACACTTCACTATTCGGATGGGTCACTAATTCTTGACTACTGGTGACAAGGTTACAAATATATGTGCAGGTACAAGTTAAGCAAGATTACAAGACAGCTCCTGAAGAATGGACAAACAGAATTGATAATAGTAGTGTTACAAATTAATCACAGGTACAATAATTGAAAAATGGAAATTCTACACAATTTCATTAATAACTAAACTAAATAGTTTTATTATAACATGAATCTTTCTAATTACCCATATATTTTATTTGCCTATACCAGTGATGATTATTATTAATAGGAATCACTGCTATATTAGAGATATATTTAGAATGAGTTTTATAATTTGTCACAAATGTATAGCAGCTCTATACTATCTACCTTAAATCAGATGCTTTTTTGTAAGTTCACAATAAACAAAAACTGCAGTTCACAACAGATAAATGCAAATAAACAACAATTTAAGTAAATATATTATGACCTTGTTACCTACCTAGAATCTGAAGGGGAATGAACAAATTCTTGCTATCAACGTATTTCTAATAGAAAGGTTCCTTGTCCTGAGGTTGAAGTGATCCAAATTCTTGGTATAAGATAGAGATATGCTTCCACTTGGAACAAGTTGTTGTTCCATTATTTTCTACTGACTAAAAACAGTGCAACAATTATTTAATTCATACTGTGCTTTAATATTACAATATGATAAGAAACACAAATTTAATACAAAAACATGTGAACCAAAATAACAGCACATCTAGTGTAAAGACTAGAAAATAAATGAAATTTTGAGTTGAAAATGAAAAATTATGGTATGGTATGGAAGCACTTGGTGAAGCCCATTTTGAAATGAAATCTTGCTCATTTATGGAACTTTCATTTCTTTTTGACACAGCTCCGGACTACAGACCGGGTGTAAGGTGTTCAATGTGGCCACAACTTACCTCGCGCTGAGGCCAAGGTTCAGATCTCTCAAGCCATAGTTTGTAAGAAGATTCTACTGCCATTTTTAAAGCTCTTTTTAAGAAAGAGTTTATATTTTTCTTTTCGATAACCAGATCTTTCAAAAACAAATTCGAGTAGAGTGATTTGGCAGTCAGACCTCTAACACCAACTTCACCTTCATACAACTGGCACTTGTGTCCTTATGTTGGCGCAAAGATCAGCATACTTATTTAGTTTATACTCATGCTGTCTAGGAATTTATGTGTCCCATGGTACAGTTAATTCAATGAGAAAAGCATTTTTAAGTGATTTAGACTATACTGTTATGTCCAGGCAAAGAGAAATAACTGCAATACAATGAAACTCATATCATTGTACAGTACACAACAAAAGCCCTACTTATCATTGTAAGCTTTTTTATCATTTTTAACATAATATTTGCAGATTTAACAAATTTAATTAAATTAGCAATGATAACATTTATTTATTATTTTTAAGTAGAGGTCGATCTTCTTGTTAATCAATTAAACTGTGCAGATAACTTATTCCGACAGAGTAAGCAGGAGAACTAGTACAGTATAAGGTGGACATTACTAGTTAAATATTCCAGTAAAGACGAGGATTTGACCCTTTGCTGTCTCTAACTTAGGCTCAGAATCATGACTCCTTAGACCGCTTGTCTATTGATTCTCCCAATTGTAGAGATACTCTTCTTTTTTACACTTTTACTTAGAGATACTTTTCTTTTGACACTTGAAGAAATACTGGCTATTAATTAGTATAAATGGATAAATCTGGATGACACTATATAGGTATAAAATCAAACTAATGTGGTCTAAATTTATATATAACTAGGGGACACCCCTGCACGCTCAGCGTGCCAACCCCAACTCTCACTGCGCTCGATACACCTCAGTCTTCGGCCTCGGCGTGTGACTCTGACTAAAAATAGTGGATTATCTTTATAACGTAAAATCACAATGTTAAATTTATTTACCGTATTTCACTCACACTACGTGCATTGCTACCTATTTATTAGTATAGGGTATTACTTAGCCTATTGAAAGTGTGTTTATTTAACCCTTTCGATGCCGCTGTCCTATATATCGGACAGCGGTAGTTACGCTAAAAATGCTGCGGTCCGATATTTCAGACCGCTCGTAATTTTTTTATTCGATAAGGCATTTTCTTTAATATGCCACAAATACGGTACCAATCTGTTGAGAATTGATTATAGTACTCAGAAAAACATCTTTGAAATATGCGTTTGTTGAAATATATTTGTCACACTTGAAATAATCGCTCAAGTGTGACAAATATGTGATTTTGTACTGTCGAAAAAAATTACGATAAATCCTGGGATTTTCAAGGTAAGACTTTGAAATTTGGTATGCATGTTAGTAATTAAATGTTCTTTCAAATAAAGTCGCTTTTATAGCCCTAGTATTTTTTTGTATGGTCTGAAAGTTTCAAATTGAAAAATTTTAAAAAATTTTTAATTTTTAAAAAAGTTGATTTTACAAATTAAAACCAATATTTTATTTAAGAAAATATATAAGTAGTAAAAAAGAGCATTTCAAAACAAGAAAAACCAAAAAATAATTATGAAAATATATTGAAAAATAACAAGGTTAGAACAAAATAACGTAAACTATGCATATTCACTAAAAATACCCCCGGCATTTCTCGCATACCAAGGGAAAAAATGCCCGGCATCGAAAGGGTTAATTTGTTTTTGTTTAGCAGCTGAAAATTAAACTCTTAATTCATGAATAGGGTAATGTTAAATTTACAAAATAAACATGTTTATTTACTAAACAGCTGTTATTAATTTACTAAAATCAACTTATGTAATTCTTATGGAAAAAAGGAAATGTTGAGGGGCTGTTTGTACTCCTTAAGAATGGAATTTCGAAAAAATCTGTTCTTAGTGGGTCTCTTCAATACTAAAGCTAACTTCCTTTAAAATTTTATGTAAATCCATTTGGTGGTTTTTGAGATTTAGTGATCAATCAGTGAGTGAGTGAGTGGTATTTGGATTTTATATATAGATAGAGAGATTAAAGTTAATATAAATGAAGCATTCATATCTAGACAAGAACAGTTTGAACCCAACGATTGTCTTATTTAGATTTTGTCCATGTGAGTTTGCCTTATAGAAGTTGAATTAGTGCTATTTTTCTGTTTGGTTTTTGATATTTCTGTTATTAATGTATTGACTGTGGTAAGAATCAAATAAAATTATATGTTATTGAGATAGTCAGTTGGTCCCTAATATTCATATTATAAAAGTACTTTTTTAACATTGACTGTTACGAGAGATTCAAGGGAGTTTAAAAAAGTTTTGCTATCAAGGATTTTGTGACATTGAGGTTTGTGCTACAAAAACCCCCTGTAATCATATAATAAGTAATAATATGATCCATCAGTATTTTAAGATTAAATATACATAAATACTATGCAATAAGTGAGCACTGTATACAGAAAAACACCTTCTTTTTTATTCATATGCCATACATCGTAATATTAAATCTTATCAACCACTTTTCATTTATCATCATGATTTTCAAGTGAAACATCATCAATACATTAATTTTATTGAACTTTTAAAAATATACAATTTCGGAAAAATTCATTGTTCTAAATGTATTGAAAAATGTTTGATTATTTACTAACAACTTTTTAGGACATCCACAAACGTACCTTAGAAGACAAGTCCACTAACACCAGAGTGGTAGTAAACAAATACAAAAGAATCGCATTATCACAAATCAGAACATTTGTGATAATGTGATTCTTTTGTATTTGTTTACTATTACTCTGGTATTAGTGGACTTGTCTTCTAAGGTACGTTTGCTGATGTCCTATCTCTCCAATATACTAATTCCTGGCCTAGTGCCCTTTAACCTAACCTAAACTTTGAAAATGTATTTTTATTTTCCAAGTTAGTAGCTGCTTACAAATTATTAATTTACAGTAGCTTATACCTGAAATACTTGGTGTTGTTACTGGTTTTTCTTTGTTTATTGTAATTTGTATAGTCTACTAGTTTATTACTGATTCTATACTTTATTAATAACTAAGCATTTGTAAGCTAGTACATTATAACTTAGGCGTATATCACAAACAATTTCTAAAATATATATTGCAAATTATATTTCTAGTTGATAAATTATTTGGTGCATTAAACCAGTCTGCAAAGGATTTTAAAGCTAATTACGGGAGAACGAAACCAAGCAAAAATGAAATGGTGTTATTCGTGTGTCAACGAGGTGTTAGAAGTAAACAGGCAATGCAGGCAGCATCTAAGTTGGGATATAACAAGTATGTTGATTTCAGTAAATTTGAGATGAGTTAGTATTGGTAATGTAATAATAGACTAGTCATTAAATTTCCAATAAATATCAACAAAATAAAGTTTTTGTCTTCAAACTTCATTTTATTGGTATTTATTGAAAATAAAACAAATTAGTATATATGTTTGTTTGAATTAATTGCTTTGATACTTCTAGTTTAACTGAATTCAAATTTTAACTGTGTTTGGAGATTAATCCAGGTCTAACAGTTAGGCCCCATGCACAAGACTTTGTATGTTTTGTGATATCAGTACAGATCTGAGCAATGTAGTGTCAAGAGTTAAAGTTATCAGATTTATATATCTTTCATACTATATAAAGATGTATATCTCTTGTTGCAGACCTAACCAGTAGTTTGTTGTATTTTGTATTGGATAAAAGTAATTTAAAATTTAAAGTATGTAACAGCTTTATTTATTTACTGTATTGTATTTTTATTTATTCTTAAGATGCCGAACGTCAAGATATGGGCGAATATGGATTTTGAATGGTGTGATGAGTGAATGTATTCATAGTTACAAACTTAGGCCGACTATTACTTAGAAAGTGCCATTAATTAATAGCCCAATGATAAATGAACAGTCGGTGGTTATCAGCTGATCCCTTTCAATATGTGTTACGACTCCGATTGAGATCGAACTGAGAACCTTTAGCTTATGAAGTTGGGATTTTATATGTGTGATGTTTGTACTAGGAAATAAAAAAGACAGTGATAGAAAATTAAATCAAGAATATCGATAAAAAATATCTACTTGCCTTTTAAGACATACTTGTAACCAGGCCCCACTTTGTATATAGGCTGACTGGGCTATATAGCTCAGAGTGCCAAGTTTCTAAACATTTTTTACAATATCGATTTTGTTAGTTTCGTTGAATAATATTCCATTATTAAAAAATTCTCAATTAAAAAATAACAACTCTGCTTTTGTAAAAATTATTCTGTTTCAGTACAGTGAGCGCTCTTACATACTACGCACAGCCTAAATTATCCCATCGCACACCACTTTTATCGTAGTCACAGAGATTCCTGAAATTTAAATTAGGCAAATTATATCCACTCACAGCAACTAGGCGCTCTGCTTCCCTTCTGCTGCGTTGTCACAATAAACTGCCGATCAACCCTCATTCATTTAAATCTATCATTTATGTTTTGTTAAGGTTTATTTAACTTTATACCTTTACTAAAGCTTATGTACTCACTATGTACTAACTTCAATGTTTTATTGGTGTTGAATAAACCTTAAAAGCTCACATCTTTGGTGGCCTTATTTTGCTACTATACCCCTAGACCTCGAGTAGAGGGAGGGGAGGGCGACAAAGCCGTTATTCAAGAGGCAACCCAATTGTAACACTGTAAGTTTTTAACTTATTATTATGTATTGAAGTCCTATTTTCCTGCTTCTGTTGAAACTGAACAGTAAGTAAAAAGTGGTACTTCAACTGTCGCTGCACTACAATGAACTGGACTAACACTACTGTGAAGTGTTCATTGCATTATAAAGAAGCAGGATGAATAGGCTAAATAGAATTTCAGTATTGATTTGTTAATTTTGACTGCAAGGATTAGTTTGAATCCCCACTAACCTGACATGGAGAGTTACTTGATGAAAGTTTAGACAAGCCCATGTGAATTGTCAAGTAAAAATGTAATTTTTATTATTTTTTTTTGACTTCACTCGGCAGTTCATATGGGCCTGCAGACCTGTGCATGAAAATATTCATCGAGTGAAGTACCGACCGTTGCCCTCTGCGGTTCAAAACCTTAGCCACTGAGCCCCCACACCAGCAAACATAGAACTAAATTCTTAGTATTAAAAAGAATATCACAGTAGGCCTAGATATACAGTTTAATCTTGATAATCCGACAGTTAAGGGACCGACGATGTGTCGGATTAACAAAAACGTCGGATTACCAAATGTCCATTGTAATTCACGAGAATTGTGATTTCTAAGATAAACTGAATGCACTACATACACCCTTCTTAGAATTTTCGCGCTATCAGCCGTGATAAAATGAGGCTGACAAGACAATTGAATAAATGTAAGCAAAGAAATTATACAACATTTGTACAGTAACACAGTAAGGTTTATTACATACAGTATTAAGTGTACAGTACGTCATCTGATGTGGCGTCGAACTACCAAACGTGTCGGACTAGTAAATTTCGGAGTATCAAGAGTGTACTGTATTAAGTTATTAGAGATGCTGAGAGACCTTTATCTGAACTAATATCTCTTATCATATGCTTGATTCTAGAAGTGAACTTCAGATAAATTTCTCGATAAAAAATGTTTTTCAGACCGCCTAACCATAAATTTATCTGACAAATGTCATTTCACATCTCAATTAAAGAATACCCATATTACCAAAGAGTTTTATGAGGAAAGGGTACATATAAATATAACCATGAAAGGGGGCTGGGGAGAGATATACTTGATTTGCATGTATGAACATAAAATACAATTTTCTTATTTCATTTTCAAACTTGCAAGTCAGTATATGCATTGAAACCACAAATCTTGAGTTAATAGTTAAAATAATTAACATTCTATAAACCCAAAAAAGATGATAATGAATGACAAATGATGACACAACGTTTTCCACCAAATTATTCTTTATATTTACATTAAAATGCTGTTGAATATAGTGAATAAGTTATAACTATATCCAAATATTATGTTTGCCTTAGCTATAAGGGAAATTACTGTTATGTACAAGTTTTTTTCAACAATGTGCTTTTAGAAATGTTGTTTTTTGTTAGTACTAAATTATGTAATATAGTATGTATTTTTTTCTAAGCTATTATTCTTTAACTTATGTTGTGATAGTGCAGTCAACACATTTGTTATCTTTTATTGATAATATGATAAAAGATCTGTTCATAAACAACAATATACAGAGATGAGATTCTCTTGAACTGAGAAATCTCTCTTCTTTAACCATGGGTAAGTGTTTGAAATACTGTAATTGTGTTTAGAGATAGTTTAATCATAATTAACATTCATATTTTCCATATTATATTGAAATAAACTTTCTATTTCAGAGCTATGTCCTTTAAAGGCGGTTGGGAAAATTTTTCTAAGCATTAGCTATTTGTTTCCTTATGCAACAAATGTGATATGAAAACATGAAGATTATTACACCTATGCAGTTTTGAATATTTCTTTAAAAATTATGATTTTTATCAATATTAAATTTTATTTCAATCAATAAACAATGACATTACTCAATGTTGTTTTTTATTTGGTAAATGTTGAGTAAGGTAGTCTAATTATATACAATAGACTAGTATTTAATCATATCATAAAAAAAAATTGTAATACTCTTAAATTATAATAATTAAAGTGCCTTGAGAATTTCTAAATAGTAAACTTCTGTTGTGTTCCTAAACAAGACAGTCACAGATGTGTATTGTTCAATGTTTGACATCTCACTTGCTGAGACAATAGGAACTCCAGAACACTGAGGTGTTCAACCTTTTCTATTGGTAGAGAAAGTGGCACATCAATTTTAAAAGTTGGTCACAAGTCAGTTGTGTAGGTCAATAGAATTACACTTGCACAATTAATTTAACCCCAGCTGAGAGATTGTTCTATAAAAATTGTATAGGAAAATTTGTGTTCAGCCTCCATTCTTGTACAAAAATAGAACAAGTATGTTTAACCCTCCAGTGCACGCGTCGTGGAGTGAGAGTCCGCATTTCTGAATAGTTAATATTATATAAAAACAAATTATTTCTAATGGCTGTGGTACCTAGTACCCTATCCCATACCCTTAATAAATACATTAATTAGTTTAGAATAAATGTGAACCCTGTTTAATGGCGTCAATGCAAGTATAAATATGTTCATACACTGGAAATGGCGCTGCTAGACAATGTATTAACAGACTCACAGTCCACAGGTGTTACTCGTGCTCTGAAATCGTGAGGCCACTTCAATGGTTTTTATTAGCGGAAGTCAGGATGCTCCTTCTTTTGTTTTGGATAGATCATAAAAATGTCATTCCATATATATGACTTATTCTTCAATAAGTTTCAATTGATATTTGCCTTGCTTAATGAAAACATTTAATGATGCTTGGCAATTTACTCCTAGTTGGTAATCAGTCGTAGTAGTAATCTATTTTTCCCTTAGCTCAGCTTAGACTGATATGTTAAACATGAAGATGGCAGAGATTATGGATGGGATAGTGCACATCAGAGGCCAAAACAGTAGCTCTTGTATATCCTACAAGGCAAATAGGTTACGTTAAGCAGTTATCAAACTGCAGGTTATGACAAATAAACATCAGTTAAATTTAAAATTGTTATCAAGAGCAAAACAGAATTAATCATCAGACTGTTTCAAATGAAAATTTGTAGTCTGTTCAAATGTTTTAAATCTGTGTGATGTATTAAGTGCAGTATATAAAATTTTAAATATTTAGCAGTTGAATTGAGTTGCAACTAGAGCTGTTGGAGACGTATTGAGTTTTATTATTGAACATTAGAGCCCAGCTTCAATACATAATATAACTTATAAAAGGGACTTAAAAGCTTCTTATTGTTATGTTTTTTAACTGATAACAATAAAAATTGATCAAAATAATATTCAGTTTTAGCATTTACTATAAAAACAAGATGACTCTCCACTCACAATAGTTTCCACGAAGCTGGTGTACCTGACTTATGAAAATAGTTCTTGGACTATCATTAAAGTTAGTGCACGGACTCCTTCTCTCTGTCTTACTTCATGACTCTCTCCCTCTCTCCCTCCCTCCCTCCCTCCCTCTCCTCAGTATAACAGTAGTTCAAGTGCTTATTTAAAACTATTCACCGTTACATAGCAGCACAGGAGTCAATAGCAAAGGCATTGCTTTGCTGTTTGTTTGTTTTTATAGTCAATGGTTTTAATAAAAACTGTGTTCTGATCCACATTTTTTATGATTATAAAGTTAATATTGATACGAATCACGGCAGTCACTGCCTTTGGGGCCAATCCAGGTCTTCCTGGAAGGACTAGAATGGCATATCGTTCGCCAGTAGGTGAATAGAGGCCCTTCCTAAATTGGAGTCGAGAAGTTCTAGATTGTTCTCCATGATCACCATCGCCACTTCCAGAATCTTCTGGGCTTCCACATCTCGGTCATATAAAGACACTCATCAGCCGACCTTACATTCAGTGACAGCTAATCAAATCTTTCAAGATTCAGAGTGAAGAGTCAGTGACATAGTCAGCCCCAGTGGATGTGACAGTCACAGTGTTTATTTATGACAGTCTAGTGACAGTGCAGTGATGATATACTGAGCAGTGTCGGGCATTAGGTGATATAGTGATAAGTAATATACATTGTTGTAGATATTTGTGGTTAATTTAAGTGTCGAAATTAGTGTCTAAGTAATTGTAAATATTTCATAGTGTGTAATATAGTGATCTAGAATTTGTAAATGAAAGTAGTAATAGAAAGTAAATGAAACAATTAGTTGGCTGAAGTGTAATCACCTTACTTATATAGGACTCTGTTGGACCGTAACAATATATTGTTATCTAAATCTACTTGAAGCACTCCTGCTCATCCTGTAAATAAAAACGTTTCCATCAACAACATGTACACATTTTATTACTATTCATACCCCCTGCACAGACACACTGCTCCAAGTAGTTGTTACAAACACCGTCTTGTGGTTTTAGCTTTGGACTCCGTTGCCTCCTTAATAAGAGACCTCTATCAAATTTAGATGTTCATTCTAGATATAACATGTTGTAATGTTGTTGTAAAGTAGTATGTATTTACAGGAACTGCATCTTAAAATCTTTCAGTTGTATTGTCTAATTTAAAAATTAATAAACTTTATTGCTTATTTAACAAATATTTAGATTTTTATTTAGATAAATAATTAGATTTTTTTTAAAATGGTCATTCCATTGGTCTACTTTGTCAGAAGTGTATTCCATGTCAGATTAGCTGAATTTCGTTTAAAAAATTGATAATTTTTTCTAATGTTTTGGAAAAGAATGTTAGCCTGGGACAAGTCTATGAAGAAGCAGTGTTACGAGTAAGTTGACATAAGATGCCAACATGGTAAAGAAAGAAAGACATAAAAGAATTAAACTAAACAATCAAACAAATTAAAGCCTAGTGACTAAGCTTTAGTTGGCTGGTGGGCCATAAGGATTAATATCAAGGAAGGATAAAGTATATGGAAATATAATCTGCAATAAGACCTAAGGAACTGGACGGTCATAGTCTTGTGAAGAAGGAAGGGATTGGGTTAAAAGGAACATCTGCCCTCAGGTATATATGAAACCAATATGGTACACTAAGATCTATATGTTTTAATCTTAAGTATTCACTTCGAATAACAAACCAGAAATTGATTTTTTTCTTTCATGCAATCACTAAGTCTAATTGTAAATACATGTTTCGATGTAAATTACAAGTTTCAAATTTTTTCTACATCCCTAAAATTTGTTCAGGGTCTGAAAAACCAAACACAGTACAAGTAAAGAACTAAAATAACACTATACTATTCAGTTAAACAATCGCTAAGTCTATGTATGGTTTTTAAAATGACTCGTGTCTGAGGTATTAAGGAGAACAAGTGTGAATCAGATTCTGATGGATAAATCTGATTGGAACAAAATGTTATTGGTTATACGTGGTATTAACCTGTTGACGAGTGGTTTAATGTTGTTGCATAGAGGAGTGAGCCATTTCAACAGAAATAACCTTAAAGGTGTAAGAAAATATAAATTGATTTTTTTGTTAAAAACTGTTTAATTATTTATGTAAATACATGTTTCGATGTAAATTACAAGTTTCAAATTTTTTTACATCCCTAGAATTTGTTTAGGGTCTGAAAAACCAAACATAGTACAAGTAAAGAACTATAATAACACTATACTGTTCAGCTAAATAACTAACAACACTATAACCAAGAGAAATAATTACACAGTACACGACTTGAAATAGAGGTCTGGCAAAGTCAACAGGATGCCAACTACTAAATAAAAATGGGGACACGCATTGCACTTGACGTAACCGGTTTCTTTCTTCACCACATTACAGCCACTTACAAGTTTCAAATTGTTACTGATAGAAAGCGCATAATGTATAATTTATAGTCAAATGCAATTAAATAAATTTTCTGTGTTTAATTTGCAAAATTGGAATTTATTGTTAAAAGTCATATGTACAATGTCCTCATTTGGGAACAACAATTATATGACGTAGCTCCTCATTTGGGATCAATGTCACCACTCTTCAACAAGTTTAAGACTTAAAAGTTACAGAACAGTCAATTTCCTCATTGTTGAAAACATCACAAATATAGCTGTTTAGCTTCAATGCAGCAAGCACAATGCCTATGAAAAGTTATATGAATAATTTAGTAAAAAGTATTTTACACCTAATTTAATATTTTTACTGAACTTAATCTGTATTATAAGTGATTCATAAACATATTTTGTATTCATGTAGAAGTATAGATTTATCCTTATTCAATATTTAATATGGTATCATTCTAATTGCTCATATTCACAAAAATCATGTCACATGTTAACCATATCATTAGTTTTGGAATGTTAACAGTAATCTTTAAATTACATTTATAAGTAAAATGGATTAGTAATTTAATATAGTTTCAGTTATGAAGTAGTAATGAATGTGCTTTTAAAGTTTCACGTTTTATCTTATTTCTTTCAGGAAAGTTTTTCAGCAAGAAGATCATGCCTAGTGTTGAAGAAGAATTCCGTCACTTAGACTATACACAACTCAATGACATTACAATGAAAGGAAACAGTATAGTAATAGATGTAAGAGAGAAGAGTGAATTGGAGGAAACAGGAACAATACCCGGATCCCATCACATACCCCGTAAGTAGCCTTTTTTTTGTTTTACTAGTACTCTCATTGTTATGTATGTATTGAACATTCTTGCTGGGTCATCGTAGGGAGCTAATCACACGCTTGTGAACTACAACTTCACCCCTGGTTTACTCCACTGCTGAATATTGTGTCTGTTGAACATTGAATAAGAGGTTGATGTCCATGTCCAACTAAATAAGGGCTATTAGAGACTCCCTTACAGTAATATCTCTCATGGTCTCCAGTGCTGTGTACAAAGCTCCTCCAGATATATGACGTAAAGAGGCACTCCTCAGAGAGTATACAAAGATGTGCTTTTTCTGGTGTATGTTAATGATACATCTGCATCACTATTTTATAAGACAGGGAGAATGTTCAATTTGGAATTGATATATTAATTAATATTTAATCGTTTGGATACATTAATAAGCTTAATATTATAGTAGATAATATTTTATAACAATATCATATATTATTTTACTGTGATGATAATTGTTTTATAACTTGGTTTATCTTATATGAAATTATAATAACTAATTTATTAAATTAAATTAATAAGATTTAAAAAAACTACTTCATGGAATTGTAAGTCCAAGTTATGGCAATTGCTGAGCTAGTTTTTATGATATAATTGCTTACCTATACACCTAAAGTGGTAATGGCCATCCCACCCACCCATACACATATATAGTGTGGCAGTAACCCACTCACCCACCCATAATGTTAGTGATCTCTGTAACTGTAACGCCTTTTAGCATTAAGAAAAAATATCACAGTTGGCAGCATTATCAATCGGAAGAGGCACTATAACACTCATAAACAACCTTAACACTCTCAAATGGTTTTTTAAGTTAAAACAATTTATTTAACTTCTATCTATAACAATTTAAGTTAATTGATCCAATTACATTGAAAATGTAACCTTGCGCATGTGCATAGAGTTGACTCAATTAAATCAACTTGAAAATCAACTATATTTAAATCCAAGTCAACTCAAATCATTTTTATGACATACTCCAATTGACACACCAATTCTTGTCAAGAGGGGGGTTGACTTGTAAAGATTCATGTATCTGCAGATGAAGTGGGTGAGTGGGCTCATTAAGGCACCTCGCACACTGGATCCGCTCAGCTCAGTCCACTCAGTTCAGTCGCTTCCGCCAAAAATCGAAAATTGTGTATTGAAATGGTAGAGTTGCACACATGATCCATTCTGTCTGTTCAGTTCAGTCTGCTCCGTCCGTCTCAGCCACTTATCGCTTCGTTAGCGATTTTGATAGAAACAACGAAGGACGGAGGTGCCGCGCATGAGCAGAGTACAGATGGTCTAGGTCTATGCAGAGGCGTTTTGAGTGATACGTGGTGGTCCGACATTTGTGCGCAGTGCTGTGATTACAAAAAGATGAGTTTTGATGAACAACTTATTTCAGCAGTACAGTCATATCATTGTTGTTTAATAGCTCCATAAACTTTTCGTAACTCATACGAAAATATCGATAAAATCTTTAATTGTCATATTTCAGTCTTGGAAAAAGCGTATAATATTCTCTCTCACTATCCCGTGCGTCATTAATACCATGCACCTAAATTCTTCTTCTTTTCTTTGATTAAAATAGAATTCCTCTTCTGCAGCTAGTGGCAAAGCTATTACAGAAGTTCTTCGTCACCACTGCTGGAACTCATGGCAAATCGCTCAAATGAAATCTGACATAGAATTTACACACCAACAATAACAGTGTCTGTCGTCTATAGACCGGTTGGCGCACGAAATTAACAACTGGCCTGAGCAGACTGAACTGACGTAGTATGTAGGAAAACTTCCAGAACTGAGCTGACGACCTGAGCAGACTGAACTGACTGGATCCAGTGTGCGATGTGCCTAAAAGTGTTTTTATTGATGATATAGATCTAGACCATTCAATCATCAATGGAAGTTGTGGAGTTCTCTAAAAAATCCCCTTGTTACTTTCAAAATAGTTATTTTTCTCTACTTAGACTGGCAATTTTTTTATTTTTTCCCCAGTATCTTCTCTGTACTTACCCAAGAAAATTTGTATGAAAGTAATATTACTATAGTATGGATTTTTTAAATTTTAATTCACTGCTCCAGTTAGTTGTAATGTACAATGTGAGTTCTTCACTTTGTATTTCAGAATCCCTAATCCTTGGTGAAATTTGCATAAATAAAATATGAAGCTTTTATACAAACTGTCTTCATTTTTGACTGTGTTTATAGTATAGTTTCTGGTCAAGATAATCACTAAATTAATCGTAAACGGTATAGCCAAGTAGTTTAAATTACATATCTTAATATCTCAATCTGATTTTTTTATAATTTACTCACACATTTTCAGTTGGAGAAGTGGAACGAGCATTGTTAACGCCAGCTGATGATTTTGAGAAGTTATACAATTTTAAAAAACCAAATCCAGATGACAGCCTAGTTTTCTCATGTAGATCTGGGAAGAGAAGTTTGGTAGCATTGGAGAAAGCTTTAGCTCATGGGTTCACAAAGTAAGTTTATTTTTGTTTCTTCAGTAAATACACTGTTTGTTTGCTATACAAATTGTTCTTTATACTGTTTGATCTATTAGTTGGTTTAATAAGTGATAATATCCAATAATTAAGTGATATTTAATTGGAACCTTCAGCTGGTGTAATCTCTCCACTTAATCAGTCTCTTCCATTACAGTGATTACTTAACGGTTTTCTCCTGTTTAATTTCATCTAAAAAGAGTTGAATCGCTTGTAAATGTGTTAATTTTACAAAATCGAATGTAAGAGACATTTTTTAAAATAAGTTATATAAACCAGTTCTCTTTTAGAAACAAAATTCTTTCAATATGAAAGTATGTGCATGAAAATATTTTTCAACATAATTTTTATCAATTCTCAGGCACTAATATCAATAACATCAAAGAAAAGCTGAAAATAACAAAAAATATCAACATATCTCTGTAATGCTGAACCATTTAAATTGAAAACTTATCAAACTATCAAGGGAAGTTTTTTTTTTTTTATTATTATTATTATTTTTATTATTATAATAATGGCTTTATTCTACAGTTGGTTTATGTGGTACGTAGGGCACACATAACTTAAATCTCTTTTAATTAACCCTTACATTTGAACAGCAGAATTAAAAGCAAAGCCTTATAGTTCAATAAATCCAAACTAAATACATTTTTTTTAATTACCATACTGCTTTTTTTACTTGCAGACTACTCAATTCAAACAAAATAAAATAGAAACTTCTATAATTTTTAATATAAAGTATCTTTTTGTCATGCATTCACTTATTTGACCTTATAACTCCAAGCCCTTATCTCTAGCCACCAAATCTCCAGTAAAATTAATTTCAGTAACGCCATGAAACGAACTCAATCATTCCGGCTTTTTAAACTCGGAGAGAGCTTATTACATTCTCATCAGGTTGTTGCTAGCAATGATTAGTAAAGATGTTGACAGATATCTTTACCATCTTTACAAAGATGAGGCTGAACGTGCCTCTTTAACATCAACTTCTGAATTGTAGTCCTAGGGGTTGTTAAAAAAAGCAATTTCCCTACCGTGGTAATTTGAAGTGTGTCACGTTTTGAACATTGCTGCCTCTTTTTTTATAAATCAATTAGAAGTCGAATATAGAAGAAAACTGCTTCCTTTCGGTAAGTTATTTTTAATTTTAAAGAGAGTTTCCACAGTTTTACATACTTTATTATTATTGTTTTTCTGTATTGCTGTAAGTCAATTATTAAAGGTTATTGCTCTGTTGTCATAGTACATTGTTATTTAACATGCCCTCTACAATTGCCTGCCTGGCCAGTCAGACCTTCCTGTTAGTTTTAAGGCACTGAACGATTGCCACAGATAACTTTAACACCACCCAGGATATTATTTAAAACAAAGTCATAATTTTATGACAAGTCTCTGAAATGTTTGTTCTAAATATAGTTTATAATTTTATATGGCAGTGGTGCCTTGATCAATCAATCAATCAAATATTTATTTTGCAATGACATTACAAAAATGTATAGCAATCATCATACCTATATAAAAATCTAAAACATAAATCCCACATGAAAGCCTCTGTCATAATATACATCATTTATGGTTGCACTCATAGCTTACACACTCAAACCAAAACCCCACTTCCGACACCGGTTGTCAGTCTTCTGATTATGCGGTCTCCCAGTTGCATGTCATAAACTCGTCCACACTATAAAATGCATGAGACACTAAACAGCGTTTGAGACGAGTTTTTAACGCCTTGAGCGTTCGGGCATTCTTAATTGAATTCGGCAACTTGTTCACAAAACGAACACCTGCGTATGAGGGCAAGCGTTCATGGACTACCGTCCTGTGGTTCCCAGTTCGGTAGTTGTTTCTGAACTATGTTTCTGAAACAACCGAGTTTTTTCTTTGGTTTGATACTATGACACCGAAGAGAATTGGAAAACATTCGTGTTATCAAGGTATTTATTTGTTGCAAGGGTTTTAGAGTGAGGTTTAAACTAGTTAACACTGTTGAAAATAAAATCAGATTGGCATGTTAAGTGAACACAAGTCCAGATATAACTGTTTGTCCTAGAAGACAACAAAAAGCCCAATGCAAAAATGGTCCTTACTTTTTCCCCAAATAAATTTACCCGCTCAAAACAACTTGACAAAACTGCATATTTTCCGAGTTGTGCTTAAATGGCGTGTTATTAAGTTTTATTGCTGCAACTTTACAAATTCATTGTGTCACTATTATTTTTCATTTCAAATAACAATCTATTAAATAACAATCAATTATCATATCTTCCTGAGTAAAATTATAAACAGCATTAAAAAATATTTAAGCTGTAAAATTAGCATAAGAAGAGAAATGGGGCATAGTTAACAAATTATAGCCGATTGCCAGATGTGATGAATGCATGTTATGTATACGTTTCCAGATGTTGACCCAAGAAAAATTATAGATTGTTGTTCTTTGTTATATAAGGAACATTGTCAGTATTTTTTGGCTACAATACTTATTTACCGGCTTTATTCCCGTGAACCATGGTCCTACCCCTTGTAGTCTTAGTTAGGGTTTATACCTCATCAGTAATTTATACTTATTTAGAGTTGTATATTTTATATTATTTCTAATCAATTTATTTTTTCTAGTGCAAAGCACTACTCAGGAGGTTGGCTTGACTGGGAGAGAAAATCATCTGAACCAAAATAAAAAGGAACGATTCACTTTCTGAATGCCTTAATAAATCAAATTTAGCTATAGGGATCTATTGATAAGAGCAATTTATAATTTTCCACATTTGCAATTCTTGTAATTTAAAGTAAAGGAATGCCTCTTCAGTGAAATGTATAAGTCATTTATACTAGATGTTTGTTGTCTACCAAACACATTGAAACACTAGTTCCAAATTCAGTTCAATAAAATATCAAATCTGTACTATCAAAAAATATTTATAGAAAAACTGCTGTGTATTTACTTCTTTAATCATATATTATTTCACAGTTACCAATTGGTACATTCTTTTTTTGTACAGATTTGTCGTATGTCTTATGATATATATGGAGGTGATAATGACTGACATGGTCATGCATAAATACAAGCTATTTTTACAAGGTATTACATTGTATTTTTAAAATATAAACACAATCCAGTGTTATTATTGAATACATGTTATACTGTTTCTTTATTAGTATGTTTCATATGAAAGAATAGAGTTGCAGACTTTTCTAATCTTGTGATCAATGTTATTATACTTTCCAATCAATTATGTATGTATATATATTATATTTTTAGTACTACAATAGTTTATATACAAATGTTGAGATATCTTCATCTGAATGTAATTGATAATTTTTTTAACTCTCAGTGTCGAAAAATCCTAAAAGTTTCCCTGTTTATGTCAAATTATCATAAATTGCAAAATCCACAATATTGTTGATTAAAACCTAGCAGTTTGAAAATTGCTCTTCTCTTTTAAAATTTTCTGAAGTATTTTACGGACGAATTATTCAAATATTACTAAAACCAAAGTGTTTATTATAAAATACTTTCAACCAATAAGAAATTAATGTTATTTCTTGTTGAGTGGCAAGATTGTGAAAGCATTATTCCTCTCATTCTCAATGTCTAACAAATTATATATTTTCGAATATTTACTCTCTCTGTGCTTTGTAACCTTTTTCAGAAACAATGGGAACTTCTTATTCAGTTAAGACAGACTTATAAAGTGTTACTCATAACAACTTGGAAGCATTATGGAAAACTTTGATAAATCCCCACAGAATGAATACATGTTGCAATTTAACAATTGGCACATTAATAAATGGTTACGTTTGGATAACAGTTTCTATATTGTATTTTTTACTTACAATTAGAAAAAATATAATTCTAATTGAATTTGTCATAATTATGCCAAAAACAGTTTTTCTATTTCAACAATTCAGTCCAAAATAATGATCATCGTAACTCTTGAAGTGATAGGTGAAAGCTGTTCTAGTGGACCATAAGTTGGGTTTTCTAAAAAATTGAGCATTTTTTAAAACTTATATAGTTAAATTTGAGAAACTACATGTCATTCTTGAAGGTTTTAAATTGAAAAACTCACAATACCAATTTATGATCCAGTAGACTGAAACTTTAATAACCATACAGTGTTCAATATGTCTCATTATAATATTAAACACAAACTGTAGATCATATTTTGGCCTGCTGATGGCAAAATTGCATGTATAATTTAAGGCTGTTGACTTCCCAGCGGTGAATGAAAAGTCTATAATTATTAAACTAACCAATAATTTACAGGTAGTCTTATAAACAAATGTATCACCACTATATGTTGTAAAATTTGTATATTATTTATGATAAATATTAAATACATCCCACTTTTTAAAAATAATAACAATTACCTTATCTGCATATTACAATTTATACAAACTTTTATTTCACTGTCCTCTGTCTATGATTTATTTAAAAATCAATTTGAACTAAAGAAAATCTAAACAATTATCAATATTTATATATATGTTTACCAAATGGCAATTGTTAGATGCAACTTGTTAATAAATGTACATTGTAAGTGCAAATGGTTCTATAAAATAGATAGAGGCATATTTGTTGTAATTGCTGAAGAATCCTTTTCCATATTCTTAAAGGATCAAAAATAATTTTTATATATTTTTTTTAAATAAAATTATTACTAACCATGTAAGTAATAAATTTGCTATGGGAAAAAATCTAAAAAAATTCTTTATGAAGATATAGCTGCCCAAAGTGGCTAATTTGGCCTTGTTAGTGTATAACTCATGAAAAAAACCATGTGATATATTTTATTAACATTTTGTGAATATAGTGGACAAAAGGTACTAACCAACCTAGCAAATTGTAAAACTTCAAAAATATATGTTTTTTTTAAGCGTTATTAATTATTTTTCTATAAATGATATTTGTTCAAATTTTAAGTTGAAATTTATTCAATAATCTTTGGCTAAAAAAGTAGATTATTAATATATTTAAAATTCATTGCTAGAGTTTACTATAAATGAGGAAGTTATGTCCTTCAGTCGAATATGCGGGGCGGGCAGGTGGGGGTATGAGAGGGAAAAGGAATAGATTGCTTGTTCAGTAGTGTGTCAGGATCTTTACTACCCTCAGCGGCAGTTGCGATAAAATCTAGAACTAAACTCTTTAGAGCGCTAAACTGGGCGCCCGGACGAACACCCTTAAAGCATATATATATTATAAGTGTACACAATATATTACAGATTTTTTAACTTACAAATTACTACACTTTTTATGCTCCCTGTATATTTTTAATATTTTTTTATTTTGTCTATGTTATTTGAAATAAACGTTTTTGAAATGACTGATTAATCTAAGAGTTAAATGACAAACTATCTAAAAAGAAAGTTTTTTATCAGTTGTGCCCACTAATAAAATATGTTATATTTAGAAAATATAACATGTTTATTTGCTATAAATAATTTTAACTTTACATATAATTAGAAAAATAAACTCCAAATTTAATGTTCAGACTTCTTTTAGATCTCATTGAATAATCTTCAAAGTTATTTAACAAAATTTTAAAAATCATAGTTTATAACATTGATTGTGAATTTATTAAACTTCTTACATTGGCCAAACCTCAAGACCTCTAAGAATTACAATTACAATTAAAGAAAACTGAAAATTACAAAACAAAAAATAAAGAGAAATCAAAATAAATAGAACAGGCAATAAATTAAAATCATGATGTTAAATTTTACTAACGTAGTATTATATTAACCCTTTGAGGACCAACTGACGATATTTCGTCAGTACTATTTTGTGCGAAAAACCCCGCGCTGACGATATATCGTCAGCAGCCGACAGTGCGAAAAACGCCACTGACGATATATCGTCAGCGGGCAATAATTTGTGTAGTATGTTTTCTATAGTACATTGAATGATCCCGTATCTTGTTTTAAATGTCTTTGGTTTCTTACTAAGTGCCTTGATAATGTTTTCGATAAAAGAACAGCTAAAAAAAATACTAATTGGTTGTTTTTTGTTCCGTGTTTCCATCACGTCACTAGCGCTCACAGTGGCAGTGGGCAGTGCGTGAGTGCTTGTAAACAAGTGAAGAAGGTTATGTGCGGTGATTTATTCATTTTGTTTGATTGTTTTATAGTTTGTTTATAACATTTATAATTGAATAAAATAGTTTCCCACAGTAAAAATATTTATTGATTTTTTTCTGTTGACACACAAAGTCAAAATTTTATTTTATTTTTTGGTTCTTTTATTTTTTTTCCGGCGTAGGTATATTATTATGTCAATCAAACAGCAATATACCCTTATTAGTTGCTAGAGTAACTAATGACAATCATTTTGGTAAAAGAATTATTAAAATATCTTAAAAATTGACAAAAATACAAAAAATTTTACAAACCTTTGCAAAAACGCAGATTTCTTGCGGTCTTTTTCGCATACAAAACTGACTGTTTGCAAAAAAAAAAATTTTGACAACTTTTTTTTTTTTTTTTTAATGGCTCTGGTCCTCAAAGGGTTAAAATAATGGTCATGGACCAAAAGGAATTAGATTGAAAGTACTAGTACATTTTTTATGAAAGAACAATGTATATCTGAATCATCTATAAATTTAAGTAAAGAATAAAACTTAAGTAAAAGAAGAAATCGAACATGTAATTGTTATTCCTAATACGTCCTATTTTGCAGTTTAGCATTTTATTTTAACTGCTATTTAGCTGATCTATTTTGAGTTTTAAATTCTTTCTAAATATCTATCTTCACTTCATATTTTATTTTATATTGTTTTAAATAGGTTTTTCCGATTACATTTAAAACTGATTTTGGCTAACCGGCTTAAGGACTTTCTAAAAGCAAATGTTATGGAATTTTTTTTTAAATCTCTTCTAATTTGGAAACTAGATGTGATATTTGAGACAGGAAAGTTACCAGTTAAACTGTTCTGTTATATAGTTCTAGTTTCTGCTTTCATTATACTAGTGAAATATAATAATAGGCAACAGAATGATTTTGAAGGAAACTTTCTAAACTATACATTAACTGCAGTGGTCTACATCATTTAATCATTTGCTTTATTTTAAATTCGGAACCTTGGGTCAGAAAGGGTTTTTATATTTAGTTGATAGTTATAACCAAACCTGTTGTATAGCATATTTTTGTTAATCTTTTCAGAATATATGTGTTCTTGTTATAATCAAAATGTTCATCAACTTTATTATTTTGTTGCTTAACCCATAGACTAAGGTTAAAAACCTGGACCCCCTCTCCTATACTATATTTTTATTTAAGGTTTATTGATTGACATTTTGTTCAACAGTGATAGCTAATTACCTAAGGTGGAGTCTTTGGGTTATGACTGTGTGCATCTGATATAAAAAAGGGTTTATTACATCACAATTGGCCCTTTTAAGGTCTTAAGTTGATGATAATAAGAACATAAGATCTGATGATTGCTTAAAACAACTAAAACTGAATTTTCAAAAATTGTGTCATCAATGATCTAAATTTGTTTTTTATTTACAATGTTTTTATTATAGTGTGTATTTCACCCTCAAAGCAAGCATCACAATTTCTGTACCTGTTGGTGATTTTCTACAATTTGCAATTTTTCATTTAAAAAGTGTTCAAAATATTTGTCACTGTACAATTTTCGTATATTCAATATTCATTAATGAGACACCCAAGACATGGGCGAATATTAGAGGCGATTGAGTGTGTTGAGGGTAGATGAACGAGTCTAGTCTTTGTACAGCTTTTACGTTGAATCCGAATGATGTAGTGTTGGTCTGATTTTCAGCTAACTGACAAGCCTGACACTCAGTTGTCTTCACTACACAACATTTGAACATTAACTACCATCCAACATGAACACCCCAGACTTCTCTAGTAGTGTCCACATTGGTGGAAACAATTGAGCAGATGCTATGTCGGTATTAAGAGTACCGAACATATCGCCTACAATCTCCTTAACACTTTGTCCCCAAGTAGCTGGGTTACAGCACTGTGCCACCAGTGCCGACTTGTAACTAACTATAAGACATTTTGATGTTATGTTACTATTTATAATTTTTTTTCCTGAAAATGTTTTGTCTGCTCAACTGGAAAGCAGTGCGTATAGGTGGATTTTGAGATTTTAGCGACCAAGCTTGATGTGAGAGATCCTCTGTGTAATGGGGAGGTGCACAGAGGATCTTATAAAATAAGATCTTGTTATTTTATTCAAGATTATTATTATTGAATAATAATCTTGTTCAAGATTATTATTGGGCGAGCCGGTGACCGAGCGGTCTAAGGCGTCAGGACTTTGAGCTTGGGTTAGAGATAGCGCTGGTTCGAATCGCTTAGACTGGAAGAATTATCAGTAATATTCACCTTCTATTGTACTGGTTTGCCCCCTTACTCTGTCTGAATAATTTCTTCGCTCAGATCAATAGTCTATGAGGAATGGGCAGAATAAGGTTAAGAAGGAGGTCGGCCTCTTTTTTTTTAAAAAAAAAGATCTTATTGAATTCTTTAAGTTGTATCTCCTGACTTTTTATCTTTAAAGGAGCTATATTGCATCGCACCGGGAGCCAAGGAAGTTAAATTTCCATTCTGAAGAGTGTCACTATCATGACCCTATTGAGTTGAACATCAAGCACTATAGATTGTAGCTATTTAGCATACATGAGCACTGTATTAAGCAGCTGGAAAAAATAATGTCGAAACAGTTGTACGCAGGTTGTGTGCCAGATAAACATCCCAAGTTGTTCCAGTAATATGATGCAGTACCTTCGCCCTGGTTTTGATTTTTGCTGCTAATTTTTTAAGATAGCCTTTAAATGTCAGCGATCGATCCAATGTTACGCCCCAGTCACTGTGGATGATCACTATGAGTTTTACACCAATTAGAAAGATTTTCAATTAGGTAGTCGGTTACTTAGGTGGAAGCAAGCCACTTGGATTTTTTATGAGCTATTATTCCAGCTTCTAAAATATTGTTATCAGGAAGACACGTCAAGACCTGCTGTTTCCCTGATGGTAAAGAGGAAATAGCCTTGTCTACCTCCCCTCTGTTAAATTTCATTCAAATTGTAAATCACATGTTTGTCAAAAGGATGAGTTTTAATTTCATTAAGTGACAGGTGAAACTGCAGATCTTATTACCTATTGAGAGTATCTTTATTCATGCACATAGAGTACAGTTAGTGGCGGCAGAATCGAGGGGTCATAGAAGAAACATTAAATACTAATAATTGTGAGCAAGGGTAAAAAAGATTTCCAGTAACGTTCTCCAGCCCAGAGACTTATTTGAGAAAGCAGTACTTTGAAGTTGTGGACACTTTAAAGTCAGACATAGCATAGAGATTTCAATATCCTGGAGTCAAAATATACAAATATATTGAAACTGTTCTGATGGCAGCAGTAAAAGGGAAGACAGAAGAAGCGAGGTGGATAATCTTTGTCACCATTTAAAATCTGATTTAGACCAGACAAAGCTCATAAGCCAACTATCCATGATCCAAGATTTATCAAAATATCAGGAAATAAAAAATGTACACCACTTTGCTACTTTAAAAAACTGATTTCAAGAAAAGAAAATGTTTCTCTTTGAAATTATTAAGAGGCTGTGGCCATGTTGGTTTTAATCCCATAAGAACAATGTTATTTTCAAACCAGATCTACGATCACACATATCCAAACTAAACAATTATTTTTAAACAGATTTTGACCAAAAAAATTGCATATGATCAAGAATCAAATTGCGTGTTGGAATTCCTAGTTAGTTTTATAGAAAAAATATTTATTTTGAAGTTTTATTTTCATCCATTTTACAAAACTCTGTGTATGTATTCAAAATATCAAAAACAAACCCAATGCGGAATATGATAATGTTTAAAATGATACCTCATACAACGTTTGGTCGGTAAATAAGGAAAAAATATGGATTTACAAATGACATTGTTCTTATGGGATTAAAACCAACATAGCCGACAGACTCAGCAGACTCTTAAGGTTTGCCAGTTGCAACTTGTCTTGCCAGCATCTTGAGCAATGACTGAAAGAAATTGTTCTTGTCTTCGTTGACTGAAAACGTGGCACCGTTCGACGATGACACAAAAGAGGTTGAACCATCTTGCCATCATATCTGTTCATAAAGACATTGCAAAATCTATAGATGACTAGACCATTGCGAGATATTTTGCCAGTAAAGTGGAAAGCAGATCTTTAGTTTTCAGAAATTTCAAAGACAAATTCTCTTAATAGTTTGTTTTTAAATAGTTAAACAGACACTTATGGCTTATCTCAACAATTGTACAACAGTTTTAATTTCTTTACAGTTAGATTTTATGTTAATAAAGTACTTGTAATTTCTCCATCCTACCTATCATTAATTAACCTTATTCTGCCCCAATATTTGTTTATAACAATACCAAATTATATTAGTCATATGTGTTCCAAATATAGCTGATGTATCAACGAAATCAAAACATACTGAAAAACAACTTTTTTCATAGGCATGACAAAACTGGTTACTATGTATTTTGTGAAAAGCCTACTGAAACTTAACACAAAATAAATGTTCTAAATATTTGGTTGTAATTTGCATACTTCCACATAATATCGGTGACTCATTTTACAATTTCATTTGCTTTATTTTTGACAGTTCATTAATACTGATCTGGCAATGCAGTTAGGTTATACTATTAGGCTATTATTTATTTTGTTAAACTAACAAGAAGATAATCAGTCTATGGTAAGATATAAAATAAGAACGATCTAATATTGTTTCTAACATTTAAATTATTACCATTCAATATACTTCCCCTCTCTAGTAAGTTTTAGGATAGTATAAAAAGTGATTTCCGAGTGTGTTCATTTTCAAAATTTCAGACCCTGGGGGTGGTCCCCAGTCCCCCTCACTTTTTTCCCCCGATTGATCCCCCTGCTCAAAACTTCTGCCGCCACTGAGTACAGAATTGGTGTCTTAACTGTACTATGACAAAAAAGGTTGTTGTAACAATTCATGTTTTTAAAGGAGTTTAAAATTTGTGCCTTAAAGAAAATACCTGAAGTAATGAGGCAACTCCACAACAGAGTTTCAGGAAGCCATTCAGGACTTCACAAGACTCTTGAGAAGGTAAGGGATCGATTCTATTGTCCCAAATTGAAGGAAAACATCTCACGTTGGTGTAGGATCTTCACGGTCTGCGTAACTGCCAGTGGACCCATTAAACAGAAGTGGGCACGGATGATACAGTATAAGGTGGGAGCTCCATTCATTAAAAACTATTACCTCAACCTCTTCATATTACATTGTCAGTATTGTTTATTCCAAACTACCTTCGCATATTAAAAATCCACACCCTTGCAATTATAACATGTATAAATGAATTATCAACCAATTGTTGTTAGAACTTGGAAGATCACAACCTTTGTATATCCTTTTAAAAATTACTGGAATATAAATATAATTGTCAAGTATGATAGCTGATATAGAACTCATTCCCCACACACAATCTATAGCCTGGGCTGGGAAATTTTATGTTACATTTTTATTTACTGAAATAAATGGATGCTTATTTCATTTAATTTTTTTTTTTTTTTAGGCACTGTAATAAGGTCTGCAGTTTCGCCTGTCACATAATGACATTAAATCACAGTCTTCTGACTAACATGTGTTTTACAAGGTGAATTAAATAAAAAAAAGAGTTGATTGGCACTCCTGGAAGTTTACAGAAATTTTACAGAGGAATAGATAGCTAAGGCGATTTCCGCTATAGGATACCAGAAGGGAAAGCAGCCGGTATTGATGTTATCTTCTCAGAATTTCTGTTGTATTCTTGATTCAAAGTAAATAATGGCTACAAACAATCTACAATAAAATACTTGCTTCAGTCAAATTGCCAAAAATATTTAAACGATCGAAAGTAACTTGGCAAATATCCCGATCGAGTGGAAAGTTATTGTCCTATATCTCTTCTTAGTGTTTGTTATAAGTTACTGGAAAGACTTGTTTGTTTGTTTTACAATAAAATATCACCCATTATTGATTCAAATGTCCCAGTAGAGCAGACTGATTTTCACCCTGGCCCAAGTTGTAGTGACCAGATCCTGACATCATTTATCGAGAATGGTTTTGAAGAGAAGTTGAAAACAACTGCAGCTTTTGTTGATCTTACAGCGCAGCTTATGAAACAGCATGGCTCAAAGGTTTGTTGTTAAATGTCTACAGCCTCCCTCCCCTCCTTGAAGTTTATGCTTGGTGCCAGGCTAATAAATGATTATGTTGGTTGAGAGGAAGCTCTTTTAGACAGCTGAAGGATGGTATGCTACAGGGGTCTGTTCCTCCAATTTTGTTTAACATGTATACCGCTGGGATTCTAATCACAAAGTATAGAAGATTTCTATCACATGATATTGCAATAGCTTAACAACACAAGGACATCAGAGCTACTAAAGAAACACTCACAAGTGACCTTGCAGCCATCAAAGAATATTTTGGAAGCTAAATCGTAACCCATCAAAAACACAAGCGGCTTGCTTCTACCTAAGAAACTGGCTAGCTAATTGAACATCTTTCTTCATACTGTAGTGTAAAACTCACAATAATCCTCCACAGTGTCTGGAAGTCACCTTAGATTGATCGCTGTCGTTTAATAAAGGCCATCTTAAAAAAGGAGCAGCAAAAATGAAAACCAGGGCGAAGACTGCATCATATTACAGAAAAACCTGGGGAACCAACTCAAATAACCTGTTTTGTCTCTAAGTTTATAAACATTTAGCTATAGCAATAACAATTAAACTTATAAATTAGAACTGTTAAGTGATATGTTTATAATTTAACATTTGTTCTACAAACATTTATAGAGAAATAAATAGCTACTAATTATAGATTTAGGGTTAATAAAGCTTTCCTTGTCCTTTAAAAATAACAATTTTCGTAGTACAGTATTAACTTTAATTTTGAGAAAGCAAGCTGCTTATTATTTCTAATTAAATAATTGTTTCAAATAAGTGTTTGTAAATTTGTGACTAAGAAACTTAAATAGCTATATTGGCAAAAACGAATGAAAATAATAATTACACGTCAGTGTTGTATCGCACATGACGAGGGCTTAATGTGGTGAGGGGGGCACCTGTAGCCGTAGCAGGTGGGGAGAGTCGTGTGCCAGCCATATGCTACCCTCAATCTGGGCCACTGTATCACTGTGTTGTGTCATGCGACTGCTAGAAATGTCATGGGTCCAACTACAGGTCCAGTTAATTTAAAATAATTCAAGTATTTATTTCAAACATTAGTATTTATTCAAATGTATGTCCGCCGCTAAATCACTGTCGGCTATTTTCTTTTCATCTGTAGACTACCACTTCCTTAGGAGGAAGTTTTGAATTTGCCACTTTCTGTTGGGTTTCACTAGTTTATTTTAGTGCATTGTGAAGCGGAAAGCTCAACGCCAACCTGCTCCTCCGGAATGGGGAAGCAGTAAGTGGAATTGATTATTTCACCGTTCCTATTGAAGATGTGGCAGCTAACGTAAAATTGACATCACACGACGTGAGAAGAAAACGGCTGATGGTTTTTCTTGAGAAGCCTTTTAGTAACTGACATAGACAGTCCTAACGTACTCAACCTCATCATTGTTCGTGTATCAGCCTTTACACGTAATCGGAAACTGTTTTATCGTCACTAGAGTTCTACTAGCTATGAGACATGGTCCACCAAGAGAATTTATTTCATGTTAGTCAGAGATTTCAGCTCAAACTAAAATAAGAGATTTCAGTTTGTCCTCACGCGAAAGGACAAACTGGACCACAAAGGTCAACAGTTGAAGCTGAAAATCTATAATCAATTTTATGGTGTTATAATTGACAGAAAAACAGTTGTAAAGAAGTTACAATTTTTTCAGTAATTCGTGTATTGCTCAACTTTTGTTACGCTCATTACTACAAATCACAATCAATGTTGTAAACTTTATTTAAATACATTATTTATGTATAATTTGTTATTAATAGTTTTTAAAACTAAAGCGTGCAAATTTGTTTTATCGTTATTGATACACCAGTACAAAAATAGTACAATTCAATTTCTATAATGATAAACTCGGACTCCGGAAGCATTGGGGGCGAGGAAGAGGGATGTCTTACAAACGAATCCGCGACACAGGAGCGCCTCTTACCTGGCTAAGGGGTTGTCATAAATAATTTTCGCTAGGGGTGCGACTCAGGAGCGCCTCCGAAAAGGGGTGGGGAGACGCTCCTGTGTCGCACCTAAAACGGCCTGTCCTCGGCACTCTACCTGCTTCCTACCTGCTATCAAGGGCCGTAGAACGTTTGGCACACATTTTTGGCCGATTTGGAATGGCACGTTTGGCACAGTCATTAGAGGGGATTAAGAAGGGTCAACCTGTAAGTTTCAGAAAGGCACGATTGGCACACACCGCCCGGCCAGGTAGTAGCAGCCAGGTGGCCAGAATGCGGGAAAATGGGAACTTTTTTGCCCCCGCAAATTCCCTGCTGTGGTGCTTATTGAAGTAAGCAACTAACCTAACCTAACCTAACCTAACCTGAACTAACCTAACCTAACCTGCGGTAGATCACAGCTGCTACCCAGGTAGATCACGGATGCTACCCGAGTAGATCACGGCTGCTACCCAAGTAGATCACGGATGCTACCCAATTGGAACACGGATGCTACCCAAATAGATCATGATCTAACCTAACCTAACTTAACCTAACCTAACCTAACCTAACCTGACCTAACCTAACCTAACCTGCAGTAGATCACAGCTGCTACCCAGGTAGATCACGGATGCTACCCGAGTAGATCACGGCTGCTACCCAAGTAGATCACGGATGCTACCCAATTGGACACGGATGCTACCCAATTGGACACGGATGCTACCCAAATAGATCATGATCTAACCTAACCTAACCTAACCTAACCTAACCTAGTGAGGTTTAAATTTAAAAATTTGTTATATCACGGGCAAATGACTGCCACGCAGAGTTGACGGGAATAATACAATTCCCGTTTTCCCTCGTTCGATGGCGTCTACCTGGTCGAGCGACTGTGCCAATCCTGCCTTTTCCAAGCAGGCGAGTTGACCCTACTTATTCCGCTCTAATGATTGTGCCAAAACTGCCATGGGCAGAAGGTCCAAAAATGTGTGCCAAACGTCCGATCCCCCTATCAAGCTCAGCTCGCGGGGCCTTCTAAATACCTACCAATCTAATATCACAACGGCTACTATCATACTGACTTTGTTAAGTGCACTGCATATTTTGTAGGAGTAAGTGTAACATTGATTCTGTAGGGGTTATCCTAAAAGACAGTATATGTTAAAGGTATTATTTCGTTTTATTACAAAACTGAAAATATATACCGCAAACAGATGTTCTATCAACTTATTACTTTGTTTAAATGATTTGAGTTATTTAATGGCTATTGTTCAAATGATTACATTATTGACGGTTCAACCTGCTTAGCCTTGATTTAATAGAAAGAACCACGAAAAATAGTTACTTAGGAATACGTCAAACGCCAACCAATCCATGATTTTACGTCTTATACAATAACGTTTTCTATTACTTAGAAGCGTGTCAATGAATCGGACTATAATAGCTTATTTCAATGTAGCTTATATTTACAATTTCAATACCTGAAGGCTTTTTTTATTTCTAAAGTAATTTGGAGTGTAAAATTTGTTAACAAACCCGGATCTTATGTAAATACTGTAACATGTATGCTTATTTTAATAAATATATGTCTATTGCTTTCAAGTTAAACACACTCTCACCATAGATATCAAGACCCCTTAGTTTTTGAACCCTTGTCAAAACCCTTGTCACATTGGACCCGCGAGGGTACGACAGTGGAGCGCCTCAAGGTCAGGCGCTCCACTGTCGCAGGTGTGCTATTTCTTGGCTGACAGTTTTATTAGTTTCTGCCAGGCGCTCCACTGTCGCTCTCCCCTTACAAACTTAGGTCACTCGATCATTCACCAATCGGTCAGTCGGTTGTTGCAACCTTGTGGTACTGTACTCCAAACATAGAGTTTATAATGGTTTGAGAAATCAGTTAATACCCTCATTGAAAGGTTTAGTTACACTTTTAGTTAAGGAGACACCCAATCACAATTATGATAAAGTTAAGACACTAAACTAAACATCTGTCATAAGACTTATTGTTGTAATACTGGATTAATGGACAAAAACTACAATTACAAAAATAAACAAATATTGATGCTTACCTTCGGAGCTTAAAGATGTATTCTTTACTACAGCTTAGCAAACTGCTTTGTGTTTTTACTAAAGCTTAGCAAACTGCTTTGTGTTCTTACTACAGCTTAGCAAACTGCTTTGTGTTTTTACTACAGCTTAGCAAACTGCTTTGTGTTTTTACTACAGCTTAGCAAACTGCTTTGTGTTTTTACTACAGCTTAGCAAACTGCTTTGTGTTTTTACTACAGCTTAGCAAACCGCTTTGTGTTTTTACTACAGCTTAGCAAACTGCTTTGTGTTTTTACTACAGCTTAGAAAACTGCTTTGTGTTTTTACTACAGCTTAGCAAACTGCTTTGTGTTTTTACTACAGCTTAGAAAACTGCTTTGTGTTTTTACTACATCTTAGCAAACTGCTTTGTGTTTTTAATACAGCTTAGCAAACTGCTTTGTGTTTTTACTACACCTTAGCAAACTGCTTTGTGTTTTTACTTTGTGTAATAGAATAAAGTTTAATTAATCTACTTTTATATTCATTAAACTCATTTGATGGATATATGTTAATATTATGTAATATATGTTAATACATAATTATGTTAACAGACTATATCTTACGTTAAAGCAAATACTTCGGCTAAAGACAACCCAGCAGGTAAAATCCTTTATTACCAGCCAGTGCATTGTCGTCAGGGCAGACCAACGAACACAAGACCAATAGAAGGGACAAGTCCATATATCGAACATTGCAGGGACTAAAGCCCTGGCCGCCATCTTACCAGAAGAGTACAACACGCCCGGAAGAGTAAAACATTTTAATGCACGCGTTTGAAATAATCTTGGTTTAAAATACTTAGAAATTAAATAAAATTAATAGGCCCTAAATTGTTCATGTGTATGGATAATTAGTTTATGGTCATGATAGTGTAGTGTACAGTATTAATTTTATTTTATTACTTGTTAAATATATGATTAAAGTTGATTTTTTTAATATAGATTTTAGATCGTAACTTGAAAAAGTTAGACAGCTACCAACATATTTAGTTATTGGTCAGAGAAGTGATGTAAGTGGAAAAGTTAGACAGCTACCAACATATTTAGTTATTGGTCAGAGAAGTGATGTAAGTGGAAAAGTTAGACAGCTACCAACATATTTAGTTATTGGTCAGAGAAGTGATGTAAGCGGAAAATATGTAGATAGATAGTTATTTACACGATCAGATATTTTTTAAAACCTCTGGCCCAATTTTTTATGATTATATTTTGAAATTACGCAAGTGACCATGTATGCACAGAGTAGGGTGGCGCTGCCTGTTATAGCCTACTATCAACAGAGCGAATAGCACTGTTAAGTTATAAAGTTATTAATCTATAGCTATTACTATTACATGTGCAATTTTATTGTAAATAATATTACGTTAAAAAATATTAAATTTATAATATTCATAATCAAAACCTGTGACAAAAGTCATATATTAGTAACTTGATAGTTGCAAAAGTATACTACAAAATACTAAAATTTAATCTTAGTAAAATTAAATAAAATACCAAAAAAATTACTAAATAAACTTGAACACAAAAATGTTGATTTAAAATATTTTTGTTGTTTTTTAATTATATAGTAGAAATTAAATTAATAATTGTTGACTTGTGTTGAAAAAGACTGTTAAACTGTAATGCTTATATAGTAATCAGTTTCCTGAGCTTATACAATTATAAAAGTCTTCTAGCCTATAACAGCGCCAACTTAGGCCTACATTGTAACATATCTAAACAGGGTTTTAAAAATGCCTATAATTTTTACAGTAAAAACACAAACAGTCGGACAAAAAACTATGAGTTTTAAGAAATAATATTACCTTTAGAAACACAGTAGCAAATTAGAAAACCTCAATTGTACAAATCATGAGAATAACAACAGTTGTAATGAAAAATTACAAATAATAAATATAATACAGTAAAATACAATAATTTAAACAATACAGGAAAATAAGTGGCAATGCATATGCCTGCAACGAGATATAAGTAGCCTACTATGGAAAAAGTTAATCAGTAGGCCACAAAAGTATAAACATATTTTATACAACAAACTAAAAAATATACACACACTTTTACAGTTTATCATTTCAACCTAACAAACTTTGGGTTAATAAGTGATTAACATGTTTTAAATATTATTTATGAAAGGACTATATTTACATAGACAAGTGAGGTGGATGATGGATCACCTGAGAGCGATCGCCAGTAGTGTGGTGACTGGTAAGAGCTGCCGCCATCTTACCAGAACTTTCTGGGCCGGCCTCAACTCAGGGCTCTAATACCCCTTCTGTTGGTCTTGTGTGTTCGTTGGGACAACCAGCCCGATTCGTTAAACTGTCAAAAATTGTATTACCTTCCAGTCGGAAATTTAGCCCATCCGGGCTGAATGTCCTGACCCTTTGCAGTACCCCAACCAATTTATCTGGCCTAATTTCTGGGTATCGGCCTAACCAGTGAGGCACTCTTAATTAAACCTATGGGTTTATGATTTCATAGGTAAAAATTCTCATATAATATCAAAACAGTAAACCCCCTTTTCCTTGAGAAAGAACAATACAAAAACTGTTAAATTGTTGGAACTACGTCATCAAAGACCATCATAGGTTTATTAAACGTTATTCGGGTTATGTGGAATGCTCGTTGCCGTGCTGAGTCAGACATCGCACACGTAAGTTAGACTACTGGCCGTCACGTTTAACAGGCATCAGCGTCGCGCATTCTGCGCTCGGTCGAGAGAAAATTGCCCGCGTTATTTCAATCGTAAATCCCACTATAGTTCGGAATAAAGCGTGGCGGGGAAACTTCTCCTAATTGTCGGGCCTGCACGCTCCACTCTTCTGGGCCAGGCATAACTACAGTCATGACATTATCTCATTTTCACCCTTTACAACCTTTACAACGTGTTCTGCCAAACTTGATGGTGTCCATGACTCTCCTACACATGTCCTCATCTTCATGAACCACCAGGAAACCTAAAATGTTGTTCACTGCCTTCTGCATTTCTATCAGTTGTTTTCCTCATAGTAATGATATGTTTAATAATTTATTTTTAATTGTTTTCATCAATTCACCTTGATCCTGTGTTTGATGATCTGATTGCGGGTATTTTTTTCTGTGTTTGTTTGTTGGATAGGATTAATTGAGTGAATCTGCACTCAGCTTTGCCTTGGAATCTAGTCTGTGTTTCTATTTATTTATTATTTTTTTTGCAACTACAGTATTACAATCAAATGCGTTGACCAATCCTTATATGTATTACATGTAATACGTGAAGCCTTTTTGTCAACTCAACTCCTTCCTTATTTCTTGACCAATTTAAACGGTTGAGTTGTCAACATTTTTGCGTCTGTTCGTAGTTGTGCAATAAGGTCGTCATTCTTCAATATTCTCACCATGAAAGGGTATGGGAAGCCCTCAAAGTAGGTTTTTTTCGGCCATACGAATAACATACAAAAATAAATCGAAAAGTAACAGCTGTTCAAATGTAAATTATAGTTTCCAAATATGTTTAACAGCTGTTGAAATGTAAAAAATGTTGTTTGCAATACTGAGAGGGTTAGATGTTTAGTAATGTTAACTAAACCATGACAGGTTGTAAGCATGGCTTTCGACTGTGTGGCTCCGCTCTACCGGACTTGAAGGTTTCAGTGGTAATCTGATGTAGTTCATTTATTTAATTAATCTTTAACTGTTAAACTAAAACAATTGAAATAAGTAATATCATTGGGTGTTTTTACTAATAAATAGGTAGCAACGTAAGTATTGTGAGTGAGATATTGTAAATAAATGTAATATTGTGTTTTACATTCTACAGTTAGTTAGTTCAACTACTAATGTAACAAAAAGTCACAGGCCGAGGTGTAACGAGCGCAGCGAGTGACGGAGTTGGCACGAAAAGTGTATAGGATAATCATTAAATTTGTTAAATTCCTTCGTATACTAGCTTCTATGTACAGTAGTTCTAATTGTTTGTACTGTAGCTAACTTCCAGTGTTAAAAGTGAGGTGCAGGCAACAGCCGCAGAACGTTCGTGTTGTGATATTGCGTCTACTGTGTTCACGGCGTGCTGGCTGCCCTTGTTCGACGAAACCCTGACTACGGTCTACGCGATCCTCAAGCTCACAATTTACAGCTTGTTCTACACATAAATTTACAGGATTTTTAATTGAAATAAAAATTAGGTTTATATTTTCTGAGAAAAGCCTAATAAACCACTATTGGCAATTTAATGTTTAATTAACATTATCATTCTAATAAAATATCCAACTTGATACCATTTATGAATATAATAAAAAGTAATACATATTTATAGTCTATTTTCATAATTCATGGCTATCATTTAGCATCTTTAAAAACAATTCCTCAGCTGTGATGTAGAAATTTCAATATATGCTAGAAGTCTCCATGATACATCAAAGACTATCGTGAACTTTCAAAATTAAAAACTATGAATTTACAAACACAACTCACAGTATGACATAAATCTTAGTCTTTTAAGTGCCATCCTAGCAGAAAACAGTGGCTTAGGTAGATATATTAAATAGTTTCATAATGTTAGAAATAATGTAGGTCCAATAATACATATTTTATTTTTTATTATAGGCTACAATTAATTTTTCGATTGCCTATTTTGTGTAGTAGACATAATCAATTAATTAAATAAATTCCATGATGATAAGTAAATTGTTATCTTTCCTTGTTGTGCCCGAGTTCAGCTACTTGGAGACTTCAACTCTTGTGTTAAGGAAGCCCTTCTCTAAGCCTCGACCTAGGATACAATAGGCTACAAATACAACCAGAGCAAGCAAAATAAGTTCGTTACAGAAGTCTCATATGTATTTAAGTGTCCTAACCAACTAAACTTTGATTTATCATCTATCCAATATTACTAAAGTAGGTTTCATACGTGATGCCTCATTTAATTGCGTGAAAAAAATTAGAATATGTTACTCTAGTTTTTTCAAAAGTCAATGCTTTAAAATCTTGAATATTAATGAATTTGAAACATTTACAATGCTTAAACTCAATCACAACAATTAAACTGGTCTCAATACATCCTCTTCCTTCATGGTTTACTGACTACTTTGTGTATTTTCTGGCCTATAAATTGAGTTGTTGAACACCACTTTCGATTCTTTTGTGAATCCCTCTGGTCTGAGGAAGGTAAGCGTGGTTCACTGAAATCGATCACCATAATATTTGTGAATTTTGTACTTGTATTGTAATATATTTATGCATTTTGTGCTTGTACTATAATATATTTGTTTTGTGTGACGTTTACTTGCACTGTATATGTACCAACACGTATTATGCTAATTAAAAAACTATCTTTTATAATATAAGCCTAAGCAAATGTATTAAATTAAAATTGGTTCTACATTAGTTTTCTTTCTTAAATAAACGGCAAACCCCTAACAACAATTGTTGAATTGCTGTCAAGAATAAACAATGATGATATAGAATAGATTGTGGAACTGATGGTCCCATGTTATTTAATTATTAATCTGTTATTACTTGATGATCCGTATTAATATGTAACAAGAGACAAGCACCACGCCTCAGGGGCGGGGCTTGCAGTCACGTGACCATTGAGCGCCCCTCCCGCCAACAAGACTCCCACCACGTTCACAGGTGTCCCCGCGTTGCACCACCCGATCAGCATTGCGTGTCCTGTCGTTGGGGAAGGAGGTTGTCGTCCGCTGTCTGAGCATAAAGCACGTGCCTGATTCAGTTTGTGGACTATAAACTCATTTGTTGTCTTGTGATTTGTATTCAAGTAACATGTATATTTTGTGATTATTAGTTTGTAGATCACTTTATTTTCGTTTGTTTGTGTTATATATTATGGAGACTGTTACTTATTACCATCAACGATCCTTGGCTGACGAAGCAGATTCCTTATCAGCATCCCCCGGCCCAGAGTCGATCACCAGTGTCACTCCCCCGCCCCCTACTAACGGAGGATACTCTGTCTACCATTCAACTAAGTTGTCCAAATCTCCTTTACCTCCTTTCTCGTACACCCGCAGATCTCCGACCGTAGCCCAGGCTTCCTTGCCTGTTTACGACACCCTTTCTGACGGCTGTCATACGCCCAGTCCCGATAGCTTTCGGTCAGAAACGCCTGAGATGGTCGATCTTCAGAAACACTACACGACCCTCCTCTCTGCCGACTCTCAAGTGCACTACCCTTCCATCGTATCACCAGACAACTACAAGGTGTCGAACTCTTTCATGAACGTTTTCATGTATGCCAAGAACCAACAGAGGTGTCAAGACTTCGTACCTACCCACCATGACAACGATCAGAACCTCTTCGACCTATCCAGCAAACATAGGAAGCATCAAGTTCGGAAGTGTGTGCTGGTAGAGAACCAACAACAACGGGACTTCCAAACCAGGCCTGAAGAACTCTTACAACCTAGAGGAGAAAGGATAGAGGATTACGACGAAGACAGTCTTGTCAGCAGTGAGGAGTTCTTGGACGAAAAGAGTGATGGGAAGTCTCCTCACCAAAGACTGTCTGGGAAGGAGGTGAACCCTACCGTCATGAAGAAGAGGAGACTCGCTGCGAACGCTCGAGAACGCCGAAGGATGCAAAACCTCAACAAGGCCTTCGACCGCCTGAGGACCGTGCTGCCTTCCCTGGGCAACGACAGGCAGTTGTCCAAGTACGAGACACTGCAGATGGCCCAGACCTACATCAACGCGTTGAACGACTTGTTGCAGTAGCTCAGGTAGGCGATCCAGTACTCCTTCAGTTCCTATACCCCCTTGCTTGGCTCCCGAATACTTCCAGTATTAATGCTGTACAGTTCTTTATTATAATTGTAAATTATTGTTGATGAAAATATCATAAGTGTCCAATGGAAGGTAAGGGTTTTATCTTTGTAGCTTTGTTTTAATGATATTTCTCCTTTCCTTATTCAGTGTTTTTAGGCTTATTTGTTTACTTTCTCATTAAGTTGTCATACAATTCAGGTAAATTAGATAGTTGTTATTTTTATATAATTGATATTTATGACTCCATTATGTAATTTTGGATTTTATTTTATAGGCCTATAATTTTTTTTGAGAATTTTTACTAAAGTTTTGCTTCAAACAATATAGCCTATTAAATAGGTGTAGAATGCCTTTCACATTTTCGAAGGTCAAAAAGAAAACAATTATTCTATTTCTAAAATTTTCCTGTTCAGTTTTTAAATAATTAAAAGTAGACGATTTTGTAATTATTAATTATTTTTCATAGATAGAATAGAATTAGAACATTATGATTTTAAAATTGCTAAAATTTAATTTATATAACTTTAATTATTCTTCATATAAGATTTATTTAATTATGTCACCGAAAACTACTGTATTATATGCAATCGTTTTATTCGTTTTGGTTTTGATTATCAAATCGGCATCTTATTATTTTTGTGTCTTATTTGATTATTTATTTTTTCCAATTCTTTACAAACTTGAATCGGGTGTCAGGTAACACGAATTAAGCATACTTTACATCCTATTAGTCTACAAGTGAAATGCATTTTAAAATTTAAATATACTTAATAAGCAAAATCTCCGTAATAAGCAAAAGGATCACTTGTTAGTTTTGAACATAACCTATTTCTTCTTCGTATTTTTAATACATTTTTCTATAAAAATACAAAATAGGTACAAAAAAATTCATCACATTGCTTTTTTACATTTTTGAAGTGTCTTTAAGTTACAATTAAAAATTATAAATAAAATAGTTTGATTACAAAATAGCCATTATAGTCTCTTAATATGAGTAGGCCTACTTAGGCCTAATTTGAATTATATTGTTTGAATAGTGAGACTAATTTATCAAACATTGCCCTAAGTTGTTAGTAAATTTATCGGTGGTATTTTGATTGAATATACTTTTCTTCACTAAACTGTGAACTCAATTTTCAAATTGTGCCATAGATAACTGATTTGATTATTTCATTAAATTAAAATGTAAAACGACAGTGTAAAACTAGAATAAAAGATAAAGACTTCTCCATTACAGTTGATTCATTAAAGATAACTCTTAATTGTCTTATTTATAAATCAGTTGTCGTTATTTCACAGCCATAAACATTGCCCATTTTTATGCGAAGTATTTAAGTAACTTGTAGTTTTATTTAGATGTTTTATTAATGTTTAGTTTATGTATTTTAAGCGAATTAATTTTCTGAGTATTTCAATTGAAATATTTATTAAATGTGCCTTAAATTTTAATGTTGTATTTAAATCAAGTATGTGCCAGATATTTTGAGCTGTAAGTTGTACTATTTGTAAATAATCAAGAGTCGTTTATTTTCTTGTTAATTATTTTGTTATCTGTGATAAGCAATGTTTCGTTAAAGACTGTATGAGTTGTTGTATAAATGTACATTTGTATAATGCTGCTGTAATTTTTACACGAGTATCGTTAGTTAAGAATTATACTTTTTACATCAATCTTGTTGATTATTTAAAAATCCTACATAACAGTGCTTAGAGTTAATCTCTACTCGTTCATATTTAATGTAGTTCCATAATAGAAAACAAGCAAGTGTTCAAATATGCACAGTGGATTAAAACATGATTAAAACATGATTTTCATCAAAATAATCGTCCTGTGCTTGCAATTTAATTTACGCATTCACTGCTTACAGTTGCATAAAGGTGTACTTATTTTTGTATTTTAAGAGTACTTTGATCAAATCGTTTATTATTTAGTTACACGACTTCATTCACCAATCAAATAAAAAAGTATGTAAAATATTGAGAAAAAATATTGAAAGTCTCTATGAATAACATTGAAATTATTGAAACTCTATACAGTATTATAATATTATTTTGATTAACAAAAAAAGTAAATCATCAAACTCAGTGGTATTTTGTAAATATTCCTATATTATTTATAAGTCCAAATAGTAGCCATAATCATCAAAATGATAAAAAATCATTAATCCGTTACCACAAATTATCTACAAGATTCTATCGGTACTACAAAGACCAACATTTTGTAAGGGAAACTAACATGCTGCTTTGTAGAAGTTTCAAACTTTCATTTTGAAGGCCATGTGTCTAGTAACAGGATAAAATATTTGTCATCATTTTGATGATTATGGTCACTATGGTTTTATAAATGATATAACATTTACAAAATACCACCAAGTTTGTTCTTTTACTGTTTATTGCTAATCATTAAAGAGATGTTATGATATAAATGTTCAATAATTTAAATACAGTATTACTAAGTAGCTGTTAGTCTTTTGTCTGTTGGCAAACCTGATCAGTGATAGTGTGTTGTTCTTTGTGGACAATCCAGTGGCGTTGTTAAAGATGGACATTTTTCTACAAGTAGTCTACAGAAAGGTAAGCTATTATTTATAAAGGCTAAATATAACATTTAAAATCAAGCTATTGTTAAGAAAACATCATTCTGATCATCAATGAAAGTATTTTTGTTTTACATTTGGAATATATATGTACGGTATAGTCTGAGACAGGAATATTTACGTAAAAAAAATACATTTTACTATTTACAAATTGAAATCCAATTTATTGGTGACTAAAACACAGTTTCCCTATTTCACACACCACTGGAAGCCACCGATGAGGGAATCACTGACAGTACTGAACCCTATTGGGTTAGGCGTAAATCAGGGGGAACTCATCTCAAGCTGTCATGAGATTGCCACCCCTTCATCAACACTAACTGAGATGCTGCCAGCTAATAGTTAACTCTAAGATTAATGAAATATACAAATAAATATTGTATAAAAGTGATTAAAATTTTACATATTACGATTTTTCTATACAAATTCCTTAATAACTTTAATTCCGTGATATATAGAATTTTACATACTGTAATGCAGCTGTAAGCTGTCTGTTAAATCCGAAGTACGTTAATTCGGGTTCCGTTAAATCGAGGGTTTAACGTATTTTATAATAATAATAAGAAGAAGACACTTGGAAATCTTTATATATTTGATAACAAATCTAGTAACATCGTCATCAGTAGTTATATATTAAATCAGTTACATCTAAGGTTACATAAGTACTATAAATTAAAATCATTTTTAGAATGAAAATTTAAAAGGTTTTTGTAAGAAAATTTAAATTATAGCAAAATGTACATGGGTAAGTTAGAGATTTTGTTAAATTTTTAAATTATTTGTCTTCATTATACAGTTAAACATATTAACTAAAATTGGATTTGTTCAGTATTGCTTTTATTAATAATTATAATTAAAACAATAATAATTATCTCTTTAATTGTAATCACTCAACGACCAAATAACATTTCCAAATAAAAAATTGTATTTGACTCCAACTCAAGGATAAATAACTTTAAAAATAATATTACCTATATAAAAATGATTTTTTAAAGTTGTCATACAAACTACTGTTAAATTTCCGTTCTAAAAATATTTTTATCTACAGTATTTATATACAGGGTGTTCAAAAAGTCTGGACCCCCTTTAGTTTTTACTATATAATATTAATAAACACAGAACAATGAAACTCTAGGATTACTTCCTCCCTGTGGTTACTGACTTTTTGGCCATCTTAACTGTCCTTTTCACTTTGGGGGGACGTCCTGTGGAGGAAATCTGAAAAAATCTTAAATGTAAGCATACGCCGAGTTATACCTCATTTTAAGGGTCATTGTTAGAGAAACACATTGCCGCAATCTCGACTGAAAAAGGACTGTTCGTTTGGAAATAGCAGCCTCTCAAAGTTCCAATGAGACCAAACTTTTAGAGGCTGTTATTTCCAAACGAATGTACATTTTTCAGTCGGGGTTGCGGCAATGTGTTTTTCTAACAATGGCCTTTAAAATGAGGTATAACTCGACCTAAGCTTACATTTAAGATTTTTCAGATTTCCTCGCCAGGACGTCCCCCTAAAGCGAAAAAGGTCAGTTAAAACGAACAAAAAGTTAGTAACTACAGTAAAAATGTAATCCTAGAGTTTCATTGTTCTGTGTTTATTAATATAAAAAATATTAAGGGGTTTCCAGACTTTTTGAACACCCGGTATAATCTTTTGTTTAACTTGTTCATTAACTATTGTAAAATATGTAGGCCAAAGTAAGAAATGTTCAAAGGACTATTATATCATAAACGCATAATTAATATAAATAGTTAATATAAGAAAATTACGTAACGTATAAATCTCTATTATCTATTAGAGATTATTAAGTATTATTACTATCTATTATTAAGTAAATGTTAGGTAGTATTTACTATAATGCAAGTATCTATCTAGAAGTACTATAATCCAATAGATAGACTCCAATACTTGTAATATACACTTGTTAAGCAAAAGCCTTACGTGTAACTTGTAGCTTAACTATTGTTAAAAATATAAAGCCAAAGTAAGAAATGTCCAATGGATAATTATATCGTAGACTCATTATAATAATATCAATAGTTCATTGATAGTTGATAGAAGTAAAAATTACGTAATTAATATGAACGTATATGTTATAATTATATACATAGTACCCTTAAAAATGTAGGTTTTTGTGTGTATCCGATCTCGCAACCTATAAAGGGTAGTATCAGCCACACCCCTGTCAAACCAGTTTGAGTTTAGTGAAGACAAATGTCCAAACTCACACCCTCTGGCCAAACAGGAATATCTTCTCAATATTTTGGATTCAACTGTACAACAAAATATTAAGAGGTTTTTTTACTTATTATCATTATTTGTAGAGAAAGACGTTCTACTGCCATTAATGCGGCTTGACGTTACAGCAGGAGGAGGTATTTGTGTATAATAACCCTGCCAGGTAACCCTTGATAAAATACTTGACTTAATTTCAGTTAGTATTTTTTTGTGTTGCTCCATGTTCGTTTTGTTTTTCTGTTTTTTTCAAAATATATTTTTATAGGACAGACAGGGATTGTTATACATTTTCCATCAAAACGTGAAGAAAACCAAGTACAACCCAAGTCTTTTTAAAGCACTAAATGTAAATTACATATAATTAACTCGTGATATTGCAGTTTGACTTATACTAAAAAATACATAAGTTGTAGCCTACATGCTAACCTGAAAAAACAAACACTTAATTCTCAATATTAATACTTTTATACTAGTATTAACTTTATTACAAAAAATAGTATTCATAAAGTGTTTGTTTTTCATGTTAGCATGCCGGCGTATGTGTTGTAGTATAAGTCAAGCCGCAGAACCATAGGTCAGTTACATGTAATTTAGATTTAGTACTTCAAAAAGACTTGCACCAAGTTAAAACGTAGTGTAGGGAAATGTCCAACAATCACTGCCTACCCTATTAAATGCTCCATCATCATTACATTTTTAAATAAAATATATTTTTGTTTGAACTATGTAAATAAATAGTTTCCCTGTATCCACCTATATGCATTTTACTTAATGTTACTTATTAAAAAAGAAACTAAAAATAAATAAATCGATTTCATACAAGCCTCTTTTTGGATGATACAAATTATAGTAAAATATATAGAACTTTTAAAATTGTACCAACATATTAACCTACTTTTAAATTTTTTAATCTCGAAATGACTTAAGGCATTACAAACTAGAATAGAATAGTTTTATATATTGAAATTTCCTTCATGCTTGCCCAAACAGAACTGAGTATACAAATTTACGTAGATCAATTAGTGAGCGGAATTCCAATACGGCTATTACTTTGCACCACACGTCTATAGGTTAGGGTGCGCTTAGAGTTAATCGATCAAGGTTTGAATAAGAATAAATTCCAACTAATTGAAGTGAGATTAAATGAAAAACGCTTTATTTATTGAGATAAAGTTGGGATCATTTGGTTCTCTTTCATACTTAACTTTATATTTTGCGATATTTTAGTATAAATATAAGAAGAAAAAATATTTATTGAGTATCATGACAATTTCACAATTGTATTACACTCGTCATTAAATAAGTATGATTTAAATTGTAGAGTAGAATTAAATTTAAGAAAGAAAGAATATATAAACTTCTCACGGGGCAGAACAAAAGTAGCCAATTACACTTTCACTTTATTAATCCGATAAATACTCACCAACAGAGTAAAACTCTTTCTTTAAAAGATAATTATGGAGTAATTTTGTTTAGTTCTGGTCGGGTTATTTTCCAATTAAATAATTTATGGTAATTTGTTATGTAGTTTTGGTCCCAAATTTTGGGGGAGTAAAGCACCAAGCTGGAGACGGTGGGGAACATGCATATGTTGATCACGAGATCTTCTATTATAATTGTGGACGTCCGAACCAACTTGGATGGAGCCATACTTGAAATTGTAGTAAAAAAGCATTTCATAGATAACTAATGTGGGGAGGGAGGGTCAATATTCAAAGTGGTTGAAAAAATGTTTTACACGGCGCTCTTCACACACTCTTTATGATTCGTGCGTGACGCTGAGCCCCACAAAACGATCCCATACCGGAGCCTTGACTCGATCAGGGACGTATAGATTAACCGCAAAATAAAATAGTTTTGGTATTGAGCATATCTGCTTAGTAAAAATAATTGTGACGATAATTTTGAGCATAGCGTAACTAAGCGCTTTTCCCATGTAAATTTCCTGTCAAAAGTTAGTCCTAAGTACTTGCAATCTAATTCTAAAGGTAATTCAAACTCATTCATGACGTCATCCAAACTAAAATGATTGGAAAAAGCTTCACTCTTAAATAGACAGAATAATTAAAATAAATAGAGGAAATATTTTAAATAGAAAGTAACTTTGTTCGAGTGAATTTAGAAGTTTATGTGGGGAATTGATCTGAAAGAATTCTCAATTCAAATGAAAATGCCATTACAGATTTAAAAAACAATTAATTAAATAAAAATATGTCAATCAAACTATGTTAATAAAATTATTTATAAATTAAAATCCACTTCATTGGTAACTAAAACACAGTTTCTCCAATTCACACAGCTCTGGAAGCCATAGAGGGTATCGCATATATTCTTCATTATCATATTTGTTTGGTGTATAGAGAACTATAATTTTTAAATAATAACGAAAAGAAGAAACTTAGCAATCTTTATATATTTATTAACAAAATATAGTAGGATCATTATCAGTAGTTATAAATTAAATCAATTACACGTATGAATATGAACCGCGGTGTGGTGGCTCAGTGGCTAAGGCTTCGGACTGCGGAGGGCAACGTCCAAGGTTCGAATCCCCACTGAGCCAACGGTCGGTACTTCCCTCGTTCTATAAAGTTGACGCACTGGCCTGTAGGCCCATGTCAACTGGCAAGTTAAGTTAAAAAAATATATATATTGTGAAAAAATACCCAGTTTCAATATTTAATGCTCAGTTGGAGCCTGATTCAGAGGATCATTCTGAACGATTCCACCTTCTACCAACATTTCTAGAAAAACGAGACATGTAAGAAAAAAATATTAAATAAAATTTCATTTCAATATCTATATCTTTCACGTGTAGAGCGCTTGACAAAAACCTAAATTTGTATGGCGACTACCTTTCTCATTTCATAACTTGAAGCTCAGTAACATTTGTAGTTTTAATGATTTATTTGAAAACAAGATGAGTGTTATTCCTCTTGCAAGTAGCACTTTTGACATCTACTTGGTTAGTTATTTAGCTACCCTCCACTTATTTAGCACCTACCTAAAGTGCATGTCTAATGGAACTACTGCACCAGCAACCGTTTAACCTCTATCTCAAAATACCCGTACGTGTATGAGTGGGAAGGTGGGTCAATACCATTGTACGTGTATCGGGTGGGCTGGGGTTTGTTTTTATAAAATCTTTGAGAGTGTTTTAAGTGTAATGCCGACGACTAACAAATGCATTTAAAAAGGGATAGTTATGTGTGTGGTTACTTTATTCTGTCCTGATCCTGATTGTTAGAGATAACCACAACCACTAAATGGAAAAAAATTACTAAATAATAAAGATCACCTTGCAAAAGAAAAACAACAACAATTATCGCAAGGATATTTATATTGTTAAGTTTACTAGTTATTCTTCATAATCTTTCACGTCCCAGTTAGTACTCAAGCATACCAAGAGGCTATACTCCCCTGACCCAACCACCCACCCCTACACGTACAGTCGTACTGACTCATCCACCCCTACACGTACAGTGATACTGACCCACCCACCCCTACACGTACAGTGGTATTGACCCACCCGCCCACTCATACAGCACAGTGGTATTTCCAAAGAAGTTGTCCAAATCAAGGCCACACTAGATTCCCAGGCCGCGCAGCTCCCCCACAACTCACGGCTCGACGTCACTGCATGGGGTGGACGGCAGATAACACCAGCCACCACAAACACGTTTTTCTTTCTTTCATATGAGACGCTGACACAACGTTGTTGGTATTTTAAGGCGAATATGAATGATTATATGAGTGTGGATGAATGTAGTCTAGTTACTAACTGAGTTCAACTGTTCCTCAGAAAGGGCAATTTATTAATAGCCCTACATCCTGGGCAACTAAGGGAACGTGGCTGTCAAGTAAACACAGTGTCGCTCACCTTTTACGTTGTTTGTTGACTGATTTATATTTATGAGATGGTGGTATGTGGAACCTGTTATTATTATGTTGGGTTCCAGAATGTAAAGGTAATTATGTTAAGCCTTTTATTAATGTTTTTCCTTCCCGAAAGATCATAGGACAGCTCAGACCTGACTGGCTAAGAGCCATCCACAGAGATGACTGTGATATATCTGCCAATTACCGTGTATGTATAAAACACTTCGAGGAAAGATTCGTAATTAGGGAAGATTCTATGTCGTCCTGATGGAAGTATTTTCACTGCAAAACGGGGTAGGTTAAAACTCAGAGACGGTGCAGTTCCCACAATTTTTGAAAATATTCCGCACTATATTACCAAAGATATTCCTCCTGAGAGGAAGGACACAGAAGAAAGGAGGATTGAAGCGGAAAAGTGATATAAAATCCTAACTGAAGAAAAAGAACGACTAGACACAATTGATTCCTTCAGTAGCTTATTAAATAAGAAGGAATGTAATTTACACTCGACAAATGTGTATTCAAAACTCAATGACAACCAACTGGTTTTATTCTTAGTTTCTCCGAAAGACAATATTTACCCTGTAGGTAATATTGATTTATCTTTTTGTATAGTTAATAATAATATTTTGGTAAAAGACCATGTTTATTTGGGTACTTTTTCAGACAATTTAAAAGTTGATAAGTGGTCCAAACTAAAAGAAATAATAGTTAGGTTGCCTTATGAAATTAATGAAATACCTCGAGAAAATAAAATATAATGTATAAGCAATCTATTGGATATCATTTGAGATGAAAGAGGAGACAATAACATAAGTCAAAAATTAGGTTTTTTAAAAGAACAACTTAAATTAGCAATTTCAAATAAGGTATCGTATTGTATAACCTCCCTTGTATGGTTTGCAACTCTATATTTTTGTTTTCCTGCAGCATACAAACATATAAGGAAAGTTAAGATTTGCATTATGCCTCATCCTCGCTATTTACAATCATTTACCACAAACCTGGGCACTGGTAGCTCTGGTTTAGATTCGACTCGTGTGAGACATTTAAAAAAGAAGTTATCTTGTTTGAAAGAAAATGAAAATATCTGTAATTTACTGATGGATGAAATTTATGTAAAACCAGAAATGAGTTATAAAGGGGGCAAGTTGGAGGGAATTGCCCATAATGTAAATAATGAATCTGTTCGGCTAGCCACGACCACTCAAGCATCTATGGTCTCCTCACCTCTTTCACACAATAAAGATGTTATGGGATTATTTCCTTGTATCGATCTAACTTGTGATTACTTACATAATTTAATTTTACAAGTGTTAAATATGTTAACTGGTGTGGTGTACAGAGTGTTAACTATAATTTCTGACAACAATAGAGTCAACAGAGCTGCGTTCACAAAACTTTGTGGAGGAACGCTTAAAAGTCGTTTTTGTAATCCTCATGATACGAAACAGGAAATTTTTGTTATGTTTGACACAGTTCATCTTTTTAAATGCATCAGAAATAATTGGCTTAACCAATCAGACAATGACAATGACAATGACCTCAGTACTAAAAAAATGACAATCATTTGTTTTTCCTGATTTCAATGACCTGAGAAAATTAATGGTGCAAGTGTTACATCTTAAAAGTATTCAAAAGTTAGAAGAATGTAATGTTATTAAAATAGATCCATCATTATCAAAAAAGGTATTATTAACTACTAATATAGAAAGACAAAATGTTGATTTATGTATTAAATTATTTGATGAGAAAACTATTGCTGCCCTAAAGTACAATGGCTCTAAAACTGATATTAATAATGATACGAGTACATGTTTAGGAACAATAGTCTTTTTAGAAACAGTTCTTAAATGCTGGAAGTTAGTGAATTTTTTTATTTTTAAGTAAATTTGTTAAGTGGTTAGATGCATGGAATATTCTTGTAGTTGAAGGAGAAAGCATAAGCAGCCAACGAAAAAGAAACGGGAAACTGACTCTTGATACTTATGTAGTCTTAACTCACATGGTAAATACTCTAATACTTATATGTAAATATTTGTTAAATAATCTTAAATTTAAGTAAGTGCTGTTAGGGAAGTTTCAAATAGACAACTTAGTAGCAAGGTTTGGCCAATATAGACAAATATGTAGGGGATGTTATAACGTTTCTGTTGTGCAAGTTATTGAATCGGAAAAAACTTAAGACTGTTAATTTAATTAAAGTTGTATCCGCTTCTAATGACGTTTTTGAAATAAAAGATTTGTTCTTTACTGAACAATATCGTGTTGAAGAAACAGACAATTTGATTTTAGTGATGTTGCTTTTGAAGATATTACTAAGGGTTTAAACAATGTTACTATCTCAGAAAATGATATAGTGGCTCTCACATATATAAGAGGATATGTTTGTTTTAAAATGTTACAAAATAATACATTTGAAAAATTTGAAGAATATTTTTTAGAAAATAAGATGTTTGTATCTTGTAATAATGTATATAGTTCCTATTTACAGGTTATAGACCGGAGGAGTTTAAAATACCCCTCTAGTTTAGTTGTGAATATTGTATCTGATTATCTTAAACTCTTTAAATTGATCATTAGTGATAGATATGAAAATCATTTTCTTGGGTTAAAACAACAAAGTAAAGTGTTATTTAATTTAATGTTAGATTATCTTATCGATTCTAATATTTTTTCTTGCCAAAACTGATATACTAGCTCTTTAATTTATGTAAAAAAATGTATAACAATCTTTTGTAATATTCTATTGAATAACTATAGTAAGGTATCTAAAGAGAAACTTGTCGAGAAAGAGAGAGGTAAATGTAAGAAAAGAAAGGTTGATAAGTTAAATCAGTAAGTTGATTTTGCTTCAGTTAACAGTCAGAAGTTTTCTAGACATATTTCATTATAAAGCATAAGTAAATCATTTAAATTGTGTTTTTTAGCCCAAATAAATATTTATAAAGTATAAATTTATCGTTTATTTACGTCAAACATGCTCACAGTAAAATGTTTAAACTTCCTATAAACTGTCACTGGTAATTTTGCTTAAATTCTAATTGCTATAGGCGTGTGAGCGAGTGTCCAATGCATGCTGTACGGGTATAGAGCGCTCTGATCCGCCCCAAGCTGTGACGTCACAACTCGAGCAGCGCGGCCTGGAAATCTAGGGGTGTCCAAATCCATCTAGTCTGCAAATTGCTAAAATTGAACCTTTTAAAACTAAAAAAACTCAAACGAAATAATGATTAGAATAAAATAATATGACTTGAATATTACGACTATCAAAGTTTTCTATATATTGATGTGAAGACGTGGTTTATACACAGTAAAACAGATTATGTCGAAGATTATTCATTTGGAAAACCCAGAATAACGACCCTCTTGGGATGGAATGTGACTTCTTTGAAATTACGTCACCCCCCCCCCTCCAGCTAACTGTGACTGAGGTTCAGGGTTAAGTTTCATGAAAATTGAACAATTACTAATGGTTTGAAAGTTATTTTTACCGACATTCTTCATTCCTAATGAACTGGGGAACTGTCTAATGTACTAAACTTGTTCACGAACTTTATAATGAGATATTATCATGAAACATAGTTGTTTCTTTGCCAACTGCATAGAAGACATTTTTCAGCAATGTTTAGAATTTTTTGTATTTTAATAAACTTTTCAAGTTCTGTATGATAAATCCTGATTTATAAGTAGTATGAATTAATTATAGTTTCTATTATCAATAAAACACATATCCTTTACCACTTTACTTTATTAATGTAGACAATCGTCTGCGGCAGTCCTCTAGAAGGGTCACGTCGTCCTACTTTAACTTACAGAATTGTTTTCTAACCTCCTAATAAGGATACATCCAAGTTGGTTATGTTAACATTAAATGACAAGCCCCTGACCTTACGTGTAAAGTAGCCATGTCCTTGTTTGTGTTCTTGGATGTTTCGAAACATTTCTCTGAAGATGCCAAATGTTGTTATAAACATTAGACTATTAATGTTAAATAAAAACAAATACATACAATCGCAAATAATTAGTAATGTTGTTGCGATGTGTGAAGTTCAGTTATTGTTACTGAAATAATTTGCCCTTAATTTCATTACGGTTTTATTGGTGATTTATTTTCATGCTGTTCAAATAAACTGTTTGAGCATATTTTTGGTATTAAATATATCAACATTTTAAATATGTTTTTATAAATATTATTTTTCAAATCTTAGAACTAGTAGATATCATGAATGATGCATAATAACCACATAAAATGAATGATGATTTAATATTATAACAAAGTAATATTAATGTTAGTTACTGCACTGAAGAGTCTTTATCAGATATAGGTTAGAGAACCTAAAAAATTCAATTGTAATTTTTACAAAGGCTACTTAATATTTAGAATTAGCTGATTTTAATAATTAATTTAAAGAAGGTTGTAAGGTTGTGTGGAAGAAGGGGCTTAAAAGCCTTAACTCCATCTCAATAAAGGCATTTATTTATTTATTTATTCATTTCATAATACTACATGGGTTTATTTTTATGTTTTAAAGCTACGTATTCCTTAGTAAACGTAGTTTGTCTATATTAGTAATGATTAACATTTTTTTCTTTCATTTTGGACCTCGATCTATAAATATTAATGTATTAATGGTGACATTTTACTATAACAAATAAATATTGAATATTGTTCACTAACCTTATTTAAGAGTTAGCCCGTTTTCTGAAAAAGTTATTTTAAATGGTTTCAGTACCTATCTTTAAGACTTTTATATTGTTTATGAGTCAAAATAACCAGCTAATGATGGTATTGTTTGGGTTGAAGACTAACAACTCCAATTCGAGTGTAAATAAATATGATTGGATGCCGGGATGTGCAATGTAATTTTAGCAATGAGTCACTTAGAAGCGAGTGTTGTGTGTCTTTATAATATAAGAAAACTTTGTAATCCAAAGTATAACATTCTAGAGGCACTTTCGCCTCTAACACACCATTTCGTATGAGATGAAATGCAACGCACAAGTAATCCTGTGCGACGCAAAGTACGGTGGCCAGTCATGCAGAAAGCTGCTCTGTACTCAGGATGGGTTTATTGTGATTGCTGGCCACATTAATGTCCTGCCAGGGTAAACGTCATCCTTGCTGACATGCAGATCCCGCACCCCACATCGTATGACAGATAACTATTGACCTGGGAGGAGCTGCTGGCACTTCGGACAGTCAAGAGTACTCAAGCACATCAATTAGTCAACACTGCCAGGGTAAACGTCATCCTCGCTGACATGCAGATCCCGCTACACCGCATCGTATTTAGTATTTAGTATTCTAAAATACTAGAGAAAATTATGAAAAAAACGGCTTCTAAATTTTCTGAACAGTAATAACTTTTTTAGTGAAAATCAGTATGGGTTCACTAAAGGCAAATCCACCGAAGATGCGCTTTCGGTTTTCGTAGAATGCCTATATAATAACATCAATTTTGGCAGGAAGGCATCTGCATTATTTATAGACTTTAAAAAGGCATTTGACCTGGTGGACCAAACTATTTTACTTTCAAAATTAGAACATGCAGGAGTAAGAGGAGTTGCACACAGATGGTTCAGTACGTACCTTTCAAACAGAGAACAAATTGTAAAATTTAAAGACTCTTATAGTAATCCAGAAATAGTTAAAAAAGGGGTGCCGCAGGGCTCTGTACTCTCAGCCACCTTGTTTCTAATTTATATTAATGATCTCCTAGAAAAGCCGTTCAAATGTCGAATCTATGCTTTTGCCGATGATTTAGTTTTAGTATATAATAATGAAAACGAAGAGGAAATATGGCAATGTATAATGCAGGACTTAAACATTTTGAGGCTGTGGTGTGTTCAAAATAAAATGATTGTAAATGTATCTAAAACCAAAATAGTTAATTTTAATTTAAAAGATTTTCGGTTTATCAATGATGTAGTTTTTCATAATTTTTATTGTAATGAAACGAACATATGTAACTGTGAGAATATTGAGGTAGTGAATCATTTTAAATACCTAGGTGTATTTTTAGATAGTAAAATGACATGGAAAAAACATATTGAGTATTTACAAGGCTCCTTAAAGCATCAAATTAGGAAATTTTACTATTTGAGGAATACATGTAACCAAGATCTATTACGGACATTATACTTTGCTCTTATAAATTCTAGGTTGCAATATGGTATTCACTGCTGGGGAGGAGCTTATAAAAATTCAATGGAAAAACTCAGAGCAACTCAAAACCATTTTTTGCGTATAATATTATTTAAGAACAAGAGAGAATCATCTTTTCCGCTTTACCAAAAGCTGAATATTTTACCGCTTCAACATTTATTTCTGTTTAAAGTGCTACAAATATTTTTCAAAAGAAGTGGAAACAATGGAACAGAACAACTATATAATCATCCATACATGACGCGGAATACAAAAAATAAAATAGTTAAAAGGCCAAAAGTGAAGAAAACCTGTTTTATAAAATCGTTTGTTTTTTTGGGCCCAAAATGTTACAATATGTTGCCAATTGAAGTTAAAAATTGCAAATCTATTAAAACATTTAATTTTCATGTTAAAAAATGGCTGTTGAGCTCTGAGGAAACCAAACAATTAACAGAAATAATTCAATTACATTTTCTTTGTATATAAATATATTTATAAGTGTGTAAAAAGTTGTATATAGATTTAGAATTAATAAAATTTAAAGTTAAATAGGTTATAAAACGAAAGCTACAAACCTATCTATTGGTAAGAATTGTTTACAATAATGTTCCTCGAAATTATTTTTAAGTTTTGTTTCAATGCAATGTGAATAGTATAAGATAAATTTGTCCACATGTAGATAAGTAAATGATAACACTACAGAGGCCGAACACCAATTCTCAGTGTCATGGACTTAGTGACTGATAAGTGTTCTTTGTTTTGTTTGCCGGCCATCGCAACTGTGTAGGATGGTCGAGTTTATTCCTACCAAATTATATTGTACTTAAAGTGTATTGTTTAAGATGGAATAAAGATAGTTTCATTTCATTTCATTTCGTATGACAGATAACTATAGACCTGGGAGGAGATGCTGGCACTTCGGACAGTCAAGAGTACTCAAGCACATCATGTAGTCAACACTGCCAGGGTTAACGTCATCCTCGCTGACATGCAGATCCCGCTACAACGCATCTTATGACAGATAACTATTGACCTGGGAGGAGCTGCTGGCACTTCGGACAGTCAAGAGTACTCAAGCACATCATGTAGTCAACACTGCCAGGGTAAACGTCATCCTCGCTGACATGCAGTCACGCTACTCCGCATCGTATGACAGATGACTATGGACCTGGGATGAGCTGCTGGCACTTCGGACAGTCAAGAGTACTCAAGCACATCATGTAGTCAACACTGCCAGGTTAAACGTCATCCTCGCTGACATGCAGATCCCGCTACACCGCATCGTATGACAGATAACTATTGACCTGGGAGGAGCTGCTGGCACTTCGGACAGTCAAGAGTACTCAAGCACATCATGTAGTCAACACTGCCAAGGTAAACGTGATCCTCGCTGACATACAGATCCCGCTACTCCGCATCGTATGACAGATAACTATAGATCTGGGAGGAGCTTGTGGCACTTCGGACAGTCAAGAGTACTCAAGCACATCATGTAGTCAACACTGCCAGGGTAAATGTCACCCCCGCTGACATGCAGATCCCGCTACACCGCATCGTATGACAGATAACTATTGACCTGGGAGGAGCTGCTGGCACTTCGGACAGTCAAGAGTACTCAAGCACATCATGTAGTCAACACTGCCAGGGTAAACGTCATCCTCGCTGACATGCAGTCACGCTACTCCGCATCGTATAACAGATAACTATAGATCTGGGAGGAGCTGCTGGCACTTCGGACAGTCAAGAGTACTCAAGCACATCATGTAGTCAACACTGCCAGGGTAAACGTCATCCTCGCTGACATGCAGTCACGCTACTCCGCATCGTATGACAGATGACTATGGACCTGGGATGAGCTGCTGGCACTTCGGACAGTCAAGAGTACTCAAGCACATCATGTAGTCAACACTGCCAGGTTAAACGTCATCCTCGCTGACATGCAGATCCCGCTACACCGCATCGTATGACAGATAACTATTGACCTGGGAGGAGCTGCTGGTACTTCGGACAGTCAAGAGTACTCAAGCACATCATGTAGTCAACACTGCCAGGGTAAACGTCATCCTCGCTGACATGCAGTCACGCTACTCCGCATCGTATAACAGATAACTATAGATCTGGGAGGAGCTGCTGGCACTTCGGACAGTCAAGAGTACTCAAGCACATCATGTAGTCAACACTGCCAGGGTAAACGTCATCCTCGCTGACATGCAGTCACGCTACTCCGCATCGTATGACAGATGACTATAGACCTGGGAGGAGCTGCTGGCACTTCGGACAGTCAAGTTTACTCAAAGAAATCAATTAGTCAACACTGCCAGGGTAAACGTTAAACTCACTGACATGCAGATCCCGCTACTCCGCATCGTATGACAGATGACTATAGACCTGGGAGGAGCTGCTGGCACTTCGGACAGTCAAGTTTACTCAAAGAAATCAATTAGTCAACACTGCCAGGGTAAACGTTAAACTCACTGACATGCAGTCACGCTACTCCGCATCTTATGACTGATAACTATAGACCTGGGAGGAGTTGCTGACACTTCGGACAGTAAAGAGTACTCAAGCACATCATGTAGTCAACTCTGCCAGGGTAAATGTTAAACTCGCTGACATGCAGATCACAATACTCCGCATCGTATGACAGATAACTATAGACCTGGGAGGAGTTGCTGGAACTTCGGACAGTCAGGTTTACTCAAGGACATCAATTAGTCAACACTGCCAGGGTAAACGTTAAACTCGCTGACATGCAGATCACGATACTCCGCATCGTATGACAGATAACTATAGACCTGGGAGGAGTTGCTGGAACTTCGGACAGTCAAGTTTACTCAAGGACATCAATTAGTCAACACTGCCAGGATAAACGTTAAACTCACTGACATGCAGATCCCGCTACTCCGCATCGTATGAGATATGACTATTGACCTGGAAGGAGTTGCTGGAACTTCGGACAGTCAAGTTTACTCAAGGACATCAATTAGTCAACACTGCCATGGTAAACGTTATCTTTGCTGACATGCAATAAAACAACATGAAATAAAATATTTATTTATGCAGATCCCGCTATTCCGCATCGTATGATAGATAACTAACTATTGAACTGGGAGGAGCTGCTGGCACTTCGGACAGTCAAGAGTACTCAAGGACATCAATTAGTTTTAAAATAATTTATTATAAGGTGCTAATATCAAAAAAATCCAAAACCTTAGTAGATTTATGTTTGATTGTATATAAGGACGCAGAACTAACCCATAGGATGAAAGGCAATATTTTTAATTCTTAAAATCCTTTATTACCTTGAAAAATGAAAGATAAATACCAAACATTGAATCTTTTGTCATTTATTTTTATAGTTAGAATAAACGAATTCATAATATAAGTTTAGCTGTATGAATTAGTATATTTAGTTTATATTTTGTTTTAAGTTCAAACTAAAGTTAAGTGTGTTGTTTTTAATTGAATTAATAAAACCGTTAACCTATCGATTAAACTTGTTCAACCTAAATTCAAAACACTCATGTTATTGGAGTATTTAGACATTCTTGTGTATCAAATAACGATAAAACTGCTGTTCTCATTAGCATTTCAAATTTCAGAGTCAAGTTTTCCGACAGTTGAGAATCAAAGATGCAGAACAAGAGAATTTCTAAACAAAACAAAAAAACCTTTAGTAACAACCGAGCGATTGAGGGCTTCTTTTGCTTCATTTCACTTGTGCCATGAATGGACTGAGTTGTTCACATACAGTGTGTGGTACTACCCACAAGTCACGCTACCTTGTGTCTATGCAATGTCCGCAGAACGACAGTGTTTTCGTATTGTATCTCTGTGCTTTCAGGCACGTGAGTGACAATTCAATTGATGTTGCTCAATGAAACACTCTGAGTTGACGTTTCCCAGTTTTCTCGTAACTTTTATAGGACAGCATTTCCCCACTCAATCCTAATTCACAAATATTTTTACAATTAAAAGGGTTATACAAAATTTATAGACAGTCCCCACATGTTAACAGTTTACAGATTTCTCTCCCCCAGCTTGAGCGACTAAAGTGTTCACGAAGGGGTTCACGTTGTGACCGTCGGACCCATAATAACTATACATATATCTTATGTTATGCTGTATGGGGCAGATGAACGTGTTTAACTACTAACATTTACGGTCTACTAATTTTTACTATATAATGCAGTATAATATTGGCTCAACAGTTTATTGTTATGTTCATAAATGAAGTGTGTACCTTTTATCCAAGGGAGGACTAGAACTCACGTGTTTTATCTGTTGTCTATGACTCGTCCTCTCCTGCACTAGTGAATGCTCATGGACCATTCCACTCCACTTAGTAAGTAATTAGGATGTTAGTATTATAATTTGGAACATCACTCGACCATCAAACTATGTTTATGTCGTATATTCCCTGTAGGACGTTCCTGTGGCTACAAAATTCCCTGGAAAAGTTACTGTTAAAGTATAAAATAAAATTTTCAAGTTACATTGTTCTGCGCTTGTAATGATAAATATTATATACTCGTATTAAGGGTATGGCCTACTTGCAATTGTTTAGGTTTTATTCACTTTAGATACAATAATTTAGAAGTTTATGGTTCATTTTGATAAATTCTACTTGAATTTAAAATAAACATTAATTACAATATAAGTTTGCTACATAATTCTAAATTTGTGATTTCATAATATTCGAGAGCGTATCATATTTCAAGTAAGTTCCTTAAAGTCACACGGGATAACGCTCAGTGTAAATGTTACCGGACAAGCCCGATTTTAGGACAAACTAGTTTGGACTAGGATGATCTAGTTTTTCCTGACCGCCCTAGGATAACCTAACCTATCCTAATCTAACCTAACCAAACCTAACCTAACCTAACCTAACCTGGATGATCTAGTTTTTCCTGACCGCCCTAGGATAAAATCTTCCTAGTCCAAACTAGTTTGTCCTAAAATCGGGTTTGTCCGGTAGCATATACATGTACAGGATTAGGACTGCTGGACACTCTCTCGTCGACAGTAGCCTGCTGTTTAACATATTGGCCTATGCCTTAGAAAATATATTAGTAAGATGCTCTGTATTTTGGGTGGGATTATAATTACTTAATTGTGGTCCATTATCTTTATACTTCTTGCTTATCTGTTTATCCTCGGGAACCAAATATAGGAGTTTCTTCACTTCTTTAAATTTATAGCTATAATATACAGTGATATTAAGTTAAAGTTTTATTAATTTCATGATATACTTAAAGATTACTATCAATCAATATATACACAGCCTACAACTTCATTAGTAATAATTTTTGACAGTGGGATATTAGTGATTGACAAAATTCCTTCATTATAGACTACCAAGAGGAATAAGAAAATAAAAATAGCCTAAATAAAAAACGATCAGTGCAATGTCTTCTATAAACCTAAGTTAGCAATCGAATATCACAAGCCATTACATACAAAGCACAAAGTTGTGCAGTATAAATAAAATATGAAGGTAGAATATACATATGATTTTAATCTTAAACAATCCACAAACTCGATTATTACAAGTTATAACATTTACAAGATAAGGTGATATAAATTAGAACGCAAAATAAAAGTTATAACATTAAAATCAGTGTATTTTTAATTAGCTAAACATAGATAAACATGTTTTAGGAGATTCTTTAATATGCCCTGTAAAATCTGTCAAGTACTTAGGGTTGTTTATAGATGATGACTTGGCCTTTAATAGCCATGTAAATAGAGTAGCAAGCTTGGTGAGCTCAGGAACTTTTTCACTGAGTTCTATCATCACAGCTTGAGTCTTGTCATCTCCTGACAGCTTATTATGGGATAGTTTATCCACATCTCTCATATGGAATATCTATTTGGGGCTCTTAAACCAGTAGAACTAAACAACCATTCAAACTTCAGAAGAGAGCCGTGAGGATTATCTTCAAACTAAGAAGAACCGATTCATACAGAGAATGGTTTAAAAACCACAATATTTTAACACTTCCATCCATATATATATATATATATATATATATATATATATATATATATAAAAAACACTAAGTTTTGTCATAAATAACCCTGACCTTTTCAGAATGGAACCATCCCAATGCTCCAATAGCTTCAACTTCCGAAGTAAAACAAATCTACCAATAACTTAACACCGGACCTCCTTTTTTAAAAAAACATTTATTAATGAATGGTATTAAATTATTTAATTCTCTGCCAGCCCCACTAAAAATTAAAATGGATGCAAAACCTTTTAAAACCAGACTTAAAGGCTTACTTTTGAGTGAAATATATTATAATATAAATGAGTTTCTGCAAAGTAATTAGTAGTTAATGTTGTAATTATAATTCTAGGAATATATATATGTATATGTATATATATATATATGTGTGTGTGTATGTATTCTATGTACAGTATTGTTCACTAGAATAATTGACTCATGCCCATGTACGAATTGTATTATATGGCAATAAAGTTTGATTGATTGAATCGGCCATCTCTAATGATGACATATCAAAAAAAAAAAAAAAAAAAAAACTTTACAAATCATTCATGAGATAAAAACAATCATTTATATTTTATTATAAAATCTCAGACATTTAGCGATTTTATGTCAAATACCTGCCTCTGATTTTATAGATTCCAATCGTGTCGGTTGCAGAATGATATTCAGTTTTTGTCATACGATAGAAATTCTATTGAATGGTTAATTATTCTTTATAATTATTCATTTTTTTAAAATTACCAACTGTTAAAGTACTGTATTATATAATAAAGAAATACCACCACGATTAATTGTGGGTTTTTAACAAATTCCTAAAGTTCATTTTCTTTCGTCTATTTTATCTAAATTGAAACTAATGCTAAAAAATTTAATTCATTAACTTCATATCCAACAAATTTACATCTCTGTTTAGTATGCAAATTAGTAAAATGAATAGAACTTAGTCTACATATCAAGTGTTATCAAGTTATATATATATATATATATATATTATTATTATTATTTTTTAATTCACTATTATTAGGCTAAATCGTGTTTTAATATGGCCGTATCTGGATTAAGTACAATTTGGACCAGCGAGGTATACGGATAAATGAGAGTGTACTGAAAACTAAAATTATTGGACAATTTGTACCAAAGAGGGATACGGATAAATGAGAGTGTACTTTACTGTAAACTAACATTATTAGGCAATTTGTACTAAAGAGAGATACGGATAAATGAGAGTGTACTTTACTGTAAACTAACATAATTGGACAATTTGTACCAACTAGGGATACGGATAAATGAGAGTGTACTTTACAGCAAACTAACATAATTACACAATTTGGACCAACGAGGATACGGATAAATGAGAGTGTACTTTACTGTAAACTAACATTATTGGATAATTGGGACTAATGAGGGATACGAATAATTAAGAGTGTACTTTACTGTAAACTAACATTATTGGATAATTGGGACCAACGAGGGATACGGACAATTAAGAGTGTACTTTACTGTAAACTAACATTATTGGATAATTGGGACTAATGAGGGATACGAATAAATGAGAGTGTACTTTACTGTAAACTAACAATATGGGACAATTTGGACCAACGAATGATACGGATAAATGAGAGTGTACTTTACTGTAAACTAACAATATGGGAAAATTTGGACCAACGAATGATACGGATAAATGAGAGTGTACTTTACTGTAAACTAACAATATGGGAAAATTTGGACCAACAAATGATAAGGATAAATGAGAGTGTACTTTACTGTAAACTAACAATATGGGAAAATTTGGACCAACGAATGATACGGATAAATGAGAGGATACTTTACTGTAAACTAACAATATGGGACAATTTGGACCAACGAATGATACGGATAAATGAGAGTGTACTTTACTGTAAACTAACAATATGGGAAAATTTGGACCAACGAATGATACGGATAAATGAGAGGATACTTTACTGTAAACTAACAATATGGGACAGTTTGGACCAACGAATGATACGGATAAATGAGAGGATACTTTACTGTAAACTAACAATATGGGACAGTTTGGACCAACGAGGAATACGAATGAATTAGAGGATACTTTACTGTAAACTAACAATATGGGACAGTTTGGACCAACGAATGATACGGATAAATGAGAGGATACTTTACTCTAAACTAACAATATGGGACAGTTTGGACCAACGAATGATACGGATAAATGAGAGGATACTTTACTGTAAACTAACAATATGGGACAGTTTGGACCAACGAATGATACGGATAAATGAGAGGATACTTTACTGTAAACTAACAATATGGGACAGTTTGGACCAACGAGGAATACGAATGAATTAGAGGATACTTTACTGTAAACTAACAATATGGGACAGTTTGGACCAACGAATGATACGGATAAATGAGAGGATACTTTACTGTAAACTAACAATATGGGACAGTTTGGACCAACGAATGATACGGATAAATGAGAGGATACTTTACTGTAAACTAACAATATGGGACAGTTTGGACCAACGAGGAATACGAATGAATTAGAGGATACTTTACTGTAAACTAACAATATGGGACAGTTTGGACCAACGAATGATACGGATAAATGAGAGGATACTTTACTCTAAACTAACAATATGGGACAGTTTGGACCAACGAATGATACGGATAAATGAGAGGATACTTTACTCTAAACTAACAATATGGGACAGTTTGGAGCAACGAGGGATACGGATAAATGAGAGGATAATTTACTGTAAACTAACATTACTGGGCAGATTTTTGTAAACTGTACTTAAGTCTATGAGAACCATATTTTATGTCTAAGTTTCTGATTAATTTTGGTTCGTGCTTAAAAATTTGTCTTTTTTAATGGAAAGAACTCTTTAACAAAGAATTTTTTATCTATAAAACTGTTTTACTGTAGGCCTATACGTGATTACTATTTTACCTGTCGCAATTGTTAACATCTATAGACTTTATGACATAATCGAACAGTTGGAAGCAAAATCAAAAGAGCAGGAATAACAAGTGGAGAGCAAAAAAGTAGTGCAAAAAGTGGTACTTTGATGTTATAACTGAGAAATTGAATCAAACTATAAACATAAATTACCCCAGTGATTGAAGTGATGATATACATATTCAATTAAATATATTAAAAATGAGTTATTATTTTTAATTTAAATATGTTTGGTTTTTTGCGGTACCTATATTTTGTAGACCACGTACTCTTCGCAGTTTGTAATCTATTCTAAATATGTTACCAACATATATTATTAATTTATTTATGTATGAGATATATATGCACATATTGTTTCATAAATTACCGTACCAGAAGGCCGTTCAGGTACTTATATGTTTACTTATTCTAAGCAGTTTAAGGTTGTAATTGGAAATGTTTGTATACCGATTCAATATAGTAGAATAATACATTCTATACAAGAATATGGGTGTAATGGTACAATATCGGCAGGTGGCAGTGTGGGAAAGTTGGGCTGAGCTGCTGGACGTTGCGTGCTGGACCATGACACATGATCCACACTTCGGCTCGTCTTGAGTTTCTTCCACTTTTTGCTCTACTTTACTCTTATTTTACATAATTGAAAACAACCTCTTAAGTAATTGGTATACTGCTCCCTTAAAACTGCAATGGTTTCCCTATCAAAGACCTGCTAAAAATAGTTCAGTGTCTGTAAGGAAACTATGACCAACCGTTGTTTCTTGGTTATGAGGCCTCTACTGGTAGACATTAGACTATGTAGTAACGATATCGTACACCCTGTAGCATGTACAGAAATTAATAATATTCTATTTATAATATCATGGTGTACTGATGGGTTTCATGATGTAACTAAAACATAGGAATATTATAATATAGTCTAAAAGAGTAAGTAACCGAAGTGGTAGGCTCTGCGCCTCACGTGACGTCATGCGCAGTGTAGACCGTTTTACGGATGTTCGCCGAGCACACTCGTGTTTCTTTCCAAGATGAAAGTTGAGTAGGGCTAACTCAATAAACATGAGACCATAGTGTTTCATTAAATGACATCACAGAGAAGAATGAAACAGAGGTGCCAACCAGTTGTGACTGAGTGGGTGTCGAGTTATAGAAACTTGGGTGTCAAGTAATTATTTATCCAAATTCTATGTGCGAACGACAAGGCCAGCACCATCGTCAATCCCTTCCCTTATTTCCCTCCAAATTTTGAAGAGTAAACCTTCTGATTATTTCTATGGTATACAGTATTATTACATTGAAAAGATGATATTATTTATTTTTATTATTTTTTTTGTTAACTGTTATAAAAACCTTATATTCTAAAAACATGCTCACAAATGACTCTCGTATAGAATATATTACTGTATTCTTGTATAAATAAAAGAGTATAAAACAAAACGTTTTGTTGATGAGTGATTTACGATGAAATTAATAGGGTACTGCAAAATTGATGAATTTATAGTTTTCAAGGAATGCATATAATCCATACAGTATTGAAAAAAAAACATGATGTCAATTAAAGAAAGGAAAAATAAAATTGCGAAAAAAGAGCCCATGGCAAAGGAAGAATTCCTAAATTCTATAAATATTTCTTACTCGAGTCATTGTAAGAACATCCCACTGTGAGTCTTCATGGTTTATGTTATAATTATTTTGTTTGCGTTACAAACTAACTTGATGAGCCCCAAGAACGGTCCCAAAAACTGATTACATATATAGGTAAAGAGAGAAGTCACAAACGGTAATTGCATTTATTTTAGAGTACGTATGCAACATTGGAGTGTGTCAAAGTAGTATAGAGTTCTTTAGTGACTTACACCACTGCCTCTACTAATAAAGGTTGCGAGTTTATTATTTCCTTCTCTATAGACTTTTGACGAATTTTGAGGCAAGTATAATTTGGAAGGTTAAGGTCAATTCAGCCAGTTTAAGTGGGTATTTTGAAAACTATTGTATTTTTATTTTCTCGTCAGCAAAGAAAGACATCTTTCCATATAAGAAATTTCTGGGATATTATTTACAAACAAAAAAGCAGAAGATAATCCACGAATTCAGTTTTGATGCGCTCCTGAAGTTGTCTGTTTGTAATACTCTCTCTGCCCATGAATCAATGACAACTTTTTGTCAGTGATGATTCTGTAAATAAGAAACAATCAAATCAAGAGCCAGTCCTTATATCTCATAGGACTCTAGGCCCAACTTTACCTTAAATCACAGATTTATATGTCTTTGAAAAGTCAAGAAAGACGCCATTTGTGGGTACTGCGACCCGTCTGAGGCATTTCATAATTCTTAAATTACGCAAAACTTACCCATCATAATTGAAATTGACAGCGATATATAGAATTGCATTCATAAAAAAATCCAGAGTACCCACTACAAATTATTACTTTCAAACCCCATGTGAAATAATTAATGGATATAGACAGATTGTAGGCTATGTATCCATTATTGTTACTTGAATGGATAGAGCTAAGACATTATGTGTTGCTTCTAGTTATTATGGAGATTATTTGAGCTCAATAATTTTTTAGTGGGAGGATAAGAGATCGAGAGCGTTTCAACATAACTTGGAACTATTGGCGTTTGTCGTTCCTATCAGCTTGTTTATTTGATTTAATTGATTTTAAATCCCCATAATTTCTTCTTCAGTGAAATCATAAATAATGAGGGTTCATGTATGTGATAATGAGGCGCCTCATTTTCATAACACTCATTGAAGGAAATAGTTGTAATACCCCGAAGTTAAGTACATTTACAAATGCGATCCTCTTATCAAGGCCGTTCTGGAATACAATCAATTTGACACCTCAACCAAAGATGAACACACATATCAAGCTCTTCAGAAAGTGTAATTTAGGCAAGGTTTACTAATAGCATTAAAATTATAATGAAGCAGTCAGGTGGACCTTGGACCTCGTAACCTTCACGGATGGGAAGTCCAACTTTGAGAGCTGCTAGATCCGCAGTTTCCCACCAGCTTTCTTCCGGTGACCACAACAGATCTGGCGCTCGAGCCTGAGCAATTTGAGTCAATTAAATGTCTGACTAGGTATGAATCACGCCCTGGGGCTGCTGAGGAGTGGCCATTCTCACCGTCCTGTGACTGGATTGGGTTGAAGGTTACATTGAGTCATTTATCCTACAACTAGATTAGGCTACCATTAGCCTTGGCTACAATTCGAGCTGAAGACAATAAGGTCTTACTGATTGGTCTTATCGTTGACATCTGCACACGAGACGGACATTTTATTTGTTACCCCGATTTTCTTAGAGACCCCTCCAGGAATGCCATTTGAGAAAGTTTTCTGGTCAGGTGGGAAATTATTCAGTTTTTAATGAGACTTCAATAAAACACATTATATTTATGAAATTTAAATAATATTTTTAGCATGCAATTTGATTATTATAATTTAAAATACCATTCATACAAATAAATAATCACTTAATTACAAATAATAGTTTTTATGTAAAAACATTTAATCTTTTTTGTATAAACACGTCCATAAATTTGAACAATATATACAAGCCCCCAGTTGACCCTCCCAATTCTAACAATAAGATAAGCGCAAAATGGATTTGTCCGCAAAAGATTTATTACTTTGTTCCATATAATTTGTCAAGAACCGTTAATTTATGTTTGTAGTGACATTATCGATGTGTCAGGAGTATGTCTTTAAGTACACAAATAAAAAAAATTGATTTAAAAAAATGGTACAATAGTGTATCACCGTTTACCTCCATCATATTAGGGGTCCTATGATATTCCCCCAAACGTCGTTGAATAAAACATATCTTTGTAATATTTGATAATTATTCCCTAAGATCTGACGTTGGATAATACAGTTAACATTGTTATCAAACTATCTCTATGGTCCAGTATTTAATGATATGAAGTATTGTTGAATAATAAGCATTACAATACTCATTGCTGTCTGGAGCAACTTCACAACATATAGTCTAGAGTGTTCCCTCTACTCTGTTAATTTTAAATAACGTCAGCACCCTTTTAATTGATGGTAATTTTAATATTTAACTTATTCTTGTGATTATAAAACACACAACTTTTCTTTTTTTAAATGGTTGTTTATTTACTTCGATGGATATTTCAAACTATGGTTGGGGTAAGTGGGGAAACACATTTTAGGAGAAACCACAAGAAAAAATGATTTTTTAAAGGCAACTTATTTTTTAGAAACCGGTCTACAAGATAAGTGAAATGTATAGCGATTACGGTCGAGCATGAATGAGCACATGTAATCATGGCCAAAGTGCCCTGAGATAGTGTACACCTACAATGGATGCAAAACTGTTTTAGACTGGTTTTTTTATAGTAATGAATTTAGAATTTCTTTTTTACGAGGATGACAAATAATAGTTCCAGCCTTTACAATTAATTCCTACTGATCTCTCTGAACTAAGAATTTACCTTCATTTGTACCCAGTCTATAAGGAAAACAGAGATTTTTATGAACCCTATTACCGAGATGGGTTTCCTTAGCTACTCTGAAATTAATTAATCGATTTCCTCTAATTGATTGGCTTGGTTTAGGTTTAGGAAAGGCAGAAAGGATTTCATATCCAAAAATACATAACATTCATCTTTAATAAAATGCTCTATTTATTCTCTCAGGTCACTTTTCTCAAATTCACATTTCAATCTAATCCAGGTCCTGACAAAAATAACAATTCGCATTTGAATTTTAGTCAAGCAGTAGGCTAAGGCTACGTAGTAAATATCCTAGTCTATACTAGTAAATATTTACTAGACTCACTGTTCCAATTGTTACTTATTAAGTAGCCAATCAATTTATACGAATGAAAAAATAAATCTTGATTTAATCCAATGTTTAGAATAGAAGACTGGAACACAACAAGGCAGATCCCTTCACCACAAGTTATATTCTTGAACACTCATCGAACCTTCTAAATTAGTAGGTTTACCTATAAGGATCTAGTTTGCAATTAAATTCTGAAAATATCATTTACTTGCAATAGTAAAGTTTCAGGGTACTCACAACCGATTGGTTAGCACTTCTGCTTTATGTGTAGAATGTGCAGAGGGTCACTGATTCAAATCCCAGAACGACCATTTAAAATGTGTATTGTCCCTCAATGAATGTTGTTGGATAACTAAACAAAAATAGATTTATAAATCTAAAATCACCAAAATAAATTAGCAAAACAAATAAATTTAGATTTAACAAAAAAGTTAAACAGCATTCGCTAGTTAATGCACTTAAATTAGAACCTGTCTCTGAGTCAATAGGGCTAAGCGTTAGCATTAATATTTTTCGTAAAAAATGGGTTCAGTTTTCACCATGAATTGTGCTTATGAGAACCGTACCCTTGGTGCCAGGAAGTACCCACATCAAGGCATTTCTTTGTATGTAATTGGCAACTTGTCGTCACAGTTTACTCAGGAAGACACTGAGTAGACGTCCATTAGCTAGGTGAGCGAATTACTGGATGCTAGGTGCAGGTGGAGCCCGTGGGCGGGGGAATTCTCACCCAAGGTCGTGGGAACTGGAGGAGTTCAAGCGGGCTATTTATTTTTTACCGAGTTGGCAGGAAGTTACATGAACAAATATTACGTATGTTATTGCCCTCAGCCCTCATCATACGGAGGGGAGGCTTCCGGTGTCGAAGCCCTTCCTCAGATATCCCCGCCTCCGCGGCTCTTCAACGTGGTACATGAACAACGGTTTGATGAATTCACCTTAACAAATTGGGTACTCAACGATTTTGTGCATATTGTGGAATGTCGACTACGGAATCGGATCATGAAGCTGAAAAGAATATATTAACATTTCGACCCTTTCCTAAACTGCCCCTGGGACATCGACAGCCTAATGTTTAGTACAGTAGGGCTAGAAAGATACCGTCGGACCTATGCATTCCTATTTCAAGCGTACGGTTCGCGTTTATCATAATAGTGAGTTATAGTGAATTCTTTATGATTATTAAAGACCTAATATAGTGTACCATAAGTGGAAGTTTTCAAAATCGTAAATATTAATGTTTCACATATTTAGCTAAAAAAAAAAATACAATTACAAAGGAAAATTATGTTGAAGAAAAACTATTTTAAAATTTCACAAATTTAGTTTTTCATGAACTCATTTTCTCTGAATACGGCAGAATTATATTATTTTACAAACTATACAAAAATGTTAAACATATCTTTTAAAGTGTAATTTGTAAATATTAACATAAATGGTTAAATGGAATACGTTTAAAACTATGTTTTGAATTGCAGTATTAATGATTTTCTAATTCTTGGCTAAAGAGTGTTAAACAGATATTTAAACTAATTGAAGGTTGTGAAAAGTAGTCTTCTTTCTTTAATGTCATGGAATGCACTTTTCATTTTGTCAAGAATTTCCTTCGTTAGCTTGAACCCCAGTTTTGAAAGAGTACGCACATGTATTGTCTTAAACAGTTTTACATACCAATCGTCTGCCCAACGCCAGTGCTTTTTCACTTGTCTCCATGGCTTAGTTCCATTTACTCAACCTCAAATGCCTTTCATACTTAGCCTACATGTCTCAATTCCCTTTAGTCCACTACTCCATTAAAATATAAGTAGTCATATCTTCTTTCCTTTAGACTACTTAGCTACTGTCGGGTCAGTATTGAAATTATTCAGCTGCCGACTTGTGACTTTAGTCTAAGAACACTTCTTCGCGATCTTCAATTTATAGTTCAAAACTTTCAATGTACTGAGTTTACGTTGGGCATTCGGCATTGAAGTATATAAATTGAACTTTCTTATTCTACTCAAAATGAGAATTAACTTATTTTAATCTTTTTTTCCTCCAAAAATCATTTGTTGCAATAACCCTGCTTTCGTTTTTCCAGTCAATACTTGTAGTGTGAGTGTTGGTTCAGTCTTTAGAGAGGGCCTGCCCTTTGCTCTCGCTCCAGTAGAGCACGAGAGGTTAGAAGGCCTTCCTTACACAAGTACAATTAGTAGGTCTAGACCCAGTCAGGACTGGTAAATTATCCTGCTAGAATCCTGACCTGCCTGTCTGCCCAGTAACTGAGGGGTCGCGACGTTTTCAACACCGAAATCGCTCGGATTGCCCGGGCCGATACACACCTCTCCTCCAAGATAAGGCCAGGCCTTGTAGAGTTTTAAGAAGAACTGCAATAGGAAAATAAGTAATTTAGTTTCTTAGCATATAAAAATCCATAATTTCAAAAAGAAACTATTTCTCCAGGATGACTTTACAGCTACTAACAAGACAAAATAAACAGCAAGGTTTAGTAATTTTATACTTTCGCTAATTAACTATATGTGCTACTCATAAGAGTTACATTGTGACATGAAAGTAGCCATGAATCAGCTGAATCATATTAACTCAGTTGAGAGATTAAAACAACCAACACATTCCAACTGGTTGGTCCACCGAGCCTCGACGGCGTAAATTACAAGATAAATACGGAGGAGAGAAAGTGAATAACGTGCAGGCCATTCTATTATTCTCTCATACCAACCCTCTTCAGTGGAAAGGCTTGGTCCAAAAACTGTCTCACATTTACGCTTCTAAATGGGGGTGGGGGACTTAGTCTTGTTTAAACAAAACATTTTTGAAGTGATCACAAGCTCGTTGGATTGCAGGAACTTGAGTCTGTAACGATGATCAATAGACAGTATACTTCAGAAATCAAATGTCTCTACCTAAAATGATTTACTCTTCCGCGTGCCTTCCTACAATATCCGCTCAAATATGTAACTTCTGTGAAAACCAAACCTCAAAACTTGGAAGAGTTGAGAACCCGTCTTGGAGAAACTGAGAGTTACTTTTATTGCTTTAGAAAAAAGCGATATTAGCGTCCTACTATCGGTTAAGATACTGTCAGCAAACTTAAAGAAAACAACTGGAACATCTAATATAACAGTAAGTATTGTAAAATAAAAAAAGTAAAACAGTTTGGGTGTCTTAATTTAACTAAGCATCAGAAATATTTGCACTAAACAAATTTAGAATTTCTAAAAAGTTTAGTGTCCACCATTTTGTAATGAACTAAGCATTTATTTAACATTCTTAATGTTCTTAAATGTTACCAAGACAAAATACATAAAATAATAGTTTAACCAAAAGCTGGTATTACATTCTATTATTTTACATTAATTCGTAAAAAAGCCAGTTGTCTATCCCGATAGTTTTTAGCAGCCCTGAATAGTGTATATTAGAAAATTATAGGAAAGTGATCTGGTTATTAAGAAATCAGGAGATATTCAATCTCATTAACCACTCTTCTTCTTCTTCGACCTGTTTCTCTCTTCTCTGTGTCATTTCACAATCCAATAGTTTCACTGTAGAAGCCAACTACTTACTTCAGAATTCTATAGTTTCACTGTAGAAGCCAACTACTCGTTTTATAATTCTTTTGTTTAACTCTAAAAGCCAACTACTTATTCCACAATTCAATGGTTTCACTGTAGAAGCCAAATACACATTTTATAATTCAATAGTTTCACTGTACAAGCCAACTACTTACTTCAGAATTTTATAGTTTCACTGTAGAAGCCAACTACTCATTTTATAATTCACCATTTTTCTTCAGGCTAATTTTAGCTAATATTGACTTAATATTTGCGCTTTTCAACTTAAATATACAAGAAATAGGCTCAATATTTCTTATTTTCAGAATTATTGTATTACAATAGACAACTATCTCAGTTACTCTTAGGTTACAGTTAGGCGTGTCTCGTATTTCCTGCCCCACTCTAAGGTGGCGCAGCACGACTACCCCATTGTCGGTGATTTATCCACCCTTGGCCAGGCTCAGGGATCACGCACACACAATTACAAGTGTTCACACATTCATCTCGGCAGCGGCATAGATTACACTAGATTGCACCCTCTGTGCTCCTGGGGAACCTGTAATGCCGGGGTGTGGTAAATAATATGTTTATTTTCACCCTTGGCTGTCATCAGTACGCCACGGCTGTGAGAGAAGGGTTAGTTTCTAGCCACTTGAGGTGTGAATTCCACACGGCTTTAAACTAGGGTGGAGGGGTTTCTCAATTTTGGTTTCCTATCAAAATAGACAAAATTGTAAAGACTTTACATATTAGTTGAGGTACACAATGTAAATGAAAGGCGTTATTACTGAAGAATCATCATTGATTATCACGCACCTCAAAGATTGTCCAAAATACAGTTTAAATAGTATTAGTTACAGACTACAGTTAAAGCTATAAGTAAACAAGATTTAAGGAACTACTTCTCTCCTCCATCATTGTTCTTTAGCACACCAATTTACAAGAACTGGTTAAGCCTTCTCATGCAGAGCGGTTTAACCACAATCTTCGGTCTGCCCTTTTTCTTTCTATACTGAGAAGCAGAACACCTGGGATGAGAGTCTTTCTTGGTTCCAACTTGCTTTCAATTCTTCCAAGCATTAGAGTCACAATAATACACTCTTCAAAATTACATATGGCAACCATCCTAACAACCCTTTGTCCAACTTGTAAGGGATACGTGTCAAACTTCATTTTATTGCCAGATCGTTTCGTGAGTCATTCGTGAGTCATACAATGCAATATTATAATTACAAGTGATCAATAACTGCATTATCTGTCACAGCTTTTTTTCTCTGATAAGCTTTCTTTTCTTTACTCTCGTTTGTAAATAAACAACCATATAAATGAATGCCTATTAAATTACTTCATTCATTAATACAACTTACACAAACTGTTGTACTTTTAGTAATATCAAGGAAGCTGGACTGCATTATGATATATTACGTAGCTCATTAATTTTTGAAATCATTTACGACTTATTTTGATTTATTGTTTTAATTGTTTGATGAAGGTGGAGCATTTGAAAGAATTATGAGGTTGCTTAAGGAATTTGCCATCTGTATTGAGGACATGAAGAAAGAGCACGTTTCGAATCCCTTGTCTGATTCAATAACGACTTCCTTACATCTACATACATGTTTATTAAAATGTGTTATTTAACTTCACATAAAAATGGGGAAAATATGTGTTTCTATTTTAAGGATTTCGTCTGTAATAATAATCGTATAGTAACACTTGATGTGTTGTTTACTAAGCGAGTAACTGTTCTAACGGTCCAAAAGATAATGTTTGAAAATATCGAATAATTGTCTGCTCTTTTATGAGTTTAATAATGCCAAAAATTATTTTTTCTTAATGAATTCCACCTGTATTATAGGAGTTAATGATATATTAGGTAGCTCATTAATTTTTTAAATCATTTATGACTTATTTTGATTTATTGTTTTATTTGTTAAATTTTACATCATCACATCATTTTACAAATTGTACAAAAATATAGTCAAAAATATATTTTTTAAATATACATATTTGTAAATGTATACATAAATGGTTAAGTAGATAAAATTTAAAAACAAGGTTCTGAATTACAGTATTGGTGTATTTCCTAATTCTTCTTTGTTGCGGTAAAAACTATTATTTACTCATTGAAGATTGTGAAACGCAGTCTTCTTTCTTTATATTGTATGAAAATTCTCTCCATTTTCTTTGTCTTTTTCCAAGAAAATTCTTTATAAACTTATTCTTTTATAAATGATTAATATACATTAATTTCACGTCTTTTATTGATAGCACGTTCAATTAATTTAGATTGTTTAGTATTTTCTATTTTAAAATTGTATATATGCTCTTTTATTCTTCCTTTTGAGGTCTGGCCGAAATATCTTTTATTGCACTCACAGTTAATTTTGTATAAAACAATTTTTTATTGATTACAATTTTTTTTAATTTTGATATTTTACTATGAAAGCTTCCTGATTATGTTTATATAACACTCGTCCAAATATTATATTTAAAATAATTATTTGAGTTTCTATAAAATATTTATAACATAAGGTATAAATAACTACAGTTGCAAAAGATTTGCTTTGATTGTTATCACAATTGTACATTTTCTTTATTATTTCTTCTCTTTGCTTCTTAAGGAGGTTGCGTAACTCCTATCTCATCCATGTTAAATTGGGCATATTTGATGTACCTTTACTGTGGAACTATTATACATGAACGGGTTTTATATAAGTTACTTTTATTTTAGCTGGAAGCCTTATTCACCTACTAAGTTTTTTCAGCTCCCAAAAATAATTTTTTTAAATATAAAAATGTATTAAAAAACAAAACAAACATTTTTTATGTATTTATATTTTTTATATATTAAAACCTTGACCATTTATTATAAAAAGAACTTAGTATGCCAATAATGTTTTTATGAACAAATGGTAAACATTTGAAAGTTCTAGCTTGGAAAATGACTTAGAAAAGGTACACAACGTATCAAAAAAGTTAAGTTTCGGTATATAAGGTACATAAGTGTCAAAAATCGAAGATTTTGTAAGAGATTGCCTTTTTCAGTAGAGCCCTGCTGAACATAACAAACATAACCAAACTGCTGAATCAACAACCAAATTGACAGCTGGTTGCTTTGCAACAGTAGATGTATCTAGAAGTGTTGTCAAGTAAAATCCACAAATACAAAACAGTACATGATGATTTCAAAACTATTTGCTATATATAAAAACCAACTGAGGGTCAGAAATTGGTTAAATGCTTCAATGCACTTGATTTTTCAAAATAATTTAAAAATATGTTACACTTACTGGAATGAGACATATTATATATCATTTTAACGGCCATCAAACAGAGAATAATAAAATAACATAACAAATTTATAATTGTTGAGGTACTCAAGCTCCTTAGATCAATTTATTTAGATGGTTGTTTAATTTTAAAAAATATCAGAATTTTTGCAATGTTTGTGATGTCATTTAATGTAATGTTTTTCTTTAGATGAAGATGAAATAAGTTCAATTTTTTTTAAAAAAATTGGTTAAAGTCCAGTTTTCAAATATTCAGGACAGTGAAAAGTCTGCAGAGGCTGTCGGAGGATGTCGGCTTGTTGGTTTTATTCCCATAAGAACAATGTTAATTTAAAACCAGACATACGATCACGCGTATCCAAACTAAAAAAATTATTTTTAAACGGTTTTTTAAACAAATTCCACAAACAGTTATTTTTTAACGGATTTTCCCCCCAAAAATTGCATTTGATCAAGAATGAAACTGCACGTTGGAATTGCTTAGCGAATTCCTAATTAGTTTATAGAACAAAATGTTTAGTTTGAAGTTTTTATTTTCATATATTTTTCAAAACTGAGCGTATGTATTCAAAATATGAAAAGCAAATCCAATGCGCAATATGATAACATTTAAAATGACACTTTATACACAACTTTTAGTCAATTAACTAACGAAAAATATGGATTCGCAAGTAACATTGTTCTTATCAATTTAAAACCAACATGGCCGACAGCCTCTGCAGACTCTTTAAGGGGGAAAATTAAATACTGTCCACTGAACGATTTATGTGAAAGGAAGACGTTTCTAGTTTATTGTCTTCCGTTTTAGTCCATATAATGGAAACGGAAACGGAAGTTTTCTATTTTTTCTTGTTCCCTAGTAAATTATATGGCTAGATGTATTTCAATAGTAAAATTTTGAAATTTAGTATGTTGTCTTGGTTTCTCCGTATTAAAAATATGTCACCAACATATCGAAGTCATATTTTTGGTTTGACAGATCATAGACTGAATATTAGCCCTCTTATAATGGAATGAGGGCTCATCCCATTGATAAATCAAAAATTGTGGATAACATTCTTTATTATTATGAAAGTATCCTATAGACACAGGATTATAGTACGTTTTTCATGTTGGAAATAGAAAGGTAAGTTCTTGGACGTGTAGTTTCTTCTTTCTTTAGTTTTAAATGCATCATTTTTGAAACCTCAGAGGTATTTTTTTAAAAAAAAGGCTACACACATCTTAGCTAATCATAATGTCTGCATTATTTATAGTCTATAATTGAAGAGGTGGATTCCAAAAGTGCTTAAGTCAATTTTTAACAATTTTTAGATATTGGTATTAAAATATTCGTTATTACCAGCTGAACAATTTGAAAGAAGTTTTAGACCAAAAAGGCTTAAGTCCAATAGATCATAAGCATTACAAATCAGTAATTTTTTCCAAAACTGCTTTAGTCACAAGCATTTCTTCCAAAGTAGCTTAAGTCAGCTGATCAGTATTTTTTTACATTATCTATAACCCATTTTCATTATTAGTTTACTTTATTTAAAAAACCACATAGTTTATATAACAAAACTCTCTTTAGAATATGGCGAAGAAAACCATTTTTTGTTATATTACTCTTAATTTATAATACTTCGTGTTTTTATTATTTTGTTTTCATGTCAATTAAAAATATTTCTATATATTTATTGTTTTCCTTTATTAGGCCTACCATTGATATTTTAAAAAAAATATGTAAAATAAAGAAAACTCTGAGCACACACCTAAAATGTACATTGTAAAAATTGTATTGTTTTTTCCAAAAAAGCTTAAGTCACTGACTTAAAAACTTTTGGAAAAAATTCACACTTAAAACTTTTTTTTTAAAGGAGGTTTTAGGTATAAACTTTACTTTTACAGTGTTAAAACAACAAACCTTATAGCAGTTTCCATGCCAATTTTTATCCATCAGTAGAGGTTGAACATATTATTACAGTTAAAAAAAGTTAGTTCCTGTAAAATTTCCTTTTTTGACTTAAGCACTTTTGGAATCCACCTCTTCAATTTGAGTTTCTTCTAAAAACCTTTCAAGTATTAAGAAGTTTATACGAGAGTAACGTGCAACAAAGTTACTTAAGTTGACAAGACAAGATTAAATATCAAAATTGAAATAATGTAAACATTTTGCATGGCAATGCATGAAAATGCTTTATTACGCAAGTTAACCAACAATTCTGTTCTGCGCAGAACTTTAGAATTAGGAAAATGAACAAGTAGCTGTGCTCTTTTAAAGCAAATGCTGTTCAAAATCCTTAATTTTTATATCACTTTTGAAAGTAAACTAAAAAAGATTTTATTTACTATATCTAGTTAATATATCATAGAGATTTTACCACGTTTCCATGTATGGTTATGACCGTTGCTGGTACCCCCCCCCCTTCATCCTACTAACACTGGTAGGAACCAGTGAGTACAGAATATAAATAGAGAGGACTTGGCCTATACACCGTGTGCATTACAGGTGAGGCAAGATCCGCCAACTTGATCCGCGACACGAGCGGAAACCAGTGCTCCGACCCTACACTCGCGGCAGTGTTCTCCCGCCAAAAACACCAACCCCCCCACGTATTGTGGAGCTAAAACAATTCAAATACGTTAACAGTACAGCTCATCTGGACACTTTCAAGCGTCAACCCAATTAAATAGGTGTTATAAATCACTTATAATTAATATTATAAGAAATATGTAGTTTTTCATTTTGACAAGAAAAAGTTATTTGGCTGCTAATTTTTTAATTGTTTGGTCAGAGAAGTTTGACCAGAAGCGAAGTTGTAGGGGAGATATTGAAATTAACATAAAAAATATAAAAGTGCAGGTTGATCCGCCAGGACGGTGTAGGCTACTTATCACAGTAAAGTGTCAACGTATATTGTAGTAGTCCCTGCCGCGCCGCATGTCTCAGTAAGTACATACTGTAGTGGGCGCTAATGGTGTACAGGGATCAGTTAGTTATAATAATTTGGCTTTTTAATATTTACGAATCTTTCCTGTTTAATTTAAATGCTAATCTTAATTGCTTAAGAGTCTTAAATGTTCGCCTAATGTCTCGAATGTTTGGGAAGTATATTTAAACTTTAAACAATAATGTACAAGTTGATGTATAGTTTGTTTGTTTGCTGAACTCATTTTTACTGTGAATTTCAACAAATACGTCACATTGTAATTAATTAATGCGTAAATTAATAAACAATATAACTTATTTAATGTAATTGTAGTTTAATAAATTAATTACCGCACTATTACTAAACATTAGAAATTTGCTCCATAGTGTATATAATACATACCACATGTATATTTCTAACTTCTGATATGAGATAAAAATTCTCATTAGTATTTGAAAATGACGAGTCAAACGTATAATTAGAGGCCTATATTTTATTTTAGTCCTTTTTACTATGTAACAATGGAAATTATATTATTTAGCAGGCTTAAGCGGCTGGTGTAATTACTTATAACTAAAGCTTCTGGTAATGCCCGTGTCAAGTTGTTATTTAGGCAAGAGTATTTACTTCACCAAACTTATCGCTCATGCTGTGATGTGGCATCCTCAGTAGTATTTTGAGACTGAGATGCCACTGAGGCTTTAGTTAGTAGTAGTGGAAATAATATTCTAATATGGCTAAAAAGTTAAATAGTTAACATCCAGTTACTTATCTTCAATTAAAATTAAAAACAGAATATTCATACATTTTTGTATTATTGTATATCAAAGTGTTTGAGTTATTTTAATACCTCGTCGATCACTTGTTGTAGTAACGAATGTAGCTGTCCAAATTTATCTTCTGCAAAAATGTGACAATGTTTTTGGGTCTGCACCCCGTAATACCAATTAATTAGTAATAAATTTAGTAGTAATAAACCAATAACTCAAAATCTTGGATGTCATACGTTTGAATTTAGAAATCTTCCCCTAAATAATAAGTTTCTCCCTAAATATAAAAACATACAAAAATAATTAATAAATGTACATTTTATCATTTGTAATTAAGTTGTTCTTACCTATGGAAGATATCCCCACACCGTTCTTCCTGTTAATACAGCCATAAACCGAGCACCAAAGTATATTACAAAACAAATTATTTATAAGCATATATTTACACGACTTAAGATATTTAAGACCAAACTAAAATACATTAAGAAGTCCTATTCCTCTAGAAACGCTAAGGAGGAGCTTCTAAACAAGCCCCGTTTGTTCTCACGCAGTGGCCCGCCAGCACGGGACCGCCGCGGTGCAGTGGGAAGGCACCTGCACGTAACACTCTCCACTACCCGCAACACAGATTTTACGTCGCCATTTTGGTCGGAGACCCTGCCTCAAACGTGGTAACCTAAGGCCTCTCTATTTATATTTTGTACTCACTGGTAGGAACTCACATATTCTACGTAGGCTACATGGTAGGTACTTTCACTGATTTAGTACATTAAATTAATATAGATTACAATTTTAGGCCTATTTTTTTCACTTTCCCTTGCAAAAATCATCCCTATTTAAAAATTTAAGAAGCACATTAAGTACAAAAAACAGATTGAGATAATACATAAACTGAATACAAAATGTAAGCATTTCCCTTCCTCAGCTCCTCTACTGAAGAATGCCCTTAGTTAGAGAGCATCCAATTTTGCACGTCACCCAAGTGTCCTGGGTAGACGTGGTTTACGAGCCTGGATAGGCACGATAATGCAGGTAATACACATTGATATGCAGGACTTTGATTGCGGAAACTACGTCAAGAAACCGGAGCTCTAGGTAGCGGTGACTGTAATTATCTAGCCTTAAAACAATATGTAACAGTGGCCACAATGGTTTCTGTTTATGACCCATAACGCTGGCCGGTCACTCACTCCTCTTGATTCTCTGCTCATCGCATCACATAAACTCAGCCAAATAACATGACAATTAAACCACAAATTGTTTTCTTTGCAATTTTCCTGGCCGAATGTGTTATTGTTGTTAGACGATGGGTTTCTCCGAAACCTGATGCCTCATTTCTCGCTTTGTCGGTGTCTAGTCTTCAGCTATGATTTTAATGATAACGTAACATTTGTGTCAACACGATGTAGTTTTAAGTCCCTTTAATACTTATTTTGTTTAAATTATTATTAAATAGTAATTTTAGGTAGATAGGACAGCACTATTTTTAACACAAGACAATTTTACTTGTATTAATTGATGTGATGTTATATTCTAATTTTCTGATTGATATTCTAAATGATATCTGATTTTGAGATTGATTAATTAATTTTATATTCACCTCATTCTCAGCCATCATACAAAGGTAAGACCTCTCGATATAGAACTGAATAATACTCCCTAATTATATAATTCCCCAATTATACTTATAGATAATTATTCTCTAAGCTATTTGAACGACTTCTCCTTAAGTATATATACCAAATATTCTCTTCATCGAGTCATTACTTCATTGTACAATTTGTAGAAACATCCTTTTTTACCAGTGCACCATATTGGGGAAATTATGTAGTCTGGTCTTTCAGTCACATGTCATAAACTACTTCACATTATAATATTCATGTATCATTAAGATGCAATTTAAATGGTTTTTAACACCATGAATATGGTTTTCATGACTTTTCCAATGTTTTATGAAAATAATACAGTCCTTAATTCGGAGGGAGGTTGGCATTCATAAAACATTATATATATTAGGGCTCTGCATGACCCTATATGTCAACTGAATGATTCTCTGCATGACTCAAGATGAGAACTGAACGATTCTATGTACGACACTAGATGTTAGCTGAACGAGTCTCTACATGACTCTAGATGACAACTGAACGATTCTATGTACGATCCTAGATACCAATTGAACGATTTTCTGCTCGACCCTAGATGCCAACTAAACTATTCTCTGCACGACCCTATCTGTCCACTGAACGGTTCTCTTTACGACCCTGGACTGAACAATCCAGTCCAGTCAACTGAACAATCTCTGCGTTACCCTGAATGTTAACTGAATTATTATGCAAATTTAATCTAAAAACGTTTTAATTTTTAAAATATAATCGCTCTTGAGGATCGATTGTTGTTGTTGACCCCCTTCAGGAGCAATTCACAGGTGAGGTAAAGATATAGGCCTATTAGGCTGTCGTTAGTACATGACTCGAGCAGTATTCACGAAGGACGTCGAGACATAAATGACCGAATACAATTTACTCCACATATTAGTCGATGAGATATTTCCAAGTCACCCCTCGTTCATGAGTAGGCCTATTCCAGGGAATTTTGAGCATCTGAAACTCAATTCCAAGACACATATTTGTTTGTCTCAACAAATGCCTGCTGTTCAATAATGTATTTGAATTGCTAAATGAAACATAGAGTTGTTTCATTAGTATAATACCACGTTTTTCGCACGGTTGTGATTGGCCTTACAAGTCATTTACTTATATTGTATACCGTATTGAAAGGATAATCGGTCTGACGATTGATTCCTGTGGGATGACTTATCTGAGATAAATGAGTTCAGAAACTCAGACAACTCTATATTAATTAATGTAAAACAATTTATGCTACCATCTTACTTTCCTCGCTTATGCACTTCAAAATAATATTACCTCATTTCATTAAACACTGTTCCTAACTCAAATACGTAATATATGACATATTCTCTCCACCCTGTTTTACCCTGTCTCACAGAAGGTACATATATATTCTCTCCACCCTGTTTTACCCTGTCTCACAGAGGTACATATATATTCTCTCCACCCTGTTTTACCCTGTCTCACAGAAGGTACATATATATTCTCTCCACCCTGTTTTACCCTGGCTCACAGAAGGTACATATATATTCTCTCCACCCTGTTTTACCCTGGCTCACAGAAGGTACATATATATTCTCTCCACCCTGTTTTACCCTGTCTCACAGAAGGTACATATATATTCTCTCCACCCTGTTTTACCCTGGCTCACAGAAGGTACATATATATTCTCTCCACCCTGTTTTACCCTGGCTCACAGAAGGTACATATATATTCTCTCCACCCTGTTTTACCCTGGCTCACAGAAGGTACATATATATTCTCTCCACCCTGTTTTACCCTGTCTCACAGAAGGTACATATATATTCTCTCCACCCTGTTTTACCCTGTCTCACAGAAGGTACATATATATTCAACTTACACATTTGCTTACTTCAACGCGTTTCACCACCCTTAGAAAGTGACCACATTCACATCATCATTTTCTATACCGTCCTGAAGATGGAAGTTATTAATTTATTTAATTTATTTTTTAAACTATATCAAACTTTATCAAAAAGTGTATAGCTATATCAAAAGGATATTCATCTGTTTGAAATAGTTATAATTACTGACCCAACCACCCATCCATACACATACAGCGGTACTAACCCAACTGCCCACCAATACACGTACAGTTTTACTGACCCACCCGCCGGCCCAAACACGCACAGTGATACTGACCCACCCATACACGTACAGTGGTACTGACCCACCCGCCCACCCATACACGTACAGTGGTACTGACCCACCCGCCCGCCCAAACACGTACAGTGATACTGACCCACCCATACACGTACAGTGGTACTGACCCACCCGCCCGCCCAAACACGTACAGTACAGTGATACTGACCCACCCATACACGTACAGTGGTACTGACCCACCCGCCCACCCAAACACGTACAGTTGTACTGACCCACCCGCCGGCCCAAACACGTACAGTGATACTGACCCACTCATACACGTACAGTGGTACTGACCCACCCGCCCACCCATACACGTACAGTGGTACTGACCCACCCGCCCGCCCAAACACGTACAGTTGTACTGACCCACCCACACGCCCAAACACGTACAGTGATACTGACCCACCCATACACGTACAGTGGTACTGACCCACCCGCCCATCCATACACGTACAGTGGTACTGACCCACCCACCCACCCATACACGTACAGTGGTACTGACCCACCCGCTCACTGATTGATAAATAAATATATATATACGAGGCGTGTTTTTAAAGTAAGTACCGTTTTTAAATTACGCCGCCGCAGCGCTGCAGTCGCCGTTTAGCGCATGCGCGCCGTGTAGCCACATCTGTTGGGAAGCCACAGACGCCATTACGGAACCATCCGATCGAGTCTACATCTGTTTGCGTGATTTTAAAATGACTCCACCTATTGAAAATCCCGCCGACACTAAAGTGCGTGCTGTAATACGGTTTCTCTGTGCTCAAGGCTTCAAAGCAGTTGACATTCATCACCAAATCAGTGAAGTGTATGGTGAAAACATTATGAGTGATGGAATGGTTCGGAAATGGGTTAGGGCCTTTAAAGATGGCCGTACAAACTTTCATGATGAGGAACGAAGTGGGCGACCTTCAGTCATTACCGATGATCTGTTTTAAAAAGTGGACTGTAAAGTGAAAGAGAAGAGACGATTCACGATTTTGTCCTTAGCTGAAACGTTTCCTGCTGTCTCAAGAAGTGTTTGGTGATGAATGTCAACTGCTTTGAAGCCTTGAGCACAGAGAAACCGTACTACAGCACGCACTTCGCAGTCGGCGGGATTCTCAATAGGTGGAGTCATTTTAAAATCACGCAAACAGATGTAGACTCGATCGGATGGTTCCGTAATGGAGTCTGTGGCTTCCCAACAGATGTGGCTACACGGCGCGCATGCGCTAAACGGCGACCGCAGCGCTGCGGTGGCGTAATTTAAAAACGGTACTTACTTTAAAAACACTCCTCGTATATATAAATATATATATATATATATATATATATATATATATATATACACTTTTAATTTATTACAAATCTTAGCATGTTATTCCCCCTTTAACACATAGGACATTTTCATTTAATTTGTTTCATACCTCGGTATGTATTATACTCCGTCCCATATATAGTTACATTTACTTTAAATCATTTGTGAACCGCAGCGTGTTATTATCCCTTTTACCCACTTTAATCATTTAAAACTTTACCATACTCTTGCACTCTCTTACATAAATTTCAAATTCACTTCAATAATTTACAATTTACATCGTGTTAAACTCGCAATTACATAGGGAATATATTCACTTTAGTCATTTGTGTAATTCTTCATCATTTAACTCTGTCACACTTAGAGAGCACATTCACTTCAATCACTTACAAAACTCAACTAATTATACTCTTGTATAGCATGTTAAACTCCATCTTACATAGAAGGCAAGTTGACTTCAATCATTTGTAATCCTCAACATGTTAAACTCCATCTTACATACAAGGCACGTTGACTTCAATCATTTGTAATCCTCAACATGTTAAACTCCATCTTACATAGAAGGCACGTTGACTTCAATCATTTGTAATCCTCAATATGTTAAACTCCATCTTACATAGAAGGCACGTTGACTTCAATCATTTGTAATCCTCAACATGTTAAACTCCATCTTACATAAAAGGCACGTTAACTTCAATCATTTGTAATCCTCAACATGTTAAACTCCATCTTACATACAAGGCACGTTGACTTCAATCATTTATAATCCTCAACATGTTAAACTCCATCTTACATACAAGGCACGTTAACTTCAATCATTTGTAATCCTCAACATGTTAAACTCCATCTTACATAGAAGGCACGTTAACTTCAATCATTTGTAATCCTCAACATGTTAAACTCCATTTTACATAGAAGGCACGTTGACACCAATAATTTTTAATCCTCAACACGTTAAACTCCATTTTACATAGAAGGCACGTTGACTTCAATCATTTGTAATCCTCAACATGTTAAACTCCAAATTACAGAGAAGGCACGTTCACTTCAATTATTTGTAAACCTTAACATGTTAAACTTCTTCTTTCATAGAAGGCACATTCACTTCAATCATTTGTAAACCTCAACATGTTAAACTTCTTCTTTCATAGAAGGCACATTTACATCAATCATTTGTAATTCTCAACATGTTAAACTTCTTCTTTCATAGAAGGCACATTCACTTCAATCATTTGTAATCCTCAACATGTTAAACGTCTTCTTACATAGAAGGCACATTCACTTCAATCATTTGTAATCCTCAACATGTTAAACTCCATCTTACATAGAAGGCACATTCACTTCAATCATTTGTAAACCTTAACATGTTAAACTTCTTCTTTCATAGAAGGCACATTCACTTCAATCATTTGTAAACCTCAACATGTTAAACTTCTTCTTTCATAGAAGGCACATTTACATCAATCATTTGTAATTCTCAACATGTTAAACTTCTTCTTTCATAGAAGGCACATTCACTTCAATCATTTGTAATCCTCAACATGTTAAACTCCATATTACATAGAAGGCACGTTCACTTCAATCATTTGTAATCCTCAACATGTTAAACTCTATATTACATAGAAGGTACATTCACTTCAATCATTTGTAATCCTCAACATGTTAAACTTCTTCTTTTATAGAAGGCACATTCACTTCAATCATTTGTAATCCTCAACATGTTAAACGTCTTCTTACATAGAAGGCACATTCACATCAATTATTTGTAATCCTCAACATGTTAAACTCCATCTTACATAGAAGGCACATTCACTTCAATCATTTGTAATCCTCAACATGTTAAACTCCATCTTACATAGAAGGCACATTCACTTCAATCATTTGTAATCCTCAACATGTTAAACTCCATATTACATAGAAGGCACATTCACTTCAATCATTTGTAATCCTCAACATGTTAAACTCCATCTTACATAGAAGGCACATTCACTTCAATCATTTGTAATCCTCAACATGTTAAACTCCATATTACATAGAAGGCACATTCACTTCAATCATTTGTAATCCTCAACATGTTAAACTCCATCTTACATAGAAGGCACATTCACTTCAATCATTTGTAATCCTCAACATGTTAAACTCCATATTACATAGAAGGCACATTCACTTCAATCATTTGTAATCCTCAACATGTTAAACTCCATATTACATAGAAGGCACGTTGACTTCAATCATTTGTAATCCTCAACATGTTAAAATCCATCTTACATAGAAGGCACATTCACTTCAATCTTTTGTAATCCTCAACATGTTAAACTCCATATTACATAGAAGGCACATTCACTTCAATCATTTGTAATCCTCAACATGTTAAACTCCATCTTACATAGAAGGCACATTCACTTCAATCTTTTGTAATCCTCAACATGTTAAACTCCATATTACATAGAAGGCACATTCACTTCAATCATTTGTAATCCTCAACATGTTAAACTCCATCTTACATAGAAGGCACATTCACTTCAATCTTTTGTAATCCTCAACATGTTAAACTCCATATTACATAGAAGGCACATTCACTTCAATCTTTTGTAATCCTCAACATGTTAAACTCCATATTACATAGAAGGCACATTCACTTCAATCATTTGTAATCCTCAACATGTTAAACTCCATCTTACATAGAAGGCACATTCACTTCAATCTTTTGTAATCCTCAACATGTTAAACTCCATATTACATAGAAGGCACATTCACTTCAATCATTTGTAATCCTCAACATGTTAAACTCCATCTTACATAGAAGGCACGTTGACTTCAATCATTTGTAATCCTCAACATGTTAAACTCCATCTTACATAGAAGGCACATTCACTTCAATCATTTGTAATCCTCAACATGTTAAACTCCATCTTACATAGAAGGCACATTCACTTCAATCATTTGTAATCCTCAACATCTTAAACTCCCTCCTATACACATACACTTTCATAGTTTGGAAACCTCAGCTTGTTATATTCCCTCTTACATTGAATGCAAATTTACTTATACTCCTCATCAGTATAACACGATGAGGCGTACAAACGATTTAAGTGAATGTTACATCCATATAGGAGGGAGTTTAACATGTTGAGGTTTTCATAGGAATGAAGTAAGTCGGACCTCTGTGTAAGAAAGGGTTTTAATGTTTAAGTATGTAAATGATTGATGTGAATGTTTCTTCTATGTAAGAGAGAGTCTACAATGTTGACATTTGTTGGCTGCGATTGCAGTGAATGTATCCCCTATTTAATCCGGATTATAACATGCCGAGACTTACAAATAAACGAAATGAATGTGTCCTCTGTTTATGAAAGGATTTAACATGTTGAGGTTGATTCATGAATGAAATAGACTCCTTTATCTTTCAAATAGCTTCATGTATGAGAGGTTACATCATGCTGAGGTTGACAAAAGAGTTTGTCCTCTATATATGAGAATAGACGTTTGTTAGTAATTTCCTGGTTTTATTTGACTAAGACTGCCCATTAAAATTTCCTTTCGTGGTCCCTCTGGACAGGAGTTTCCCGAGGCCTGGAGAAAGTGTTGCGGGGCATCGCACCGGCCACCACTGGAACTGGAGCCGCTCCAAAGCGGTGATTTAAAGTCAATAAAAGCTAAGTGCTCGGAGTTCATGCTACTGTCGCCGCCGTAGAATATTGATAACGCTGCTAAGAAAAGGTAATAACTTTGTACTGACTTTAATCTGACATAATAACAGCACTTTCGTCGAGTAAGTGAACTACAGGCTGGCCACAGCCGCACGCTCGTACCACGGCGGAGCGCTGCCGTTCCTCCATTTACCTAGGTCCGTTTTATAGCACATGGACAATGGAATTCAAGCCTCACTGTCAAATCAAACCATAGTACAACATGAAATGCATTGTGCGTTTTTTTTAGTTATCTATTATTTGGCAAGAGTTGTCTAATAATAGCCTACTTTCAGAGACAATTGCCAGATTTACTTATTATACAATTTATAATAATACATATAAATTAACAGAGAACTATTTCAAACAACATGAATGTTTTATTGTCCTTTTTTGTAATAAATGTAGGTCTACTGTTATTTCAATTATATTTTCTTATGATATAAAAGAACTTTTAATATTTAGTGGTACATTTTCTTTTTAATTCAAAGAATTACTTTGGGTATCGTTTATGTCAGCTGAGTCGTTTTCTTGTAGAGCCTCTTCCACTAGTTGTGGAGTACCTGAAATTCGATGTCATTCCATCACTTGAGAACGGCTTAACAGTTTTCCTTCATCTCTATTTTTTTCATCTAATTTTTTGTAGAATGTTATTCAGGAAAGAAAAATAAAAAATATCATGAGGAAATTGGAAAATGTTTTAAACTAACCGAGGAGTTTTAGTTTGATTTGTTTACTAACAAAACAAACGAAAGGAACATTTTAAACGTGTGATATAAATGTTTTTGCAACATTATATAAACGTCTGTTGTGTTTTATTTCTTTGTGATAAAGTGGTTACTGAATTAGATTGTTCAGTAAAAAAGTATGCTGTATGAAATGTAGGTATATAAATTTATTTTATATTAAGACATTTACAAACATTTCATACTATATATTAATTTTTGACTGAATGGAATGCAATTACGTGAGTGATATTTACATTATAATCCTGTTCATTGTAGGGTAAAAGTTGTAGAGTTTACTCCCGGGAAGGTTTCTATCGTGGTTTTATTCACATGCGACTATAAGACCCCGCTCCACTGGCCTTTAAAGTGTCAATACTATTCGTATGGAGTTATTTTATTTATTTAATTATTCATCAGCTGTAAAAAAATGAATTGCAAACACACTCAAGAGGAGTATCATGTTAAAAGTATTTTTCTCTCGATTCCTAATATAGGGGCCTAATATCAGATTTTAGAAAAGACTACGTTTATAGGCTTCTGCCCCCAAAACCAAAATTCATTGTAATACAGTCCAAGTGTCTTGGGGAGGCTAAAGGCCGATCTTCCTCAAGAGGCCGCCGGCCGACACAAATGGGGCTGTACAGTGTCTTGGCGAGGCCGCAGGTCGAGTTGCACAAAGAGGCTAAAGGCAGAGTTCCCAAGCGAGGCTCCAGCAGAATTTCCATCAAGAGTGCAAGGAGTGACAGGGTGGGAATGCGAAGCTATCATAAATAAAGTAAAACATTACTGTTTATATGTTAATTCAGTAGAAAGGCACGGGTAAACTCTCTATTATAAAGTTCCATGTACTTACAATAGGCATATAACCATCATCAGCAATATTCACGGAGATGGCTGGTGGGAGGACCTATATGCGTTAGATTCATTAGACGAGTTAAGGTAAATTGTCCTCAAAACTATAATATGTCCGATTCCTTACGTAGGAGACTGTTATTGGCTATTTTATGGTTCCACTCTGCAGTTTCAACAGTTACAATTAAAGACTTGCTAGAGCTAGATTTTTATTTCTCCTGTGGTAAGTTCACTTTTCTATGTTAAAAGAACTCCTAGGTTAAAATTGTTTTGATCTGTGTAAAAATATCCAATACACTGAACCAATTAATTACACAGTACTTGAAATACTATAAAACTAGAACATTTAATGTATCCATAATCGTTTAGGTCATCTATACTATTCTTGAACAATGCCGTATTTTAAACAAGAAATAACCAAGGCACAAATTACTTGCTGCAGGCTTCAGTACAGGGGCAATGTAAGGCTTTTAGAGAGCGATGAGTTATTTGTGTATTTAATATCCACAATATCCACTCTCTCTTTGAATGGGGTTCAATACTTGGTAATCAACTACATGGACACGTCTGTCAACGTTCAGAGGATAGGGTTTAAGTGGTGGACTCTTGATTTCACTTTGGAGAAAAGCTCACCCACAAAGACAATAAAATGAGAAATATAGTCATAACATATGTTTGGATGTCCACTTACTGCATAGGTCGCAGGAAGATAATTGCTTGTTCAATAAATATTTATGACAATGAGTCTATATTAAATAATAACAAGAAACAAAGATCATTAACACGCATTCGCAACTCAGACACCGATCGGACGATTGAAATCCTAATGATTAAATAATAAAGAAACAACTTGCACTTAATTATAATGACCCTCTATGTACTTTATGTAACATTCCTCCATGTACGTAATAGGCCTCCGTGTACTTAACCAGAACTTCATAGACGTAATGTTCCTCAGTATACGTAACGGTCTTCCGTGTACTTAATATCCCTCCATGAACGTAATAGAACTCCGTGTGGGCCTACGTACCAGAACTCCATAGACGTAATGTTCCTCAATATACGTAACGGTCTTCCGTGTACTTAATATCCCTTCATGAACGTAATAGATCTCCATGTGGGCCTACGTACCAGAACTCCATAGACGTAATGTTCCTCATTATACGTAACGGTCTTCCGTGTACTTAATATCCCTCCATGAACGAAATAGACCTCCACGTGGGCCTACGTACCAGAACTCCATAGACGTAATGTTCCTCAGTATACGTAATGGTCTTCCGTGTACTTAATATCCCTCCATGAACGAAATAGACCTCCACGTGGGCCTACGTACCAGAACTCGGATCTTTTCCGTTATACGTATACCACTATTTAAATATATTGAATAATACATTTTAACCATTGTCTGGTACAAATAACGGAACACGGTATTCAATTTATTGATTTAAAACATGTTTTCCTCATTTTCAACCTTTAGAATCCCAATACATCGAGGCCGCCCATATACATCGCGCCGCGGCAGTTATGGTTAGGTTAGGTTATTATATTGTAGAATGAACCTGTAATTTGTAAAAACATTCTACAATAGGCTATGCTAACCTAACCTAACCATAACTGCCGCGGCGCGATGTATATGGAAATATTTTGGGATTGCTGACACATAACGGAAAAGATCCGACATTAAATAGTGGTATACGTATAACGGAAAAGATCCCAGAACTCCATAGACGTAATGTTCCTCAGTATACGTAACGGTCTTCCGTGTACTTAATATCCCTCCATGAACGAAATAGACCTCCACGTGGGCCTACGTACCAGAACTCCATAGACGTAATGTTCCTCAATATATGTAACGGTCTTCCGTGTACTAAATATCCCTTCATGAACGTAATAGATCTCCACGTGGGCCTACGTACCAGAACTCCATAGACGTAATGTTCCTCAATATACGTAACGGTCTTCCGTGTACTAAATATCCCTTCATGAACGTAATAGATCTCCACGTGGGCCTACGTACCAGAACTCCATAGACGTAATGTTCCTCAATATACGTAACGGTCTTCCGTGTACTTAATATAACTCCATGAACGTAATAGACCTCCACGTGGACCTACGTACCAGAACTCCATAGACGTAATGTTCCTCAGTATACGTAACGGTCTTCCGTGTACTTAATATCCCTCCATGAACGTAATAGACCTCCACGTGGGCCTACGTACCAGAACTCCATAGACGTAATGTTCCTCAGTATACGTAACGGTCTTTCTTGTACTTAATATTCTTCCAGTAATAGTCCTCCTTCGTGTAGGCTTACGTACTAGAACTCTTAAGCCATAATGTATCTCAGTATATGTAACGGTTTCCGTATACTTAATATCCCTCCATGAACGTAAAAGACCTCCGTGTATGTCTACCAGAGCTCCATAGACGTAGTATTCTTCAATATATATATATATATATATATATATATATATATATATATATATATATATATATATATATATATATAACGGTCTTCCATGTACTTAATATTCCTCCATAAATGGGAATTGACATTATATCAGTCATGTGATTGCAGGGAGTCTGTTCAAACAATGGATCACATAGTTTCAGAGTGCCTCCTGCGCTCTTTACGGAGGGATTAGCCAACATACACAGAATCAGTGAGGCAGGCCTTAGAACGCTCGATGGATTGAACTTAGCTTTGTGACAGGAGATCACTTTAAAATTTTAATCAATGAATATACTCATGACTGGATATTTATCCATATATACATCGCAACTTTAAAATTAACAAATGGTAGCTGACAACAAACCATAAGATATATACAGGGTGTTTAGTAAGTATGGAACCACCTTCATCTCTCTTAATTGGGTCCAGATAAATTTATTGAGATTTAGTTTACCTCTGAAAAAATAAATAATTTAGATAAAAACCTCAAAATAGAAAGTTTTTTTCTATCTTTTGATTCAGTTTGTAATTTTTTTAACCTAGAGGAGAGGGCTCGTGGAGGATTTTGTAAAAAGTTTAAATTAAAGGCTGTGAAATGATAAGTTTCCCATCATTTTAAAGCCTATTTCTTTTGGAATAAGACACCACAAGTTTCAAGTCAAAAAAAACACCCTATCAGAAATGGCGACTGGTTAATTTTTCTTAGCAGAGGGTCTTGAAAAGTATGGAATCACCTTCATTTCTCTTAAATGGATCCATATAAATAATTGAGATATAGTATAACTTGGTTGAACATTTTTTATATCTTTTGGTGCAGTTTATTACTGTTTTTTTTACCTACAGGGGAGGGCCCGTGGATGATTTAGGAAAAGGTTTAAACGTAAGGCTATGATGAGTTGCTCATCATTTTACAGCTTTTTTCTGAATAAGACGCCATTAGTGTCAAGTCGAAAGAACCACCCTATCAGAAATGGCAACTGGTTAACCTTTCTTAGCAGTCATATTTGAGTGGGAATTCCATAAGTTGTAAAAGCCAGTTCTGTTCTAAGAGTTATTTGTATCATTATGTCAACAATATAATTTAATGATATTTTCTATTTATTTAATCTTCATAACTGGCTCTTACAACATGTCAACATGTCGAATTCCCACTCGAATATCACTGCTAAGAAAGTTTAACCAGTAGCCATTTCTGATAAGGTGGTTCATTTGACTTTAAACTTGTGGCGTATAAAAAAAAATTATGGACTTTAAAATTGTGGCTTTAAAATAATGGACCTTTCATTTAAATTATTTATGATATCCTTCACCGGCCCTCCTCTCTAGGTTGAAAAAATTACAAACTGCATCAAAAGATAAAATAAAACTTTCAACAGAGGTATGCAAAATCTTAGTTATTTATCTGGACCCATTTAAGATAAATGAAGGTGGTTTCATACTGGATCGGATCGGATCGTGAAGGTGTAGCAGGGAGATACGGCTTTTTTAGGCTACTAGGGTCTCTTCAGTCTAGAATAGGTACGTAAAGGGGTTTGGATAGCAACCATCATGACTGTAAGAGGCAGGCAGGCAGCCCGGGTCTCCGGAAGAAAGGCCCCGAGGAAACATGGCCCTTGAAACAGACAGAAGAAGAACATGGGAAAAATGAAAATGATTAGTGAGTTGACTGAGGTTGGGTTGGAAATGAGAAGTGTAAGCGTTCGTGAGTGGGTGAGAGGGGACTATGTCAGTGTAGCGTCAGTAATGAGTCGTGTGAAGGGGGGCTAGTGGTTGGGAGGGGGGGGGTTCATACTGTTTCAACATCTTGTATATAGCCTCCATGAACGTAATAGACCTCCGTGTACGTACCACAACTACATAGACGTAATATTCTTCAGTACAGTATATGTAACGGTCTTCCATATACTTAATATTTCTCCATGAACGTAATAGACCTCCGTATAGGTACCAGAACTCTATAGACGTAATATTCTTAAATATATGTATAGATCTTTCGTGTATCTAATATCCCCCCATGAAAGTCATAGACATCCGTGTATGCCTACGTACCAGAACTCCATAGACGTAATATTCAGCAATATATCTAACGTTCCCTGACACACGTCACGGTCATTTATGTACTTAATAGTATTTATGTACGTAACCATCCTCAAAGTATGTACGTAATTGTAGGCCTACTCCAAAAGCGTAATAGTTCTATATTTCTTAATAGTCCTCCAAGAACGCAATAATCCTATACTGTATTTACTGCTTGGTAGAAATGTTCCTCCGTGCACATAATAGTCCTACCTTAACTTAATAGTTTTCCGTATAATATTCAACGTAACTGTCTTCTATTTACCTTACAGTTTTTCATGTACGTAGCAGTCCTCTGTATACGCAACATTTTTTAATGTACGTAGCAGTCCTCTGTATACGCAACAGTTCTCCATGTACGTAGCAGTCCTCTATATACGCAACAGTTCTTCATGTATGTAGCAGTCTTTTGTATACGCAACAGTTCTTCATGTACGTAGCAGTCTTCCGTATACGCAACAGTTCTCCATGTACGTAGCAGTCCTTTGAATACGCAACAGTTCTTCATGTACGTAGCAGTCCTCCGTATACGCAACAGTTCTCCATGTACGTAGCAGTCCTTTGAATACGCAACAGTTCTTCATGTACGTAGCAGTCCTCTGTATACGCAACAGTTCTTCATGTACGTAGCAGTCCTCTGTATACGCAACAGTTCTTCATGTACGTAGCAGTCCTCTGTATACGCAACAGTTCTTCATGTACGTAGCAGTCCTCCGTATACTCAACAGTTCTCCATGTACGTAGCAGTCCTTTGTATACGCAACAGTTCTTACTGTACGTAGCAGTCCTTTGTATACGCAACAGTTCTTCATGTACGTAGCAGTCCTCTGTATACACAACAGTTCTCCGTGTACATAGCAGTCCTCTGTATACGCAACAGTTCTTCATGTACGTAGCAGTCCTCTGTATACGCAACAGTTCTTCATGTACGTAATAGTCCCCCTTCCACCATTACTCAGCAGATGATTTGAGATTATACGTACGCGATTAAATGTTAGTCTTCATTTTATAGAGATTTCCAATAAGCAAAGTGTCACAAAAAAAGGTTTTCTAGTTGATCATTTTCGGATTCTACACTTAATTTAGAGAAAAACATAAAGTCTGAATATTTTCCGAATTTTACACAGTTTAGTTTAGTGTCTGTCTTTTTGTATTTTTATAAACAAATTAATAACCCAAGAAGGGGTTTTTCGACAGACTTGAAATTATTTACATTTCTTTACATTAGCATTATCAAACAGGAATCCATTGAGTCAACTTTAGCCATTTCAAAATGATGGTCATTTAAAATGTTTAGCTCCAAATATCCTGTAAAACGTTAGGTTTATCAATGTTACACTTAAATAATAAACTATCTGAGGATCTTTTTAGGTTTTAATTATAGGTAAAAAACAAGACATATGTAATATCATATTTAAAAATTCTAAACCACCTCCGGTACTCGTACAACCGCCATTTAGTATTTTTTACAAATTATTTATTTCTTTTTTTAACTAATTAACCTATAAACTTCAAATTTAGTATACACAATAATAAACCCATTTTCTTACTAAAATAAAAAATCAAAAACATTTTTAATTATTTTCAAAATGGTGGCACTTTGAAAAAGTTTGATACTTGATAACTTTTAGAAAGTTAGGAATACAAAAGAATTCACTAAAGTACATCTTTTTTTGCAAATTTAATTTGCAATCCAAAAATGAAACGTTGTATGGAATCGGACGATAAACAACTGAGATTTGATTATTTTTGTATTTAAACATTTACGTGTGCATGTGTACAGCCATGGTGTCGTGCCGCGTGAGTCAACCACAACAATACATCAGCGATCTATTCTGATTACTTTAATCCAAAACATTACAATAAAGAGATTTGTGACGTTATTTTGATGAAAATTACCTTAGCAGGCAACCGGATAGAAGTTGCGTATAATTTGCGTTGTTATTAAATTAAAAGTTAATTGTAACCTTAAGTAGTGCCCAAAAACTAGAAATTTTGTAAATTCTAGGTTTGTAGAATTGTAGAGGGTACTGGAATTATTAAAGAAAAAAATAATTGTCTGCTGTACGCCAGTGACTTTCCAATCGTGTTCCCTTTTCAATCAAATAAGAGGACAAAATGTTGAGCATTGTTTGTAATGTGAAAATAAATTTAATTAAAGTTTCAATTTATAATCTATTTTTTTTTAATTTTACTTTTATGTCTACAACTTGCTTTACATCATAAATACAAAATTTAAATATTTTAGGTCACTACTTCGGTTAAAATTTAATAACATGATTTTAATTTAATAACAACAAAAATCATCCGCAACTTCTTTCCGGTTGCCTGCTAAGGGAATTTTCAGTACAATAACGTCACAAATTACTTTATTGTAGCACAGAATATTATATTCTGTGATTGTAGTGTTTTGGATAAAAGTAATCAGAATAGATCCCTGATGTATTGTTGTGGTTGACTCGCGCGGCACGGACACTGGCTGTACACATTGCCGCGTAAATGATTGAATACAAAAATACTCAATTCTCAGTTGGTTGTCGTCCAATTTCACATTTTTGGATTTCATTACATTTTTGTTACATTTTTGGATTTCAAATAAAATTTGCAATTTCCTTAAGAAAAATAGCTTTATTAATATGTATACCAAATTTGAACTCAATAATAGATTAAAAAGTTTTAAAAATAAAGAATAATTTGAAAAAACTACAAAATGGTGGCTGTACGGGTACCGGAGGTGATTTGAAATTTAAAATATGATATTATGTCTTGTTTTTGACCCACAATCAATACCTAAAAAGATTCTCAGAGAGTTCAGGGATATCCTGAATAATTTGAATATACGAGTAAATCTAATGATGTACTAACTTTTATTGTAGACTTTTTTGTTAGTGAAGTTTTGGTAAAATACGCAACAACAACATTCCAAGAGTTAAGTAAAATACACATTTTACCAAAGCTCCATTAATAAAGGTCCACTATAAAAGACAGGGTATCAATAGATATGTATTAAAGTTATCCAAAAATTATTATTTTGATTTAGTATTGATAAACCTAGTGGTTTACAATATATTTGGAGTTATAATTTTTATATGGCTTTGCGAAATTTGGTAAGTCTAACAATTGGCTACCTTCGTCGTTATGTTTGCACTTTGTTGTTTGTATGAAGGTAAATGGGCCAACCGACCTGTGAGGGTCATGTACATATATTCGCGGCCCACTTCCCTTGACAAGGGTTGGCTCTAATCGCCCTTGGTAATCGGCTGGTTTCAATGATTACTGACGTCCAGTAGGCTGTAATTAAGCAACGATCGCCGTCTAGGAATTCGGCAGACCAGACGAGCTTTTTTGCAGACACCGTTTTTTGTGGATCCACATCGGCGATTATCTAAGCCGCGCGTTATATTGTCACTCACCGATCGGCCGACGACTCGTCTCTTGCATTTTCTTGTAAATATAAATTTTTGTTAATTTCGTAATAGTAGTTTAATTCTCAAATTTGTTTAATAATGTAGATATAAACAAGCATGTATTATAATAGAAATCTGTCAATTTGAATAATTAACTGTTTAGTCCATAAAAATCTGTTTGTTGTGCCATAATAGATTTTACAAATCTGTCAGAACTCGTTTGATAATAATCTCCTGTCGGTTAATTTAATTAGGCATATTTAATTATAACCAGCACACAACATATAACTAAACTATTTAATTCCTTTAACATTTCATTTTATTAGTAGATAAAAGGTAATTAGACTTATTAAATATTTTCTTAGAGTTTTTCTCACGTATATATTATTTTGAATTGATTATTTTTTTTTAAGACGCCAATCGTAAAGGTGTGGGTGAATATGGATTTCTAATGAGTGTGATTGATGAGTGTAGATGAACGAATGTAGTCATTGCTACAAACTAAGGCCGACTATTCATTAGAAAGTGTCATTAATAGCCCAATGACAAATTAACAGCCGGTGGTTATCAGCTGATCCCTTTCAAAATATTACGACTCTGATTGGGGTCGAACTGAGAAACTTTAGCTTATCAAACTAAGATTTAACCAACTAAGCTACCAATAAATTATTTTCCTTCAATGATGATAATGCACCAAGTAACCTGATAAGTTCCCCTTTCAAATGTTCTGTTAGGCGAACAAGATGGAATGGATTTTTTCCCTTGTATTATTGACACGGTTATATGTTTACAAACAATCTAGATAAACTAAAATGAATTTGTACTTGAATGATCTGTTAGTATTAAATATTTAAGTCGTAATAAATATAAGACTGTAGTTGTAAGGAAGGGTCAAGACAATACACAATGTAGTGCGGGGTTCAATTTTCATGGCTGTAATTTTAAATTGTCAGTAATTAATTATAAAGCGTTAAATATTATTAATTCTGTCTTTGTATAAAATACCTATAAACAATTTTCATGGCAATCGGCCAACCTGCTTGACTGTAACAATTTTTAAAAATTAGCATTTTCACGTTTAAAACTAGCATGCTTAAACGTACACACTTATACTTCATGCAACTCTTAATAGTCTGTATATTTTACAAAAAGATATAATCGATAGCAAATTATCTATTAGTGAATTATAGTATAACGTATTTGTTTTACTACTATAAAATATGTAACATATAAATAAACAAACGGATGAGATCAACCTGTTGGAAACAGAGATTTCACTCGCTTTGCTCGATCATTAATCATGTAATTATCGTATTAGGCTATCATTAATTAACTGATTTGAATCGATTGTTCAAACATTAAGAATACAAACTATTTATTTTAATAATTCTTTGTAATTTGAAATATGAGTAGGCAGGAACAAAAAATGAAGTGAATAAGTTAGGAAATGCTATCAGAATAAAAATGTTTCAGTATATGTAAAAAAATGTTAGTAATGTTTTCTAAGTGGAGGAGATGTAACTTTATTTGATGTACTAAGTCTCGTGTGTGTTCCGGTACGCCTCCTCTGCGCTACGATGCAGAATACTTCACACGCCGTAAATTGCCTGCAACATTTAGTAGGCATCAAACTTCATCATGCGGGTCAACACACTGCATAGTGGTATGCATGCACAAATCACCGTACAATACCTCCACCCAGCACTAAACTACAAACTGTATTATAATGTTCTTAAGCGTGAATCGCTGGCTTGCATGTCTCGGGTACCTCTCGGAGAACTGGCGACAAAATTATCTCAAGACTTCCAAAGTTTTACTATATTTAGTGTTTAGTTTATTACTATGATCGAAAGTAAACACTAGACAAATATGTTATTTTGTATCATACCAATTATGAATATTTGAATCCTTCTATAGATTCATGTCGTAGAAATTTGTGGAAATCTGTTAAATTAAAAATAGTCGACTTTTTACAAAATAAGTATACGTGTGTATATAATAAAGTTCCTCTGCAATTAATAAAAGTTACAAAATAATATTTTTCAAAATCCCTACTGCCTCTAATTAATTAATATTTTATCACAAGAATTTTCCAAAACCAGTTAAAAATATCATAAAAATTCCGGTTCCAAAAGGGTGAATTAAGAATTATTACTAATAATCGGTCAACATCTCTTCACACTTCTATCTCGAAGGTATTGTACAAACTATATGCTCATTCAATAAGCCGACTATCTTAATAAAAACAATATAGTTTTTTAATTAGCATAATACGTGTTGGTACATATACAGTATAAGTAAACGTCACACAACACAAATTTATTACAATATAAGCACAAAATGCACAGATATTAAAATACAAGTACAAAATGCAAAAATAATATGGTGATCGATTTCGGTGATCGGGTGATCCATGCTCACCTTTCTTAGACCAGAGGGATTCACAAGAGAATGAAAAATGGCCTATAAATTGAATTGTTGAACACCATTTTCAATTCTTTTGTGAGTCCCTCTGGTCTGAGGAAGGTGAGCGTGGATCACGGAAATCGATCACCTTAATATTTGTGCACTTTGTACTTGTATTGTAATATATTTGTGCATTTTTAGCTTATATTATAATATATATTTGTGTTGTGAGACGTTTAAAAACAATATACATATGATGGTGATAAAGATGGGTTTGCAAAGGAAAATTTGCTTAAAATTTGTAAATTGTATAGCCTACAAGGTGGAAATGTGAAAGAGAAGTTAATTGCCGCAAACCGGACCTCGGAAGGTTTATCTTTTCCAGAGTAGAGGAATAGAATAGTTTGAATTTTTGTAATAATTGTGTTCTATAAAGTATAATTTTTTATAAGAATAATTTATATGATACTGTGAAATCGCGGAAAAATAATATTGATCAGAACAATTAATTTTAAATTCAAATGACCACTACTCTGGAAAATATAAGCATTTCGAAGTCCAGTTTACGGCAATTAATTTCTCCTGAATAAACCTTTCATTTGATACCAAACTCGACCTAGGCTTCGATTACAGAATTTCGTTCAACTTCTCACGAGCTGTCTCTTTATAAAGATGACATGTCACTAAAGGCATCAAAAAAGTAGGTTCTTCGTAAACATGATATACAAGATTTCAACTTTACAAATAAAGTCATTCAAAACTATTGAAAACGTTTCTATATTTTATTTCCCTCTTTGTATGTGCAATAGATAAAATAAGCTATAACGAAATTACCAAAAACTTTTGAAAGTAATATTCTTTCTCTAAAAAATTATATACAGACTCTTGAATTAATATTATTAGGTCCCTTCTTCTCATTTATTGTTTAAAAATATACCACCATTTCTCAAATAATTTTATGAGTGAATTAATCTTGTAGGTAATCTTCAAACTAAACGGGTTTCCTTAAAAACTGAAGTTGAACTGCAGGAATAACCTGATCTTCAACTCCGAAACTTCAATATTAATGTTTCCGAAGTAAAGAATAAACATTACAGGACCAAAGTAAAGAAAGCAAACGTATTTTCTTTCTTACAGTACACAACAAGTAATGCTTTTCAAACAAACCTATTTATTTATTAACAAAATCGTTAAAATGATCCAAACTACATTTTTAAGGTATAGTCACATATTGTTTCAAGGGAAGAAAACTATTTCTGGTCTGTTCATTTCAAAGAATGCTTTTTCTCGGCTGGAGTTTTGGTTTCGCATTCTCACATAAAATCGCATATAACCTATGAAATACAGGTATATGGTAGCACCTCCACGAAAAAAAACTTGACAGCTATCAGTACTACAAAATACAGTTCCAATAAAAATAAATGCAACATTCAAACAACAGAATCGGCAAAAGATCATATTCCCTCTGTTGGTTTACAGGCTTCACTACTTTCATTTAGAACTTTTGATTTTGCGTAGGTGTAATTTACAGTAATATAGATTAATTTTGGATTTATTGAATTCACAAATTCTTTGGCTTTTGTTTATGATTACTCACGTACTCACGTACAACGATGTCTAGTCGTCGGAAAACCGACGCATAACCTACCAGAGCTGCAGCATCAACGTCGGAAAACCGATGAATAACCTACCAGACCGGCACATCAATGTCGGAAAACCGACGCATAACCTAGCAGACCTCTAGTTATGTAAACGATAAAAATAACGAAATCCGGTGAAGAACAAACCCAAGTGGAAGATGCGGCAGGTTTGTGGTACTGACTCACCTACACATACACGTACAATGGAATTGACCCACCCGCCCACCCATACACATACAGTGGTATAATTAACTCTGTGTTTAAATTTTTATTTTTTAGAATGAATAATGTATTTAGAGACCACAGCAATTTATTGAACAAAATGGGTAGTTAGTTTTGGAGAAAAGCTTAAACCTTAAGATTATTACATCTTTAGAAGAATCTTTTACATAACAATTTAGTTATTTTAACTATATATTACTCTACTAACTGAACATAAATTGTACAATAATCATTTATTGATTTAATTAATACAATACACATTATAAATATTGTTGCACACTACTGTTTTTTGAATAACCAATCTGATTTCATAAAATGCAACACTAGGCTAATATGACCTAATTTATTAAATCTAATGTACATGGGTTTGTAAGCCTGTGCGTGAACTTTATTAAATCTAATGTACATGGGTTTGTAAGCCTGTGCGTGAACTTTATTAAATCTAATGTACATGGGTTTGTAAGCCTGTGCGTGAACTTTATTAAATCTAATGTACATGGGTTTGTAAGCCTGTGCGTGAACTTTATTAAATCTAATGTACATGGGTTTGTAAGCCTGTGCGCGAACTTTATTCAACGAGTAAAGTTAGCTCAGATGGAGATTTGAACCTTGGATCAACCCCTTCGCAGTCCAACCTCTTAGTCACTGAGCCACCACACCGGTTAGACTTAATAATATTATATTGTATAACTACACCATTTGTATTGGTTATAGTATTCCTGAAAGTCTCAAACGTAATTGCAAAGCACAATACCTTCACAAAATGTACCTAAATGATAAACAGACTAAGTGAGGTAAATGGCTCGATGGATTGGATTTAGTTTTGTGACAGAAGATCAATTTTTTTATATAATATATTGCATGACTTTTGGATCTTAATCCAAATATATATCTTAGCTTTTAAAAGAAACTTATTAAGTGGTAGCTGACAAAAAAATCATACGATGTATATAGGTCTATATATATATATATATATATATATATATATATATATATAAAACGTAACACGACACAATTTTTAAGTACAAAATGTACAAATACTTTGTGAGTCCATCTGCTTTGAGGATGTTAAATGTGGTTTATAGATCTATTACCATAATATTTGTTAATTTTGCATTTATGTAGGAACTAATTTGCGCTGCGTGACTTTCACTTCTTTTACATTTTGCCAACACGCAATATGCTAACCACTGTACTATACTATTCGTTGCCTATCGTGGCTACAATGATCCATCTAATCATTCATTGGTGGTTGCTGAATTCAGCTGTCAGGTACTTGGTACTTTATAATGTTCTGGGCTTCACAGATATACATGAAAGAACACAGCTTCACAGTTAAGTCGTCAATCCTATATATTGCAACTGTCCTATTTTACAACTAAGTGAGTATTTTTTAGTTTTAAAATCCTAAAGTGATTTGAGGTGGTATTATCATAAGAAAAACTCAGGTTTAGAAGACTGGATGAAATGGTGCAATTCTTAGAATTGTTTTAACAGATTTTATTATATTCAGTTTTAAAGCAGAACAATACCAATACAACCAGCTTTGGAAGTCCTGCAGAATTATCATTGATACTGATCAATTTAAGATAGTTTCGCCAGCTCAATGTATCAATATATATCAAACGTAATAATATTGGCAATCACGTGCATCATAAATTTCCCACTGGATTGATGGATGGGTGGATATATTGTCGGTGGGAATCTGCGCAGGTAAAAAAATAAAAAGGATTTATTACACGGAACTTGGTTGATAAAATTAATCCTATTTTCTATAAAAATCTCATTATCTGTAGAGTTTAATTATAGCAATTTAATGATTCTTAGAAATGAAAAGTTTTTATTAATTTTTTTACAACATTCCCGATGTTATTCGAAAACAACTCGAGGCTGGTGTGAAGGAAGAAATTGCCACTTTTGGGAACCCCTAAATAGTTAAGAAAACTGTGTTTAATACTAAAAAGAACGTAATTAAACCGACGCACGAGGGGTAAAAGTGGTAATTTAGAAGGTAATAATGATCGAGCAATTTTGCAGTCAGTCAGAGTGCAAGGTAAGGAGGGCCTCGCCTGCAGTAACCCTCTGTTTGGGTAGGCAAGGATAATCACAAGCCAAGGCGTGCAGCGTGCGCCAATTACGGGCTTGGCGCATTTTGGCAAGGGGCTAAATATCACGCAGTCAATTGGCATGACTTGAGTAATTGGATACGGCCAGATCGCACCGGTCTCACACCTCCACAAGGAAGTACAGCTCCGATCCAATCATGAGGGGAAAGGGATATCGGAGGATCCTTATCTGTGAGTCTCTTGTGTCAGGTGATACTGGTGACACTTTAGCAAAGAACATATGAAAGTAATAAAACTTCTTCTTGAAAGTAGCATTTCAGGGGAGGGGATAGGGTACAGTTTTAAACATTGTCAGGTCTAAGATAAACATATAAATGATAAATTGACTTCGTAGTTTTTAATTGGAATTGTGAAGAAACTAGACTAGTAAATCAGTTACTATCACCATATCTGCATATCTTCTCCCACAATCACTACGCTAACTCTCTCATTTCCGTCCAACATCAACTGGATTTGGCTGGAAAAGTGGTTTTTATTAGGAACAGACCTCTAAATGCATCATAACACAAACAATGGACGTGAAATTGACAATTGTAATGACAATAGCCAGGCTGCAGGCAGCGTGCGCCGACGGCACGGGTCTCCTTCAACCAGGTATATGAATTATTCAAACCGCAGAGAACAAAGCGATAGGAAGTGCCCCAATTCCGAACAATTTGTTCGCTATTCAACTCGTATAATTGATTACAAATGGCCATTTGATCAAATCGTACGCTTTGTCTCAGCGCGGGGATGGACCCCGGGACGTCTCAAAGGCCGGGTCAAGGGTTCCATCCCCTTCACACCAAGGTTCCGTTGCCTAATTAACCGGTAAATGAGGCCAGATAAATCTGGGAAAGGTTTAACTGCGGTGGAGAGAATCACGACTTTTTCTCTTTCCGCGGAAAAGAATTGGCAGTGACAAGAGATAGAAACTAATGACCAAAAAGAGGAGATAAAATAGAGTGGCGGAACTAACCGGGTCCCACCCTCAGATCTATCTCTGACTGTAATTTGAGATTCCCGGCGCGCAAGGTAATTCTGCCCATTCAGAACAAGTATCAATCAGAATATACTCAATTGAGAATTCAGGGCACAACGAAAGCCGTTATCATTGGTACCACTAATAACAAGTGATTAATGATTGATGCTTGTTAAAAAAAACCTGTTTTTGATTTCAATGATTTCCTTTTAAGTGAAAAGACACTCTAATGAGGCTTTTTGTTGGCCCATTGAATATTTCCTCGAAAACCCTGATATTAGATTCAGCACGTTCTTTAGTGCTTATCACTAATTGGCTGTATATTTCGCATTGTACAATCAAATTGTTTCATTCTCTCTCCCCCCCCTCAAATTTCATTAAGTGTAAAAACTAGACTACTCTTTTATAAAATGAACTTGCATTATAAAAGTAAGCTCAATATTTTTATTATCATACGGCTCTAAATATTTTGAGTTTTTTTATTAGAAACCTCAAAATATGCCTGCCTTTAATTGTTTGAAAATGCAAACTATGATTGATAAGAGAATACCACGGGGACGAAGGTTTAAATTATACTCAAGGTAAGGTAAGCTCCGATGTATAGGCTACATTCTCTTTCATTGCGTGATATCAGTGTCTATAAAACAACTTTTACAATTAATTGTTTTTTTATATAATCAATTCTACGATGTTAGTGTCATACGATCAACAATTTGGTTTCGGTCTGTAGACATGACACCTGTCCAAGGATATTGTGTACTTTATCTCAGAGAAAAAAAAAGAGATCGCTTTCTAATGGCCACAGAGAACGTCTCAGAGGCAGTTTTAAATATATTAAAACTAATATACATCTAGTGTATGTACGTATATGGGTTCATAGTTTAACCTCGAGGACTTGGGGGGAGTAAGGGATGACAAGGTGCTGGCCCTGCCATTGCATGTCAAACTGGAGAAATAACTACTCGACTCACTAACTCGACATTCAACAAACTATTGGATACGACCTCTGTTTCTTTATTCTATGTGACTCTGTTTAGACAATATAGTGAGATAATTTTATGAATGGGTGGTGGGCAAATACATCATTATACAAAAAATAAGTTTAGAGAGGAAAACGTTGCCTGGTTTCATCCTACCAGGAAGGATCTTACAAGTCTCTGGACGTCGATTTCTGCTTCCCGAAAACATAACACTAAATTTCTAGTAATTAAATTTTCCATAATGCAAAACCAATAAATACCATGAACAGGTTAATTTGTCTGAAGTAAATTTCAGCAAGGTTTCAGGCTGCACACTTTTTGATAGGCAGTAGTGACCCGATGAATGATCAAGATAATACTTTGCAGACAACCCTTTTGAAAACTACGACATAAAATGTACTTTTGAAGATGAATATATCTGAAAATATGCAGTAGTCTACATTATAAATGTAGATTTGTTCATAAATTCAACAATTTGAAGTTTTAGACGAACGCGTTCAATTGTAGTTACTTAAGTTACTTATCCGTATCAATCATCAATTAAAAGAGAGTTTATCAGTTGTTTTATTCGACCACAATATTGTACCACCCTAAAATTTAATATTAACTTATTTTTTAATTTTTATCTGAATAAAGTATAAACAAATAATGGTATCATTGGGTTTTTATTTTGTAATCTCGTAAGTTAAAAATTACAGACTTTGATTCAAACGGACTCATGCAATTATAAATGCTCTTTAATGCCCACGCTGGAATATTGTAAAGCTACGCTTTGTTTACATTTAATTAACAAGGTGTACATCCCATTGTAGATGTGTGGCTCAGTAGGTAGGATAGACTTCTTGGCTCATACTGGAATAGTGAACACTCAAACATTATCGCCATTAGAGAGAGAGAGAGAGGGGGGGAGAGAGAGAGAGAGAGAGAGTGGGGGAGAGAGAGAGAGAGAGAGAGAGAGAGAGAGAGAGAGAGAGAGAGAGAGAGGGAGAGAGAGAGGGAGAGAGGGAGAGGGAGAGGGAGAGGGAGAGGGAGAGGGAGAGAGAGAGAGGGAGAGAGAGAGAGAGAGAGAGAGAGAGAGAGAGAGAGAGGGAGAGGGAGAGGGAGAGAGAGAGAGAGAGAGAGAGGGAGAGGGAGGAGAGAGAGAGAGAGAGAGAGAGAGAGAGAGAGAGAGAGAGAGAGAGAGAGAGAGAGAGAGAGAGAGAAGAGAGAGAGAGAGAGAGAGAGAGAGAGAGAGAGAGAGAGAGAGAGAGAGAGAGAGAGAGAGAGAGAGAGAGAGAGAGAGAGAGAGAGAGAGAGAGAGAGAGAGAGAGAGAGAGAGAGAGAGAGAGAGAGAGAGAGAGAGAGAGAGAGAGAGAGAGAGAGAGAGAGAGAGAGAGAGAGAGAGAGAGAGAGAGAGAGAGAGAGAGAGAGAGAGAGAGAGAGAGAGAGAGAGAGAGAGAGAGAGAGAGAGAGAGAGAGAGAGAGAGAGAGAGAGAGAGAGAGAGAGAGAGAGAGAGAGAGAGAGAGAGAGAGAGAGAGAGAGAGAGAGAGAGAGAGAGAGAGAGAGAGAGAGAGAGAGAGAGAGAGAGAGAGAGAGAGAGAGAGAGAGAGAGAGAGAGAGAGAGAGAGAGAGAGAGAGAGAGAGAGAGAGAGAGAGAGAGAGAGAGAGAGAGAGAGAGAGAGAGAGAGAGAGAGAGAGAGAGAGAGAGAGAGAGAGAGAGAGAGAGAGAGAGAGAGAGAGAGAGAGAGAGAGAGAGAGAGAGAGAGAGAGAGAGAGAGAGAGAGAGAGAGAGAGAGAGAGAGAGAGAGAGAGAGAGAGAGAGAGAGAGAGAGAGAGAGAGAGAGAGAGAGAGAGAGAGAGAGAGAGAGAGAGAGAGAGAGAGAGAGAGAGAGAGAGAGAGAGAGAGAGAGAGAGAGAGAGAGAGAGAGAGAGAGAGAGAGAGAGAGAGAGAGAGAGAGAGAGAGAGAGAGAGAGAGAGAGAGAGAGAGAGAGAGAGAGAGAGAGAGAGAGAGAGAGAGAGAGAGAGAGAGAGAGAGAGAGAGAGAGAGAGAGAGAGAGAGAGAGAGAGAGAGAGAGAGAGAGAGAGAGAGAGAGAGAGAGAGAGAGAGAGAGAGAGAGAGAGAGAGAGAGAGAGAGAGAGAGAGAGAGAGAGAGAGAGAGAGAGAGAGAGAGAGAGAGAGAGAGAGAGAGAGAGAGAGAGAGAGAGAGAGAGAGAGAGAGAGAGAGAGAGAGAGAGAGAGAGAGAGAGAGAGAGAGAGAGAGAGAGAGAGAATCTCATTGGGCCTAGTAAATCATGTACACTAGAACATTAATGCCATTAATTAAAATAGTGGAAACTAATTATAGATTTATAGGAGTGTCGTCTCATTGGAACCCTCTAGAAAAAGTCAGCATTAATGAAATAAATGGAAATTTAATAATAGGTTTTTGCCAATTTCATACAGAAATATCTGGATCTACATCCACAAATTGTTGACAGTAATTAAAATGCACATTCAATAGTAGACCCTTACAGTTTCAGGATTTTGTACCCTCGTCAATTCTTCTTCTCATTAACTACGTTATATAATGTATCAAGGACATTTCCTTGCCTTGCTCCGAATGGTACACAAATTCCAAGTCATAATGCATTAATTGTTGAAACTATAGGTTTGTTATTTCAGAAATGTCGTGTTCAAAATACCTGAGGATTTTATGCAGTGCAGATGTACATTAATAATTTTCGAATGGCAAGGTGCAGGGGCAAGACATTTGAATACAATGTGACCTTGTTGTGTCTGTCAAGCATGGTCCTGGCGCTTATCTCACAAGCATGACTAGATCAATGATAACGTCTATTGGGTGCGGTAGATTTATTTGCCATTCTTTATTACTTATGTACTTTAATTGATAAGTTTCTCACAAATTAGTAAGGTTATTTGTGTGAGAATAGGAATAATTAAACAAATTTTTCACCTGTAACTTTCTATAATAAGATAACTAGCGTAGATGTTCTTTACTTCAATGACAACACTACAAAAATATTTGTTATTTTAGATTGTTAAGATTGTTAGGCTGGTTCTTGGGATTGACAGATAACTATTCACAGTTAGTTCAATCAATGTATACTTATGAACACATCATAGTATTTTTATTTTTTATGTTGTTGTTGAAGTCAGTACTGAAATCCTAAGTATGAAGGTTGTGGTGTTGTTTACAATAAAAAAAAAAGATTAGTGTAACTTACAAAAAATCCATTAGTTTAACACTGTTGTTATAAATAAGAATCTAAATCACTAGCCTTGTTGATCTAACAAATGATGAATATCGATTTTGCTACTATTTGAAATTTTAATAATATACCTGATTAGAACGATTTATCATGAGTTCAATGTACAATTTTTATTGATTTAATGTTTAAATATACATATCAAGAACATGCTTTAAAACCACAGGTCAAAGGTTACCCACAATAACAATCAGCAACTACCAAGATAACGGAAATGAAAATTAAAGGTTATCGAGTCTATCAAGAAATATGTGAAAAGGCTAAAAAATTAAAACCCTTCTTCAAAATCACTAAATCGTTGGTTTGAGGGTTATAAAATTGATGATGAGATTTCCATTCTGATGTCGATAACAGATGCATTTTCAAGCCCATGTAAACAATCGGCCCCTGTATTTTTGTATTTATGTATAACCTTTTTATTTCATTAACTTTGATATAATTTTCAATTTGAATTTGTTTTGTGAAAATGTGTTCACAATTCCATAACCTAATAAAGCAGAAAGAGAATCTTTGTACATTTGACCACTTTTGTACTGATTTAATAACTCATCGATAGATTTGTTTTTGAATATTCAAGGTCCATCCTAAGTACATTTTAACACTGAGGGCCTAAGCAAGACGAATAGTGAGTGCAACAGTAGGGTACTTCATGAAAACAATGTTGATATCCTTGCACTCAAAGATACCCATATCGAAGATGATAATAGTGCAAGAGGTAATATTTCCGGATATAAACTTGTTGATTCTATAGGGCATAGAATTTATGGTATTGCAACTTACGTGAAGCATGACATTGAAAATGTGTCAGTTACCCATAAGAGCTCTGGTGGTGATATCTTTGTATTGTTAATCTAAGTGTCAGACACTAGAATAGTTAATGTTTATAAGCTTCCTAACATCCAGTGGCCTGACGATAGGATTTTGCTAAGTTTTGAACACCCAGTCTTCTATGTGGGGGACCGACGATGAGAATGGCAGAAAGCTTACTGACTGGGCTGAAATGAAAAACCTTTTCGTGATCTGTAATGCTAAAGATTCAGCCACTTTTTATTCAGCTCGTTGGCGTCAAGGTTACACCTCTGACTTAAGCTTCTGCTCATGTGAACGATTATTAAGACCAAAGTCAATTGGGAGAAAAGTTCTTGATGCTTTTCCCCACTCTCAGCATTCATAGGCCAGTGCTGGTTTTATTGGGATCCCAATTCCCATAATTCGATCTTTTCCACGGCCTAGATGGAGTTTTAAGAAAGCACACTGGGAGGCCTTTACCACTAGGCTTGACGATAGCATCAGGTTCATTCCTCCTAGAATAAGAAATTACGAGCGTTTTACAAATCTCGTCTCGTCCATTGCTAAAGCTTGCATCCAAGAGGATTCATAAAGGAGTATATACCAGGATGGAGTAAGGAATCAGATGACATTTACAAACCGTTTAATGCCACCGAAAACTCCAACACAGCTAATCTGCTGCTGCACTCTCTTGACAGAACTATAAGAGAAAATTAGGTTAAAAGTGTTGAAGATATAAACTTTATCCACAGCATTAGGAAAGCGTGGTCACTTTTAAGGAAACTCTCTACTAGTAAATCTCCAAATCAAAGAGAAGTACTGCGTCCAAAGGCCTCTAATATATTGAAACGGATAGTTAGCTTATCAAAGTCAACCCGCCATCCTTTTGACAAACACGTGCTTTACAAGTTGAAAGACATAAAAAAAGAGTCAAATGGCACCCCTGGAAGTCTCCAGAAATGTTTTGGAGGAAGAGATAGACAGAGTCAATCCAAACAATGGATCACATAGTTACAGAATGCCCCCTGCGCTCTTTTACGGAGGGATTGGTCAGCATACTCAGAATCAGTGAGGCAGGTGTTAGATGGCTCGATGGATTGGACTTAGGTTTGTGACAGGAGATCACTTTACATTTTATAATCAATGAATATATAATCATGACTTTTGAATATTTCTCCAAATATACATCGCAGCTTTATAATGAACAAGTGGTAGTTGACAACAAAGTATCTTTATAGATTACCACTTGTTTTTTTTTTTTTTTTTTTTTTTTACAAGTGTACAAGTGTTGTTGACCATTAATTGTTTAAATAATATAAATTACATTAAGTAGTAATTTATATATGTGTGTGTGTGTATATATATATATATATATATATATATATATATATATATATATATATATATATATATGTATCCTAAGCTTATGGAGAAACAATATTTTGGTTTTTAGATATTCATATCCTAAACTGATAAGGACATATTAGATTTGTTTTTTAATAGCCACTCCGTCCCAAACAGATAACACAAGTTTTGACTTATTTTTTTTATCCATGTCTGATAACGCAACAACAGGTTTGTTTTTTAATATCCATAGTTTCCGTCCTTAACACATTCAGTGTTACGTAGCCATAGTCGGCCTTGCCGTCCGACCGCTAGTGGCTGATGTCCTACTAGACGGCCATACATGAAAATTAATTCTTTTTAGCCTTCCACATAAACAAAATACTTCTGACAGTCAAAAATCGACCCAAGACAATCACTAAAATTAGTTTTGAAAAATAAGTTCAGCCACTCAAGTAAGTTTTTAATTTATATATGCAGCCACACATGGTGAAAACGAAAATACGGCCTTTACTGAATGTGTTAACTGATAAATCACCCATAGATATATTTGGAAATCCACAGTCTCCTAACAAACTGGTAATCAATAGATAGGTATAGATTTCGACAGTCTCAGTCATAAACCGATAATCATACCGATCCGTGTATGGGTGGGCAATTAGTCAATACCACTGTACGTGTATGGGTGGGTCAATGCTACTGTACGAGTAAGGGTGGACAGATGGGTCAATATCACTTAATGTACGTGTGAGGGTGGGCGGGTGGTTCAGTACTACTGTACGTGTATGAGTGGATGTATGGTGCTATAATGTTGGGATTGAATTTAAAACTGGTGGTTTCCACAAACTGTAACAATGAATAAGCAAATTGAATATTAAAAACGTATTCTTGAATATGCTTGTAAACTATAAGCTTATTGATTGGATAACGCAATAATTGATTTGTGTGATATCAACAGTTTCCTGCAAAGTTGATTTAACAATGGATTTGCTTTTGGACATCCATATTCTTCATCTTAAACTGATGACAATATACTTGGTTCTGGATTATGTTTCACAGCTATTATTCTGATATGTTATATAAAGCAATATACATTTTTCTTTTCATTATTACAATCTCGAAAGTAAAGCAGACGTACTACTGTCGATATTATTATCTAATGATCAAAACGTTTTCAATAGAACGACGGGAGTCGTGGTCATTTTCCCGCTCGTGGAATGTGTTTGGCAACAAAAGTGCCGCCCAAGTTTAATAATCCCTTGTTGCCTCGACTCTTTGTACTAACTCATCGACTCTCAAGGCCGAGGAGAATCGGTTTTGGCGACTGAGGGTGGATCACGAAAAGGAAGTGAGTTTATGAAAGGAGCGCTTCCAATGTGTAATGAAGGTCACCCACAGAAGAATGGAAGATTGCTGCCAGAAGGGATGATGAACAAACACTGTGATTTCCCAATATTGATTTTGGCGTGTTGGCAATAGAGAACACTGTTAAAAAACACAAACAACAGATCGGTGAGACGAATGCCTAATGGTTTTCCTCATACTAACAGTGTTCTTACTTGTGATGATAACTTGTGAGGGTGGTTCCACTGCAACTTTTAAGGCAAACCGTCTTGAATGGTTTTTATTTCGATTTAAATGAACCCATATTTTTATATGTTTTAATTAAAGGAATACGTTAAGGGTAGACAGTCAATTATTTTATAAAGTCTTTCTTAAAGAGTGTAGTATAACTACTGTAAAACTGCGTTACTGTTGCAAAAACACTAATAAAGACTATACTTTTGAAAGTTGTAAACAATAATTTACAAAATTAGTTTTTTAATTGAAATGTGTGGTGTTTTTAATTTATGTGATCACTAGCGTACACGTACTGTTCTAAGACGGGAGGACATTGAAAGAAACTCATTAGGATGCGACACTTTTATTGAAGCTCATTTATTTATTAGAGTTTTTTTTTAATATATTAAACTCAAGATGAAGACAATTATACCACGTTCCACTCGACGAATGTTGCTTGCCACTTATATCACACACAAACTGAAGTGTCATTATTTACATTCGAATAAACGTGTATGCATTGAATTAATTTTGGTAACCTTATTTTTAACATCTTATTTTAATATATCCTTACATATAATACGCGAAGCAGTTTTTTGCTAACATAACTGCTCCCACATATTTTTATCAATTTAAACGATTGAGGTGTAAAACATTTACCCCTAATAGTAGTTTTGCAATAAGGCATTCATGTTAAATATTTTCACCCTGAAATGCACGAAAGTTCTCAAAGTATATATTAGAATAACATTGAGAGAGTTAAGACAAGTTACAGCTGTTCAAATGTAAATAATGATCTTTAAATTTTAACAGCTGTTGGAATGTATATATAAAAATAAATTAAAATACAACTTTTAAAATAGGTTAAAAAGTAACAATATTACTTATTACCACTTGGTTTTAGCGTAACCCAACCTAACATACGCTGTACTTGTATGGATGGGTGGGGGCAGGTGGGTAAGTGTGTGGTTGCTCGCTACTTACGTAAGGACTTCGAAGACAAATCTACTTATTGCAGACTTAGTGTGACATTGAAGCTTCTTTACAAGAGGGATGGAAGAGGGTTTTTAGTCCTGTTCAATTGGTTGTTTACGACTCCTTCATAAGGGTGTTGACAGGTCCTGTCGCGGCTTCTGTGGTGGGATGGGGTGTACCAGTGGGGCGCGCCGTGTCTGTCTAGGTCAGGGTCCGGCGTCTGGCTCGCCCGTCTGTGGGAACCCATCAGACTGTATTGTAGCTAGGCACACATCTTCCGACAATAGATCCTCTAATTATGTCTTCCTTGTTTTCTCCTTGTCGTAGTCTTTGCTAATGTCCTGCTACTTCTAGCCCACCAACCCTGTTCATAAGCCTTCGGACTTTGGCTGTACTTAAAAATGTTTTTGAGAATGAAATGCCACCAACACCGCCTTTCTAAGTTTATGCAATTAGAGCTGTTATGTTATATTTCTCGTTCATTTTATAAATTACATTTTCATTGATGCATTATTGTGTCCGACGAATCTTACATGTGTACTAATTGGGAACTAATTTAAATTTATTTTACTTAAACAATTATACGTTTTTTGTCCTATGATATTTTTGGGTACCCTATTATTGTTTAAATAAGCTCAAGATAAGCACTGTGTAAGGTCCTACTTAAAACACGTTAGGTATGAGCAGCACACCCTCCCGAAGGAGCAATTTCAAGAGTTATTGCAAATTATCGTATCTGTGAATTGAGATCTCCATGGGTATAGTCTGACGATACCCGTTAGTGCCAGTCTGCAGGCTTAGGATGAGCATTACAAACATTGCGGAACGTGAAGTAAGCCAATGTACTCAGTGAAACAATGCGTTACTTCCTATAATTACGGCACGTCAGTTAATGATAGTCGGTCACGGTCCACATACGTGGGACGTAACAGGTGTGATTTATCATGCAATCTGACGGATATGGCGTCAAACTTTCTGCCTCTTACAACACATAAGTCTGCATAGAATACGAACGCACTGTGAACACCAACCGTCAACGCACTACAGCCTTGGCTAATCACATCGACTGGAATATAAACGGAACTAATGTTTTTGGTCCAGCAGGGAGTGACGAGCAACTATGACTCACTGTGCTGTGAAAATAGAATTCAGTTCATATACAATGTGCCCTGTTTACGTTTGGATGTAATCAAGACGGTATTATCTCTATTTTAGTTTCAGAACCGTTTATGCGGTTAATCAGTAGCAGAATGAACCAAATTTATCTAAACCAACGTCTACTATGTGAAATAGTTTTAGTCTCGAAACACTTCAGACTGCTAGGAATATTGTTGATTAGATTGATTAAAGGAGTTTTCGACCCCCCCCCCCCCCCAAACACAAATATAACCTTCTTCCGAATCTTAGTACATACGAGATCTATGGACACATTTGTAAAATATTCAAGGCACAATACGATACGTTTAAACAAAATTATACAAGAGACATCATATTTTTCTTCCAGATAATATTAATACTATACATTTTATTTTCTATTTGCTAGAAAATTTCCCATCTTGACTATAACATTTGGACAGTTCAAAATCTTAAATCTGATCAATAATTTTTCTAGAGAAACAAAACTTAGTTATAACAATTATAATGAATAATTAATGTTATAATTATTTATCCATTATAACATCTCTGGTACTTCGAGGTAGGTTTATAAGTACAGAAATAAACATGCATTTAATGGAAATGTTACAATAAACTAATGTTCATTCTTGCAATAGTACATTCCTTAGTTTGAAAGTTAAATATATATATTTTCTGGCTTCATTTGCAATTGTTTCATTTATATTGTATTAAACATTTAAGTGATAATAGTATAACTGTAGTATAATAGATTATAGAGTATACATTATAAATTACGAAATGTATACTCGTAATTTATAATGTTTTTTTAATGTATACAAAAAACACGATAAATAAATTTATAATGTGAATTATCTTGTGACTGTCATTTTCTAAATCACACCTTGAGTAACGATCAGAAACGTGGAATAAATTGTGATGTCATATTGGTAGTGTCACACTAATCTTGAATAAAATACCTAAAGCCTTACAAATCCCACCTAAGAAATTTGACGTAAACATTGATTTTTTCAGTTAGAATGAGGAAAAATGGCTGTACGAATGAATGTTCAAGTATGAACATGTCATACAATAGCTTTTCTTTAAGGGTTTTGCAGAGGCCAGTAATTCTTAAAAGTAGGTATTAAGCTTGAAATATAACAGCAGCAGATACCTTTACTGTCTGAAAAATTTTGTTTTTTTACTTATTGCATTATAATAACACGACTTTCACAATGTCAGCCTTTCATGTGATTTCAAGTAAACCCATGCATAAAACATATATGTATGAAAAAAAAAAACATCGGACAGTAATATAATTAGTTTATTTTTTATATTTATTATTATAGTTTATATTTATTATTAACATTAGTTACAACAAAGCACTTCACATACAAACAACATAACATATGAAATGTATTGGCATTTATATAATAATTTCTAGTGTTTAAAGTGAAATTAAATGAAAAAAAGTGTTATATAGTGAGGCAAAGTTAGGACCATTAGGTCCTCTCTAACACTTAACCTCAAAATGTAGACTCTTACACTTAAAGTCAATGACTGTTAATACTAAGCAATGGAACAATGTACTTAAAGTCAATGACTGTTAATACTAAGCAAGTCAACAATGTACTAAAAGTCAATGACTGTTAATACTAAGCAATGCAACAATGTACTTCAAGTCAATGACTGTTAATACTAGCAATGCAGCAATGTACTTAACGTCAATGACTGTTATTACTAGCAATGCAGCAATGTACTTCAAGTCAATGACTGTTAATACTAGCAATGCAACAATGTACTTCAAGTCAATGACTGTTATTACTAGCAATGCAGCAATGTACTTCAAGTCAATGACTGTTAATACTAGCAATGCAACAATGTACTTCAAGTCAATGACTGTTAATACTAGCAATGCAGCAATGTACTTAACGTCAATGACTGTTATTACTAGCAATGCAACAATGTACTTCAAGTCAATGACTGTTAATACTAGCAATGCAACAATGTACTTCAAGTCAATGACTGTTATTACTAGCAATGCAGCAATGTACTTCAAGTCAATGACTGTTAATACTAGCAATGCAACAATGTACTTCAAGTCAATGACTGTTATTACTAGCAATGCAGCAATGTACTTCAAGTCAATGACTGTTATTACTAGCAATGCAGCAATGTACTTCAAGTCAATGACTGTTATTACTAGCAATGCAGCAATGTACTTCAAGTCAATGACTGTTAATACTAGCAATGCAACAATGTACTTCAAGTCAATGACTGTTAATACTAAGCAATGCAACAATGTACTTAAAGTCAATGACTGTTATTACTAGCAATGCAGCAATGTACTTAAAAACAAGAGTTTTAGTCCTGATTTACAATACCGCTTAATTAATTGTTTATTTGATCTTTTTTCAAAAATTAATTTAGTGTAGTTATATAATAAAACAATGAAATAAGGTAATATACAACATTTATACAGTATAACTTTTTTGTTACATTTTAAATAATACTCTACTGTTCCTGTTTTTATTTAAACTTTTAGTTTCCATTTTTGTTTTCTGATATTTATGATACTAGGTTATTTTGTGTTATTTTTATATTGGTGACAAATCCCATCTTGTGACATAGTTCCAAATCACGAGGTGAAAGATATTAGTCAGAGTAAATCACAAATTAAACTTTTTGAACAAAATTATAATTTATTGCATGAGTTATTATAACTCATAATTATTTACTGATTTGATAACATATAGCAACACTCGTGCTACCACTTAACAATACTGTATAACTTCTCAAAACCTATCCTTTCGATAACTCCTATTAAAACATTTTTTATCTAAATTGAATAACAAGATAGGTAAGAATAAAATAATACTCATCATTCTTATATACATTGTGAATTTATTACATAAAATTTACAAAATATGTACAGTTCAACTCACATACTAAGACCACCCATGGGAAGAGCTGCTAGCTTGACCATGCGCCCCATAGCTTCCTCCGCTTCCACCATAGCTTCCTTGGCCTCCGTAACTTCCTTCGCTACCACCATAGCTTCCTTGGCCTCCGTAGCTTCCTCCGCTCTCACCATAGCTTCCTTGGCCTCCGTAGCTTCCTTCGCTGCCACCATAGCTTCCTTGCCCCCCGTAGCTTCCTCCGCTCCCACCATAGCTTCCATGGCCACCATAGCTTCCTTCATTGCCACCATAGCTTCCTTGACCCCCGTAGCTTCCTTCGCTCCCACCATAGCTTCCTTGGCCTCCGTAGCTTCCTTCACTGCCACCATAGCTTCCTCCACTCCCACCATAGCTTCCATGGCCTCCGTAGCTTCCTTCGCTCCCACCATAGCTTCCTTCACCTCCTCCAAATTGTTGTTCTCCATAGCCCCCATGGCTCTCCTTGTGAACGGGAACTGGTATGTGAACTGGTACCTTTACTGGATATGGCACTTCCTTCTCTACTGGGTACGGAACCTTCTTCTCTACAACCACTGGATAGGGCTTCTCCACGGGGTAGGGTACTGGCTTAGCCACTGGAACTTTGACGGGATAAGGCACCTTCTTCTCCACAGGATACGGTACGTGCTTCACAACTGGGACGTGATAAGGTACTGGTCGCTCCACAGGGACCTTGACGGGAACAGGAACGTGTTTCTCGACGGGATAAGGCACCTTCTTCTCTACGTAGACTGGATAGGGCTTGGGGATGTGTACAGGATATGGCTTATCCACATGTACCTTTACAGGGTAATGGACTTTCTTCTCGACTGGATAAGGTGCAGGGATATACTGCTTGACTGGGTAGGGAACAGTTTTCACAACGGGAACTGGGTAGGGCTTTGGCACGTGGACTGGGACTGGTCTGTCGACGGGAACCTTCACTGGATAAGGAACTTTTTTCTCCACGTGAACTGGGTATGGCACTTTTACCTCCTTGTGTATGGTGATGGACTTGATCTCATGATGAGGTTGGTGGCTGCCTCCTCCACTATAACTGCCTCCTCCAAAGCTGTGTCCTCCGTAACTCTGTCCACCGAGGTCATGTCCTCCGAAGCTGTGTCCTGCGTAACTCTGTCCACCGAAGTCATGTCCTCCGAAGTCGTGAATGCCCCTCTTCTCCTTGGCAGCATCGCTCTTCTTCTCTTCCACCTTCTCCTCTGCGAATACGAGCGCCACAAACAAAAGGACCAGAACAGCCCTCATCGTTGTTGCTGGAGAGACGTTTGCTGTGTGATGCAGTCCGAAGGAACTCCTAACGTTATATACACTCCGGTATTCCGGTGTGATGTGCATCCGATGTGACGGGCCCATTCATGTAAGATACTAATTAACTGTTACCCATATTACATCACTCAGTCACGCTCCGTTCTTTATCTCACTCATTTCCATGCCTCTATAACACGTCTTTCACATGATTACTATTAGTATTGTTAGAACACAAACACTTCCTTTGCTAGATGAACTTATGGTATCTAAGAATTTTGCTATAATTTTCATATTTAATTAACTAAACTAATTCAAGATATAATAAGATCCAGAACAGAATGTTTTATTTAATATGTTCTCAACTAAGACGGAGTTATTCTCATAGAGGCTGTTTACAAAGGATGCTTTTGTTGGCTAGATTAGCAAATGTTTTGCTCATTTATGTCCATAAATGAGACTAAAATATCGTCTTATTGATTGAAAGAGTCTTACTTGTCGTCGATGTAACGTCGATATTCCTTGATACAATCATCATTTGGTTTCGTTATGTTAATTTGTTTCCAATTTTATAATCAAAATGAGTTAATGTACCTTCCCTTGAGACACGAAAATTGTTAAAAAAATTTTTTAACCACATTAGAACTTGTGGCCTTGTGAAGTGGTGAATTTAGCTGATACACCACTATTCAGACAAAACAGTTCAAAGAACAAATTTTTTATAACTACGCTTTTGACGCATAACTAAAGGGGTTATGATATTAAATTTTTTTAAATGTTAAAATATTTATAACTTCAAAGGTAAAAAAAGGTAGGCCTATTATTATTAAATGTATATTTATGTATTTTATGTGAAGTGTAAATAAATAAAAAATATTGAAAAACCAGCTAGATTAAAATAAAAGAACGTGTTTTCTTCCTCTTATCAGAAAAAAAGTGTAAAACACATGTTGTTCCGTGCAACTATAATAGAAAAAATGGCCCCGGAAACCCCCCCAACCCCTCCATGCTGGACACCGTTTAATTTAGGTGGGCCCTTATCATGAATGATTTTTCAACCACGACGTATAATTTTTTTTAAAAGTCCTAAGTCAACAAGTATAGGCTACTCGCAATAATTTCATCCAATTAAGTCGAAATTACTGGCAATATGTTCGTGAATTTAAGTAGGTAATATTAGCAATACTTTTGTTAGTTAAATAGTCAGTATTTCTTAACACATTAAGCATGGATGGTTGATAGTCAGTCAAGTTTAGATTGGACCCATTGAACATATTTTGGCCAGTTAAGTGGTAATTATTATTAATAATTCGTCAACCTAAGTATCTTTTCGTAATTCCAAGTATGGGTTATTGGCAGTCATTTTGCCATTCCAAATATGGATTATTGACAATAGTTTTATCTTTCTAAATACGGATTATTGACAGTCGTTTTTCTTTCTAAATATGGATTATTGACAATAGTTTTGTCTTTCTAAATACGGATTATTGATGGTAATTTTGTCTTTCTAAATACGGATTATTGACAGTAGTTTTGTTTTTCTAAATAGGGATTATTGACAATAGTTTTTACTTTCTAAATACGGATTATTGACAGTAGTTTTGTCTTTCTAAATACGGATTATTGACAGTAGTTTTGTCTTTCTAAATACGGATTATTGACAGTAGTTTTGTTTTTCTAAATACGGATTATTGACAGTAGTTTTGTCTTTCTAAATACGGATTATTGACAGTAGTTTTGTCTTTCTAAATACGGATTATTGACAATAGTTTTTACTTTCTAAATACGGATTATTGACAATAGTTTTGTCTTTCTAAATACGGATTATTGACAGTAGTTTTGTCTTTCTAAATACGGATTATTGACAGTAGTTTTGTCTTTCTAAATACGGATTATTGACAGTAGTTTTGTCTTTCTAAATACGGATTATTGACAGTAGTTTTGTCTTTCTAAATACGGATTATTGACAATAGTTTTTACTTTCTAAATACGGATTATTGACAATAGTTTTGTCTTTCTAAATACGGATTATTGACAGTAGTTTTGTCTTTCTAAATACGGATTATTGACAGTAGTTTTGTTTTTCTAAATACGGATTATTGACAGTAGTTTTGTCTTTCTAAATACGGATTATTGACAGTAGTTTTGTCTTTCTAAATACGGATTATTGACAATAGTTTTGTCTTTCTAAATACGGATTATTGACAATAGTTTTGTCTTTCTAAATACGGATTATTAACAGAAGTTTTGTTTTTCTAAATAGGGATTATTGACAGTAGTTTTTACTTTCTAAATACGGATTATTGACAGTAGTTTTGTCTTTCTAAATACGCTAATATGACAACAGTTTTGTAATTGTAAATATGGATTATTGAAAATCATTTTTTCATCTAAATACGGATTATTAACTATCGTTTTGTTATTCTAAAAAGAGATTATTGACAACCTGTTTTCCTCTAAATATGGATTACTGACAATTTGGTTATCAGTGTGAAAACCGTCTATGGACAATCTTTTCATAAATTTAATGAAGGACTGTTAAATACATTTACAAGGCAATGTCTTGATCAAAATTAATAAATCTCTGTCCTCAGTGGGTTTTCTTGAATACTTTATTTAATTACTATATTACCAGTCTAAATTTTTACCTTTATATTGTCTTTCAAAAACGTATCAAAGCCTCATAAACTTCTGGCACTATCAGTGATATTGCAGATTTTGAATTTTAAATTACTCAAGCTGGTTTAGGATTTACTACTAGCCAAAAACCTCAAATTTACCGCAAAGCTTTTCTGTACTGGAATAGCTTTTCTGTAGGTAGTGTATTTTTCCAATTTTATATACAATATTAGCAATAAAAACTCAAAATCACAGCTGGACCTTTTATTTCATTTATTCCAATGTTATGTACAATATTAGCAATAAAAACTCAAAATAACTGCTGGACATTCTGTTTAAATCGTTTAATAGATCAGTACTATTGAATTTATCTCTTGCTTTTAACACAGGTCCGACCCAGTACCTCCTCGGTATACGTGTTTTGACAAAATCACACGCGCTGCCGCAGCAAGAACAACCTCCTTCGCACACGCCATTCTGGAAGATTGCGTTGTTGCAAACAACATTTAAGGTAAGGAAGATAGGCACTAGAGCTCTGGTGCCAACTGTCTTCAACAAAACTGTCTGCAACACCACTGCAGCAAATGGTGTATACTCGCCTTTAGAAATATTGTCTTAAACTTAGTTGGGGAATATCGACAATCGTTTGGTCAATTTAAACACTGTCCAAACTTATCGTAACTATTGTGACCAATTTACTATTTGTGACAGTGTTTGAGTTGGGTTTTTAGCAAGAAAATGTACTGCTTATGAATATAATTAACATCTTGTAACAACGCAAACGAAATATTTAGGTGTTTACTCAATGGGCATTAGAGGGAGGATTAAAAGGGTAGGGTGTGTTGGTACACCGGCGCTGGTCGGCATTGTGTCTTCAAGCCGATTTAGTGCGCTAGTTTGCTCTCCAATGGTAATCCGTAAACGTGGCCCACCCTCAACGCCGCTGTCTAACAGAGTTTTGGGTTACCTAAAAGAAATGTCTATTAAGCTGGTTTGGGTTTCCTGTCTTTTACTCTTCAGTAATGATGCTTGTCACCTTAGCCTTTTTACTTAAACACAGAGGACTTATTTATTTTTGAGGTTGAAGGCACAACTTTGTAAATTGAGCGTAAATAATCATTTACTAGTTTTAATAAGCAGTAATATTGCTCCTAAAGTTGGACTAAATTTACAACATTGAAATATTATCATTGTTAGTTTAAAGTGTTTGGTTTAGACCTATGTCATCATTTTCTCTTCATAGCCTATATAAATTGTGTTTTTCTCTTTAAATACAAGATTTTCCCACGAACCGTATAGGAATTATAATTGCTCTCGTTCCTATTTTGACTTCAAAATTATCAAATCAAAAAAGTTTTATCTAATGATTTTCCTCAATGACATTATTTATTTTAAATGGTCATATCTTAATTAATCTCGTATTTAATGATAAATACAGTATATGCTGCTAATATGAAAGAAACGCACTAAACTGATAAAAATGTTGTACAAGTACAATTATATTACGTATTTTATAAATGGAGCTCATGTGTTATTTATATTTTAAGTAAAAAGGTTTTGCTACGTTGAAATATATGTACGATGATAAAAAAATCTGTTTTGATTACAATTAGGTAATTTAACAGGTTCCAAGTCAATTACTAGTATCTTAGAATCTAGTTATTTTGCCCAAGGAAGGGCTAGGATTAAGCGTCCTACTTGTTTCTAATTAGCCTTGTATGTTCTTATTGGCATTAAGAGTCTGCAGATGCATCTGATCTCATAATATCTCATAAGAACAATGTTATTTTTGAACCGGACATATGATCACGCGTATCCAAACTAAACGGTTATTTTTAAACAGATTTTTCTAACAAAATGCATTTGATCAATAATGAAAATGCGCGTTGGGATTGCTTTGCGAATTCCTAATTAGTTTTATATAAAAGATATAAAAATATTTAGTTTGAAGTTTTTATTTTCATATATTTTTCAAAACTAGGTGTATGTATTCAAAATATCAAAAGCACACCCAATGCGCAATATGATAACGTTTAAAATGACACCTCATACACAAATTTTGGTCAGTAGGTAACGAAAAAATATGGATTCGCAAAAAACATTGTTCTTATGTTCTTATTCGATTAAAACCAAAATGGCCGACAGCATCTGCAGACTCTTAAGATGCCTGTGCGAATTGTATCACTCCCATAAGCCGCCCTTCTAAAGAAAGTATACTCTTCTGAAGTCTGATTTAGGCAGGAGTGATGGTTAAGGAGCTGATTTAGATATGACTTGACAAAAAGAGAGAACAGTTGGTCGCAGGTCAGTTAGCCTGCGTCAAGTCAAAACTAGAAAAACCAAGTGCAAATTAATGTCTATAAACCAAGTAAGAGGCAGGACAGCTTGTTCGATCGATCATGGATAGCTATCCCCACTTCGGCGTGATGTCTTGTTGCTTATGAATCTGAGGGTTGGAATGTACCAAAACACAGAGAGATAGTTTGCTGTCATGAAATCGTAATGTTCCTGCGTTTTATATCCAGTAACCAACGGAGATAGTAATTTACCACATCACTCTCTCCAAAACATATTTAATTACGTTTAATGGCCGACGAAGTGGCAGACATCCTGGAGAACCACACAGACTAAACAATAAACGTAAGTTACATGAATCAGATAAATACAAACCTTTAGCTGTGTATACTCACTCTATAATGCTTTCATAACATAAAAAAGCCTGTTAGAACATCTCCTTTAGGATGCTATTTAACTCAGATTGCTTTTTTCGAGCAGTAATGCTAACCTGCGATAATCAAACAAAATATAGTTAGCTCTCAACACGTGCTTAGGTTTTGAAAAATGATTCCAAGGGGACATTGACTTGCAACTTCTTGGAGGTCCCCAAGCGGCATAGTCCACAAAAGTTTGGAAAAACAAACAATTTGCAATAATCAGGTTCCGGCGGACCCGGCTTGTCATTATGTATCGGCGGCGCCTCGGCCGGCAGATTGACACGTTAACTGTCTGCAATTGATACTTAGCTAACGGACACCGTCCACCCGACCTCTTTCCGGCCACTTTGTATCGAGAAGGAAGTACCTCAGTCTTATTTAATATGGCGTCTTAATTAATTTAAATGATAATTTTAGACGTACAACAGTTTTCTGTTTTATGTGAGATCTAGTGCGAGAACATCCTAGTCAGCGAATTATATTTTTGTGTGGTAGCTGCCATAGCTGGAAGATCATACATTTGTGGCAGTCCAGCTACCAGATTTGTTGCTCGTTTAGAACTACATCAAATCTTTAAAGCTGTACGTACCCACGTACAGCTTTAAAGATTTGATGTGCACGTGAACATCACCCCCCCCCCCCCCCATTAATGGTACTCTCAGGGCAACTCCACTTCCTTGGCTCCCAATACTGTGATTGCATATTGCATATCATAGTATATTGATAGCTCCTCCAGAGATAAGAAGTCAGCAGGCACTACTTAAAGAATTCAATAAGATCTTGAATTCCCCGCACCTCCCCATTATTCAGGATCTCCCTCGTCAGAACGGTCGCTTAAAATCTCGAAACCCACCTCTACGTACTGCTTCCCAGTTGAGCAGTTACAATTTATCGTCCAATACTAGCTGGGCCATAGCGTGTAACAGTTCTAATATACGAAATAAGTTTCTTATTAACGCTTCATCAATACCTATAGGTGGAATGAACCTCCCTGTAGGGAATGGACTCTTTTGAATCGGTTCCGAACTGGCGTGGGTAGATGTAACTACTGAAAGTATAAATGGGGATTGTCACTAGATCAGTCGCGTAATTGTGGGGAGTCTATACAAACAATGGATCACATAATTACAGAGTGTCCATTCTTTTGTGGAGGTATTGGCTAGTATAAACAGGATAAGTGAGGCAGGTTGTAAATGGCTCGATGGATTGTATTTAGCTTTGTGACAGGACAGGAGATCACTTTTATTTTATATTATATATTGCATGACTTTTGGATCTTAATCCAAATATATGTCACAGCTTTAAACGTAAAAACAAATTTAAAAAATGGTAGCTGACAAAAACCATACGATATATCCAAAAGTCATGCAATATATAGTATAAAATAAAAGTGATCAAACCTCAGTTAAATTTATCAGTTCATATACAGTGTGCCCTGTTTACGTCTGGATGTAATCAAGATGGTATCATCTCTATTTTAGCGAAGTTTCAGAACCATTTATGCGGTTAATCAGTAGCAGAATGAACCAAAATTATCTAAACCAACGTCTACTATGTGAAATAGTTTTAGTCTCGAAACACATCAGACTGCTAGGATTATTGTTGATTAGATTGATTAAAGGGGTTTTCAACCCCCCCTCCCCCAAACACAAATATAACCCTCTTCCAAATCTCAGTACATACGAGGTCTAAGGATACATTTGTAAAATATTCAAGGCACAATAGATACGCTTAAACAAAATTATACAAGAGACGTCATATTTTTCTTCCAGATAATATTAATACTATAAATTTTATTTTCTATTTGCTAGAATATTTCTCATCTTGACTATAACATTTGGGCAGTTTAAAATCTTAAATCAGATCAATAATTTTCCTAGAGAAACAAAACTTAGTAATAACAATTATAATGAATAATTAATTGTTATAATTAATTATCAATAATAACATCTGGTACTTCGAGGTAGGTTTATATGTACAGAAATAAACATGCATTTAATGGAAATGTTACAATAAACTAATGTTCATTCTCGCAATAGTACATTCCTTAGTTTGAAAGTTAAATATATACATTTTCTGGCTTCATTTGCAATTATTTCATTTATATTGTATTAAACATTTAAGTGGTAATGGTATATCTATAGTATAATAAATTATAGAATATACGTTATAAGTTACGAAATGTTCAATGTTGTAAATTTAGGCTGTCATTTTCTAAATCACACCTTGAGTAACGATCAGAAACGTGGAATAAATTTTGATGTCGTATTGGTAGTGTCACACTAATCTTGAAAAAATTACCTTAAGCCTTACAAATCCCACCTAAGAAATTTGACGTTAACATCGGTTTTTTTTCAGTTAGAATGCGGAAAAATAGTTCAGGCTGTTGTATGATTGTTCAAGTATGAACATGTCATACAATAACTTTTTTTAAGAGTTTTGCAGAGGCCAATAATTCTTAAAAGTAGGTAATAAGCTTGAAATATAACAGCAGCAGATACCTTTACTGTCTGAAAACTTTAGTTTTTTTTACTTATTGCACTATAATAACACGACTTTCACAGTGTCAGGCTTTCATATGATTTCAAGTAAACCCATGCATAAAACATATATGTATGAAAAAAAAAACATCGGACATTAATATAATTAGTTTATTTTGGTTTTTTAACGTTAATTACAACAAAGCACTTCACATACAAAAAACATAACATTATGAAATGTATTGGAATTTATATAATATCATTTCTAGTATTTAAAGTGAAATGAAATGAAACAAGTTTTATTTAGTGATGCAAAGTTAGGACCATTAGGTCCTCTCTTACACTTAACCTCAAAATGTAGACTCTTACACTTAAAGTCAATGACTGTTAATACTAAGCAATGCAACAATGTACTTAAAGTCAATGACTGTTAATACTAAGCAATGCAACAATTTACTTAACGTCAATGAATGTTAATACTAAGCAATGCAACAATGTACTTAAAGTCAATGACTGTTAATACTAAGCAATGCAACAATGTACTTAACGTCAATGAATGTTAATACTTAACAATGCAACAATGTACTTAACGTCAATGAATGTTAATACCAAGCAATGCAACAATGTACTTAACGTCAATGAATGTTAATACTAAGCAATGCAACAATGTACTTAAAGTCAATGAATGTTAATATTAAGCAATGCAACAATGTACTTAAAGTCAATGAATGTTAATACTAAGTAATGCAACAATGTACTTAAAGTCAATGAATGTTAATACTAAGCAATGCAACAATGTACTTAACGTCAATGAATGTTAATACTAAGCAATGCAACAATGTACTTAACGTCAATGAATGTTAATACTAAGCAATGCAACAATGTACTTAAAGTCAATGACTGTTAATACTAAGCAATGCAACAATGTACTTAACGTCAATGAATGTTAATACTAAGCAATGCAACAATGTACTTAAAGTCAATGAATGTTAATACTAAGCAATGCAACAATGTACTTAACGTCAATGAATGTTAATACTAAGCAATTCAACAATGTACTTAAAGTCAATGAATGTTAATACTAAGCAATGCAACAATGTACTTAACGTCAATGAATGTTAATACTAAGCAATGCAACTATGTACTTAACGTCAATGAATGTTAATACTAAGCAATGCAACAATGTACTTAAAGTCAATGAATGTTAATACTAAGCAATGCTACAATGTACTTAAACAAGAGTTTTAGTCCGGATTTACAATAACGCTTATTTATTTGTTTATTTGATTTTTTTTCAAAAATTAATTTAGTGTAGTTACATAATAAAACATTTAAATAAGATAATATACAACATTTATACAGTATTACCTTTTTATTACATTTAAAATAATACTCTACTGTTCCTGTTTTTATTTAAAGTTTTAGTTTCCAATATGTTTTCCGATATTTATAATACTATGTTATTTTGTGAGGTAACAAATCCCATCTTGTGACATAGTTCTAATTACGAGGTGAAAGATATTAATCAGAGTAAATCACAAATTAAACTTTCTAAACAAAATTACAATTTATTGCTTGTGTTATTAAAACTCATAATTATTTCTTATTATTTTTCATTTTTTTATTAAGGAGAGGCCAACCTCCTTCTTTACCTTACTCTGCCCATTCCTCATAGACTATTGATCTGTGCGAGGAACTTTATCAGACAGAGTAAGGGGGCGAAGGTGAATATTACTGATAAATCTTCCGGTCTAGGCCGGATTCGAACCAGCGCTATCTTTAACCCAAGCTCAAAGTCCTGATGCCTTACCCCACTCGGCCACCGGCTCGCCCAACATATTACTGATTTGATAACATATAGCAACACTCGTGCTACCACTTAAAAATACTGCAAACTTCTCAAAACCTATCCTTTCGATAACTCCTATTAAAACATTTATAATGTAAATTGATTAACAAGATAGGTAAGAATAAAACAATACTCATTATTCTTATATACATTGTGAATTTATTACATAAAATTTACAAAATATGTACAGTTCAACTCACATACTAAGACCACCCATGGGAAGAGCTGCTAGCTTGACCATGCGCCCCATAGCTTCCTCCGCTTCCACCATAGCTTCCTTGGCCTCCGTAACTTCCTTCGCTACCACCATAGCTTCCTTGGCCTCCGTAGCTTCCTCCGCTACCACCATAGCTTCCTTGGCCTCCGTAGCTTCCTTCGCTGCCACCATAGCTTCCTTCACTGCCACCATAGCTTCCTTTACCCCCGTAGCTTCCTTCGCTCCCACCATAGCTTCCTTCACCTCCTCCAAATTGTTGTTCTCCATAGCCCCCATGGCTCTCCTTGTGAACGGGAACTGGTATGTGAACTGGTACCTTTACTGGATATGGCACTTCCTTCTCTACTGGGTACGGAACCTTCTTCTCTACAACCACTGGATAGGGCTTCTCCACGGGGTAGGGTACTGGCTTAGCCACTGGAACTTTGACGGGATAAGGCACCTTCTTCTCCACAGGATACGGTACGTGCTTCACAACTGGGACGTGATAAGGTACTGGTCGCTCCACAGGGACCTTGACGGGAACAGGAACGTGTTTCTCGACGGGATAAGGCACCTTCTTCTCTACGTAGACTGGATAGGGCTTGGGGATGTGTACAGGATATGGCTTATCCACATGTACCTTTACAGGGTAATGGACTTTCTTCTCGACTGGATAAGGTGCAGGGATATACTGCTTGACTGGGTAGGGAACAGTTTTCACAACGGGAACTGGGTAGGGCTTTGGCACGTGGACTGGGACTGGTCTGTCGACGGGAACCTTCACTGGATAAGGAACTTTTTTCTCCACGTGAACTGGGTATGGCACTTTTACCTCCTTGTGTATGGTGATGGACTTGATCTCATGATGAGGTTGGTGGCTGCCTCCTCCACTATAACTGCCTCCTCCAAAGCTGTGTCCTCCGTAACTCTGTCCACCGAAGTCATGTCCTCCGAAGCTGTGTCCTCCGTAACTCTGTCCACCGAAGTCATGTCCTGCGAAGTCGTGAATGCCCCTCTTCTCCTTGGCAGCATCGCTCTTCTTCTCTTCCGCCTTCTCCTCTGCGAATACGAGCGCCACAAACAAAAGGACCAGAACAGCCCTCATCGTTGTTGCTGGAGAGACGTTTGCTGTGTGATGCAGTCCGAAGGAACTTCTACCCTTATATACACTCCGGTATTCCGGTGTGATGTGCATCCGATGTGACGGGTCCATTCATGTAAGATACTAATTAACTGTTACCCATATTACACTACTGTCACAAAGCTAAGTCCAATCCATCGAGCCATTTACTCGATATTGAATATATCGTGAATTATATATATATAGTGAATTATACGTCAGACAATATGTTGGATTTTTTGGATGAATTACCTGTTGAAGTATTCCTAATTTGTCTAGCGTATTGTAGCCTCACCTAGTATTTAAATGGAAGACACATTAAACAAATAACTACAGTATACTAAAATAACTACACAAACGAAAGATTTGACGACCTACTTTTGTTTTACCCAGTTTTGGGTAGGCCCTAGTCAAAATAGGTTACACTGGTACCGCACTCGTTGTCTTCTAATAGAGCATGTATATTGTACTAATATTTACTTTCTTCTAAAAATATCGAAGATGATCATCAGGACAAGATAGTGTACTTAGGTAGTGAGAAAGGACTGTCATGCCTTTATTCACTTTGGCACCGTATTTGAAAGAAGATGAAATAGCATGTTACCACTTTATTCTATTTTAATTTCAAAGGTACATTATTTAAGGTGATAAAGCGCCAATCGGTGATATGTCATGAATACACACTGGAGCCTAGGTAGGGTTCCTCTTCTTAAGGGATGGGTAGAATGATGACTTCATTTTGAGTGAGATCAATCTTATTAGAGCTAATAAAATTGCATTCTTTCCATCTTCTTCGGATCTTGCCGTACTTTTAAAACACTCTATGATCGATCTCAATGTTATCTGTAGTTGATAAAGTTGATTAATAGCATGCTAAATGTTAGTAAATATTTATTAATGCTATGGGTAACCTGTTAAAAAATAATAATAAAAATACAGAAATAAAAAATACAGAAATCTAGCATTAATAAAATAAAGAAATATAATAGAACTTAAAAACGGAAGTAGTATAAAAATGAAAGAAAAAGGGTTGTGACAAACAGCCGTTTAGCGTGTCGTGTCTCTTGATGAGGAGGCTCCCCGGCCGGTCCTGTCACCAATCAGGGAGGCAGTGGTCACAGGACACCGGCACTCCTTCATGCTGAGGTGAACACGTGTTTACAAGACATTATACTACGGGTGGGCTTAGAGCGCTCCTTTAACTCCACACTAGGATTATAGGTGAATTACAAATGTTGTCTTAGATGTGGAAATAAAGCATTAGTTATCAATGAAGTAATTATAGTTCGAGAAATAGGAGTCTGATATATGTCCGTCGAAGCCTGGGTGCTTACCTAAGTAGTGAGAAAAACCTATCAGGACCTGACTGTTTAAGTGAAGTCGACCTGATTGTGTACGTAAGTAGTAAGGGAGGACATCAGGACCTGATTGTGTACGTAGATGTTGAGGAAGAACCATTATGACCTGATTGTGTTCAGGACCTGATTGTGTATGTAAGTTTATTTTATTTAAGTAGTGAGGGAGGACTATCAAGGCCTGATTTTGTACGTAGAAAGTAAAGGAGAACGAACTCAACCTTATTGTGTTCGTAGGTGGTGAAGGAGAACTATTGGGACCTGATTGTGTACATGTGTAGTAAGTAAACTTCAAAGAGGTTTGGTTGTATAAATATGGTTTGGTAACAGTTCATAGTCGGTACACACTTCGAGGTATTAACAGATTTAAATTACTTAACAGAAACTATGACACATGAAATGAAACCACTATTATTTAAAATAATTAATGTCACTTAACAAACTTGACTTTGTCTTTGCACAATATCAGCCATTGTAAAACACTGTCAGTTGATTGATATTTTGCACTCCAGGCCGAATCCTACAAATTCGCATTGCCACCGACACTGACTGACTCGTCGGCTGAAGGTGTCTTTGTATAAGGCGCCGTAGCAAGTCTAGAAGGCCGAGATGGTTCTGGACGGGTGATCTATAGATCCATCTAGTCACCATGGTAGAATTTTTTGGCTCCGTCTACAGGAAAATTAACTGCCATTCTTGCGCCACCCAGTCCTCCTATATGAGTTGGAATATATATTATTTGGTAAAATCTTACATATTTAGTCGTAAGGCAAGAATAAGTGAACATAAATAATAAATCATTTTGAGTAAAAAAATGTCTATCAATTTATAATTCAGTTGTATTTATAACAAACATCTCAACAGTTTTTCTTAATCAACATGACCTCCTTTTACAAGAGTACCAAAATAAATAGCGATCATCAGTAGAAAGTTGAGAGTCATTAAATAAAAGTAAATTTATCGACAAACATTTCATTAAAGCTTGGGCTCATAAAATACACAGTAAACTGCATTCTCGAAGAGGCAGCAGGGTGACATTGTCCATATGATTAGACCAAACTTCTGATAGTAGTCATCAAGTAAGGCTCTATCAACAAAAGCTATTTAAGCAAGCTAATATTATTTCCATTTTGTATCTTCGTCTGTATGGACTTGTTTCTTTAAGCTTATTGTATTTTGAAAAAAATATGTGCCTTGCTAGTAAACAAAGTAAAATGTAATCCTTTTAAGAAATCGATCCGGATATAATCATCATTACGTCAACAAGAAGATGGCTTAAAAGTAGATTTTGATAGAATAAATGAAGTCGACCCGCCTGCCCACAGTAATATAAGCCCACAACATTTACTTTTTGATTACTTTTTTTATCGACCAGTTGAACTCTCAAGTGTCAAAAACAACCTTTAGGTCCAAACATGCAACATTAAGAAATGGGGCTTAACTGGTTGAGTTGAGTTTAGTCACACATTCGAGAATTATATGCTGCTTACAGGACCCTTAGACACCTGCCATGGTCGTTATCGAAAAAAATCTAGGTTGTAAAGCCTGTTTGCATTGTCAAAATATCTGAACACTGGATCACATACTCCAAAGTATGAGCGACAATGGGATCTCTTGAACTTGACATGACTTGACTTATTTCCTTTCACTCCTGCACGGAGCATAGGGCCTCTATGAAACAACGCCATCGGACTCGGTTTGCAGCCAAGGCTCTCACTTCTATCCAGCTTTTCCCTGCGGCTTTTATTTCTTCGTCTATTGTTCTTCTCCAGGTCATTTTTGGTCTTCCTCGTCTTCTCTGCCCCTGGGGATTCCAACCCAAAGCCTGTTTCTCCACTGCATCTTGATTTTTACGTAGTGTGTGCCCAATCCACCGCCACTTTCGTTTTTTGATCTGCAAATATACAGGTCTTCATTTGTAGTATTCCACAGCTCTCTGTTTGAGATAACATCGGGCCAGTAAATTTTTAGTACTTTCCTGAAACACCGGTTAATGAAGACTTGAAGTTTTTGTGTTAGGGATGAGGATACCTTCCAAGTCTCACACCCATATAACAGCACAGACTTAACATTACTATTGAATATCTTTAACTTGGTTCTAGTTGAAATGTCTCTAGACTTCCACACTGAATAAAGCTGTATGAATGCAGCATTTGCTTTTCTAATTCTTGATATAACATCTTCATCAGTTCCGCCAGCTCTTGTTAAAACACTTCCTAGATATGTAAAACTGTCTACTTCTCCAATTTCTTCATCCACTATTTTGAATCTGTCATGGTTTGCTACATTTATCCTCATTGATTTAGTTTTCTTAACATTTACTTTTAAACCTGTAGATCTTTCATTTTCCAAATCTTGCAACTTTCCTACCATGTCATTGAATCTATGGAACAAGAAACAAATATCATCGGCAAAAGCCAATTCTTCAAGCCTCTGTTGAAAATTCCAAGATATACCTCTAGCTCCTTTCTCTACTTATATTTTGCAAAACCTGGTTCAGCACGATCACGAAGAGAGTTGGTGATAAAACGCAACCCTGCCTAACTCCTAACTTCACCTCCAGAGGATCACTTAAGTTACCATTATGGATTATCCTACAATGATTATTTGTATACATTTCCTTTATAAGTGAAATTATTTTGCCAGAGATCCCAAAACTTCGAAGTGCCATCCAGATACTCTCTCTTTTTACAGAGTCAAAGGCTTTCATGAATTCTATAAATACGAGGTATAAGCCAACTCTGAACTCGTTACTTTGATCAATATTATCTTCATGGTGTTTATTTGATCAATGCATGACCGGTTTCTTCTGAAGCCAGCTTGTTCCTTTCTTAGCTTCCTGTCAACAACCTCTTTTATTCTGTTTAAAATTATTCTGGCAAATATTTTCCCAGGAATTGATAGTAGAGTAATACCTCTCCAATTTTCACATTTGGTTATGTCTCCCTTCTTTGGCAGTTTACAAAGTAAACCTGTTTTCCAATCATTTGGCATTACCTCTTCATGCCAAATTTTATGGAATAGAGTTTTTAACATTTTAACTGACAACTCTGGAGCAGCTTTCATAACTTCCGGGGTAATATTGTCACTTCCAGGGGTTTTCCAGTTCTTTGTTTCCTTCAATACTTGTTTTATTTCTTCTTCAGTAGGAGGGTTTGTGTTTATGTTTTCTTCCACAGCCTCAATGTTTTCTTCTATGTTGGGACCATTCTCTTCAATTACCGCAAATAGTTCGGTAAAGAACTCATGCCATCTCTTCATTTGATCATGTTCGTTTGTTAATATCCTTAATCGGATCGTTTCCATCCCTATCCTTAATCGGTCTACCTACTTTAATTCTTTTCTTCGACAACATTTTAGTTATGTTGTACAGTCTCTTTATGTCCCCTTTCCTCGCTGCGTCTTCAGCTTTCTGAGCATGCTCGTTATGCCATTTCCATTTCCTTCCTTTTGTCTTCGGGTTTTACAATTATTTAGCTTGTCTTTCACTTTCTTCCTATCTTCCACATTTTTCCATGTGTCTTCCGACATCCAATCCTTTTTTCCCACTTTCTTCACTCCTAAAACTTGATTTGCAGTGTCATCAAATATTTCTTTGATGTTCATCCAGTGGTCTTCTATATTTGTATTGTACCGGGTCTTGGACCGGTACAGTTTCGTTTTTTTTTTCGTCGTCTGCCAGGCTGCCTGAGATTCGTTTTCGCCCTGCGTTTCGCGTAGTTGGTAGCCGTTGGCCCAGTTCCGTTTCGTTCCGTGTTCCAGCAGCTTCGGTCAGGTTGGCCTGTCTGTTCAGTCTAAATTTTGTTCTAGAAGAGTTCTACTCGGCCGAACCTCCTTACCATGTTTGGCTAGACAAACTAAAACTCCAGGGTCCTCGAGTAGGACGTTTCTACCCTCGGCCTGCCGTCCGGGGATTTTCTACCATCTGCGCTGCCAGCCTGGCCTGAGGACCATGTATAGAGGCCATTGGTGACCCTTCTGCCCCAGCTACATCTTTGGGTATGAGTCTTCTGTCCTCAGGTCAGTGCTTTCTTTCTTATTTTCCCGGCGGCTGAGCTGGGGGTTTTTGATGGTGCATCGTTTAAAAGAAAAAAAGAACAAGAAAAAAAACAAGTGCAATTAAAAAGAAAAAAAAAGTTTGTAGAACTTTTTATGTGGCCTAGGCCTAAAACCTAAACTTTACAGTGGATTTATGAAACAGCCATGGGGGACTTATATGTTTTTTTATTATTAAAGGAATAAAAACTGTTGAAATATACCAAGACCTTTTAATGTTAAGATTTATTGTTATTTAGTTTAATTACTGTAGTTTATTTCTTGTTACATTTGTTTAGATTTTTATATTTGTTAGGTCCCCATTATTCAATCCTGTTATTATCTATTGATATGCTTAGGCCTAGTTATTGTTATTTATTTTTTGTTAAGTGTATTTGGGAGGGGATTTTGAAGTGAATTTTTACTCGAACGGTACCGTGTTATATTTTCTTTTAAATTGTTTAATTTTTAAACTTTCACCAAAAGGGGATTATTGTGCTTTTAGTTAATTTAATTCGGAGCTGCCCAGGGATTCCGGCTTACTCCCTGGCCCGGTGGAATCAAGGGATGTGGGGGCTAAATTGCCGGTTTAAATGTTGTGATCCAAAAGTTTTCTAAATTTTCACTTTTATTTGGGGCTTGATATTTTCTTACGTTTTGGGGTGTCTCAGGCTAAACTGCAGATAGGCCATACAGTTGATTAATTGTTAAATTTTGGGTATTTGTAGAGTTTGTGGTATTTATAGCGTTTGTTATTATTGTGTAGTCTCTTGGTAATTTTAGTGTTTGTTATTATTTATTTAAGTGAAAATTTATATTGTGGCCTTCTGCCTATTTTATATCGTGGCCTTCTGCCGTTTTTGATTATGTTAATAGTGGTTTTTTGGTAATAAATTAGTTTCGCTCAGCTGCCGAGTTTTATTTTGGACCCTCCAACTGCCACCCGTGATCCCATCGCTTTACTCGTTTTGAGCCATCCCCCAGTTGGCACGCTTCCCAGCTTTGGTGGGGGGATGGGTCTCAGTATCATCCATGGAACCGAGAGCTTCAAATCTATTGTTTAATTCAATGGTGAAATTTTCTTTGTGATTTATCTCTCTAAGCTTCAATGTATCAAATTTCCTGGATGTTTTCTCCATCCACTTAAATGATGCTGCTATTTTTATCCGAACAGTCGCAATCATCAAATGATGGTCACTTCCAATATCAGCGCCACGTTTATTCCTCACATCGAGTAGGGATTTCCTCCACTTCCTTTGAATCATAAAATGATCTATTTGATTTTCTGTAACAGAATCGGGGGACACCCATGATACCTTGTGACAGTTTTTGTGAGGGAATATCGTACCTCCTAAAATAAGGTAATTTCTGGCACAAAAATCAACAAGTCTTTCTCCATTGTCATCTCTGTCTCATAGTCCATGTTTTCCCATCACATGCTCCAAGCCAACATTGTCACTGCCCACTTTAGCATTCAAGTCTCCCATTAAGATCAAAATATCTCTCCTGTTTACATCTTTTAAAGTTGCTTGAAGCTCTGTGTTAAAACGGCCATTTTCAATTTCTTCAATCAGTTCTGTGGGTGCATAACACTGTATTATAGACACATTTCTAACTCTTGAATAGAACCTTGCTGTGATTATTCTTTCTGAGTCAGGTTTCCAGCCCATCAGGCTCTTTTTTACTGTTTTACTTAGTAAAAATCCAACTCCATTTCTGTGCTCATCTTCCTCATTTGCTTTCCCTGAATAAAGGAAAGTTGTGCCATGGTCTGTCTTTGTTTCTCCAAATTGATTCCATCTAACCTCACTCAGTCCCAAAATTTCTAATTTATAATTTATCATTTCTGCCTCTGCTTCCTTGAGCTTTCCAGTCTGATATAGTGTTCTCACATTCCAAAAACCAATTTTCGACGTCCATTTCAAGCCAAAGGTCATTGCCGAAATGTCTTTCCGGTTGTTTCTTAAGGTTTCAGTAATAATTTTTTCTCAAGTGAACAGGTTTTTGGCCTATCGCACCCAAAGCTTGGTGGAGGGGCTGCCTCCTGAGCCTCCAAGCTTGCTGTGGAGTTGCTTCAGCTGTCGGGTCTCATGACTTAGCTTACTTCCTGGGACGTGCCTCTGCACCAACCAGGTTGCAACTCCTCAGGACCTCCCATGCATGAGAGATTCCCCCCTCACTTGGTTCTATAGGTGGACCAACACCCAGTGGCAGAGGGTAGCTCTCCGCAGCTAACAAGTGAGAGTTGGAGTCTAGGTGTGGACCAGTCTGCCGAAGTAACCCCGCATGCAGGGTTTGGCCAGAACGGCTCGAAAGGTGCTACCACTCCCTAAACTCCCAAACCCTCCGATCTCTTGAACGAAAGGTATATATTGGGACTCTTACACAAATAGCTTCTACTGAACAGTGTGGCCACTTGGCCACTATACTATTCTAAGCACGCTTAAAAAAAGCAAATCAGTCGCAGTACGAAGAGCTAATCAAGTTGATAAATTTAATTCAGCACGTGGATCCACTTCAACTAGTTCCTGAAATTTCCACACCATCCATGAGGAACTTCCTCTGGACGGCCTTGACGGCTGCTTCTGTGTACCTTAGACTTTAGAATACAAATTTAGTTTATTACACAATTGAGTGTGCGTTGATATCACATTTGCTATTTCGTAATTCTTTAATAAAAGTGAACTACTGTAGAAATCAATGCATTTCCTACTTGTTATTTGCAACATTCCCTACGTTGGGCAACGAACTCAATTAGAAGCAGAGTTGCGAACAGCAAAGTCATCGTTTTTTGCGAGTGACCACCAACGTTCCAGGGGGTCTTAGGTCATTGGAACACTTCAATTGACCACCTCTCGAACTCTGATGGGAAGCACATTCTATGTGTCGGCAGCTAATGGCTTCGTATATTGTAGTTGATGATGTAGCATGTTCTCGAATCTTATAAACCATTTCATAACTAATTTAAGAAAATCTCAAACATTCCAATAAAATATTTTATTACGTGAGGCCTTTCGCCTACAATGTAGGCATCGTCAGACATCAACATAAAAATTCTAATTTTAAAACATTTGTTTACAAAATATATAATAATGTAAATATTTAAAACATATGGTAGATTTTAAAAAATAATTAAATTTAAAGTGTGTGTTTATAAATGTGAATGTAAAGTAATTTAAGTTAAAATTATACTATATAAACGGAGAATTTTGAATGGGAGGAGGTTCATTATTTACAATTAGTGTGTTAAATTTGTTCATGTAGAATGTTTCTGATGCATCTAATAATTGATTTTTGTTAACTTGTTTTAGAACTTCAAATTTTGAAAAGTTATGTCCTTTTTCTAGTGCATGTTTGGCCATTGCTGATTTTTCACATTGTCCATACTTAAAATTTGCTGTGTGTTCTTTTTTTTAAGTATGGACAATGTGAAAAATCAGCAATGGCCAAACATGCACTAGGAAAAGGACATAACTTTTCAAAATTTGAAGTTCTAAAACAAGTTAACAAAAATCAATTATTAGATGCATCAGAAACATTCTACATGAACAAATTTAACACACTAATTGTAAATAATGAACCTCCTCCCATTCAAAATTCTCCGTATATATAGTATAATTTTAACTTAACATTCATATTTATATACACACACTTTAAATTTAATTATTTTTTAAAATCTACCATATGTTTTAAATATTTACATTATTATATATTTTGTAAGCAAATGTTTTAAAATTAGAATTTTTATGTTGATGTCTGACGATGCCTACATTGTTGGCGAAAGGTCTCACGTAATAAAATATTTTATTGGAATGTTTGAGATTTTCTTAAATTAGTTACATTTTTCCAACAAAGAACTCAAAGAAGAAATGAACCATTTCATATGTTAGGTATATGTATATCTGTTTCTTCAGAGTTACCTTCGAGCAACTTAGTTATGATTGATACTGGTTTGTATTTTATTTTAATGTTGAACATTTTTCTGTTTGAAAACTTTTTACTATTCAACGTTCTTTCCTTGAACTAATTATATGCAAATCAAAACCTTTTATTTTTACGTTAAAAGAATAAAGCTACAATTTTAAAAGCCTGTTACATAAACACAGACAACCCCTTAAATTTTCAAACCTCTGAAAAAATTTTTAAGACATTTTCCGATAAAAACACATTTATAATATGGCCAAGTTAATAATCGGAAAGTCGTGCTCTGAATAGAGGTGATTGATTACTGATTCCATCCTATATTTCAAACTTGGGGTTGTTTGTATTTTCGAACGAATTCACGCAGAGGATTACAACTTGGATAGGAATGCGCACACACAATCATATAAAATCTATTGATCCAAAATACATTCTTTTGTGAAAATGTGTTTAATAGAAGTATTAAGAAATCAGCTAGTTCAACTTACTTCTAAGTTTGACTTAAGTCCACATATGTTAGTCTGTTGATGGGTTGATATAGGCTTTTAAGGATTACTGACTCCCATGCAAGAAACTGGCACTGACATCAGGTATGGTGCACATTTGAATATATAAGAGAGGAGTGAATAAACATAAGTAAGTAGTGTAATTTAATGCAACGTGTTCTTTATTTCGTTATGGTTTAATTTTTTTGTAAGACATTACATATTCAATCCTTTTGTTCTATTCAATAAATTTCCAGCATGGTATCGAACTCTATAGCTTCTTTCTAACCATGATAACGGATAAGTAGCAGGGAGCTTAACTCATGCTGTTCTCCACCCTTCTGGCTTGGTTTTGGGTCACTTCTGGACATTTTACCTGAATAAGAAAAGCAGAAAAAATGGTTATTTTTATCAAAATGTACTCAAACTGTAGCCATTACCTAGAAAAAAACTCAATTGCAGGGATGAATTTCTTAGTTAATTAAACACTGGCAGATTCAATGAGAAGACTTACAAAAGCAGGGCCAATGTTTTTGAGAAGACATTTTTAAAATACTTGTATTTTTTTAAAATTTGTATTTGTTATTTTTCTCATTTCTCCAAACTATACAAATTATAAAGAAACCAAATTGAATAATATTTTGAAGCGGGTTATTATAAAGACTTAGTATAACCTTAAATTTAAATGCACTGTTTTCGTGATTGAAACTCTCCTTATTTTAAACATATACGACTTATTTTGGAAACTAGTTGTCTCAGTGACTGGAGGGCTGGACAACCTGTGGTAAGTGGTAGTTTATGGAAATAGTCCTTGCTATCACTAAGGCATCATCCTATGAGAACGCCAGACGTCAACTACCCAACCTTCCAGAGTCGATGACAGGGATGCACTGTCCTGCTGCTATCAGTAGCACATGTCCTGATTTACAAGGGCGTGTATTTAAGGTCGGCGCAGGCCCTCCGCTCTCTGCTGCAGCCGGCCCGCCGCGACCCTCCAGGGCCCCGCTTGCCAACTGGTCTCCTGGCTGTCGCGTGCCGCTCCAGGTGCTCCCCCTATTGTTCCTGCCACCAATTAACTGTTTATATCCGCACAGAAACGATAACATCAAAATTTTAATCGGTTAAGATCCATAGACTTGTCTTGGATCCATAGAAAGTTATAGCAGAGTCATGCTACCAAGTCAAGTACCACCGTACGTGTATGGGTAGACGGGTGGGTTAGTACCACCGTACGTGTATGGGTGGGCGGGTGGGTTAGTACCACCGTACGTGTATGGGTAGGCGGGTGGGTTAGTACCACCGTATGTGTATGGATGGGCGGGTATAGTCGTTCCTAGAGATGTGGACTACGGTTGGATGAGTAGCTCCTGGTAGTTGTGGACTAGGGCTGAATGAGTTGCCCCCAATAGATGAGAGGTCTAGGGGTGAATGATTGGCTCCTAAGACATGTGGTCTGAGGTGGATGACTGGCCTCAGAAAATATTGTGGAACGAGGCCCTAGGATATGTGGACTAGGGTTACATAAGTGGCTTTTATGTAACGATTTTTGCGCATGACTTTTAATTCGTGGCATTAGTTCATGTGACAAATAAACTCATTAAAGAGTAAAGGGTAAACTAAGTGTCAACCCAACACCTGACTATAGAGATGTGATAATAATTATTATCTACATCAATTATTACATGTCATTCAATTTCTGTTATTTGTCATTCAACTCATGAATTTACGTTACCAGCCGTAAAAACTTAGGCAAGGGCTTCTTCATAGATTTGAACTTTAGGATACAAATGTTAACTCTTAATGTTTGAAGTTCTTCCTCTTCCATGAAAGGCGAGCTCTCTATCACACAAAAAGGCGCGAACTTTAGCGCACTCTGTCTCACCCTAAGGTGTCTGTCACTCCGAAGGGAAGAAAAATCATCTTGAAAGTAGCGGCCAAAATCACCCTTAATATTTGTTTAAAGTAGTGACCCTGTATCACACCATCTAACCCGTTTTTGTTGCAGTTTTGACGTGACCTCTGTGTCAGGATCGGGCACAGGCCTATATCCGGTTCGGAAGGAGGTATCTTCTCATGATTGTTTAGTAGATTGAAGGGTAGCGACATATGAGACTAGGACCATAGTTGGTAGAAGTTCAACTTCCTAAAGTAAAGGTTTTCAGTTCAACCACACAGTTTCGATCAGAGAAATTATTTCTGGAGATCATTAGAATTAATAGGATATTCAATGCTCAGTTAGGTATTCGGAGAAGGATTATTTGTACAAAATATCTCAAATTCAGTTATTAAATAAAGTGATTTATTGAAAATTTCACCAAAAACACCTCCTTATTATGTTACAACAAATAAACCAATAGTTAATCCCAGTTGTGTGGTTTCAGTGTATAGCCTAAATACGACCTGATATACACGTTTGTAAGAGACTTTAAAAGAAAATTAAATAAAATAAATAAAAATAAAATAAATGTTAATGTGGTTTAATTCCATTATATATTTTTATATAAATTGTTGTAGTTATTCGCCTCAGGAGATACAAAGGACCTAGGATCAGGATCAGAGAATACTCATCATCAGCGGAGGGGACTCGGTGCCATAATTTATTTTAACTTAAGTTGGAAAGTTATTTATAAATATCGGTAAACACTTCCAATAAAAAAAACACATTTTGACGTGGGCTAGTGCGAGGAATCTTTAAAAACCATAAATGATCGTGTTATCACATAAGAATATGTAGCTAAGAAAAGGATACATTTAAGGTAGCTTTAAGCTTGATTTATCAATATTGTTAGTTGTCCAACGACAACTCTATTCTTAAAATGTTACAAAAAATAATTAATGTTATCTTCCCATAATGTAAAAAATATGCAATTCTATTTAGAACTCAGTAAATGTAACAACGTTATATTTGAAGCTAGACTGAATGATAGTTACCTTTACTTGATTAAATCAGTGTTTTATTAAAAACGTGTGAAATTGTTCACCATCTGTAGACTTGTTTTACCTACTAACCGGCAGCCAGGCTTGTGTGGCAAGACCAACCCCATAAGGGAACACACTTCAACCCTTAGCACGTTAATGGCCTTGTTAGATATGCCTAACACCTCAAGAATGTTAAGGGTGACGGAGGGATGATTACAGAGGAGTGTAACTGCCCAGTGGCTTGCCGTCCCATCGGGGATCAGACGGCGCCCAAGAGTTCGATCAACATTCTACAGTGGGCTCTGAGAAAGGCTGTTCTAAAATTAAAATTATTATTTAGAATTATCTTGTTAATTTAAAATACTTAGTGTTTATATATATATATATATATATATATATATATATATATATATATATATATATATATATATTTAGTAAATTGTATAAAAACCTGGATCGTAAAGGAAAAATGAGCATATCAATCCAGAAAGATTAGAACAGTCTCGGCTAAGATTTATTCACGCAGTCAAACCGCATTTTATTTACATTATTTGTAATTTGACACCATTAAGACCAACTTTGTTTGGACTGAAAGCATTGGCCCCATTGAGACCAAAATTTCTCATACTAATGGTTTTGACCCCATCGGTACCAACTTAGTTTGGACTAATGGTTTTTACCCCATTAAGACCAACTTTATTCAGACTAAAAGTGTTGGCCCCGTTGAGACCAAAGTTGATCAGACTAAGGTTTTGACCCCATTGAGACCAACTTTGTTTGGAATAGACGTTTTAGTAATTAATAATTAGTGTAAAAAGAAATTAAGCTAAAAAGGTTTATCTAATCATTTTAAGTAATTTGAGGTCATAATTGTGGACATCTTATAATATACATTTAATAATTTTAAAATCTTAAAATTTGGAAGTGTTATGTATTTACTTTATAAAAACATCAAACGGATACATTGACTTGCCTCTTGACGTGGTACCGGAATATCGGGCGCATGAGTCTGTCAATAAACCGAAGACTTTTCTGAAACAAGCAACAACAGCTTTCTCACTTAAAATCTTCATAAGCAATATTCACTTACCCTAATGTTACCATCTCAAACGGTTATTCTTAACCCTATTTCTTAAAAGTGTGCAGAGCTGACGGCCATGTTGGTTTTAATCCCACAAGAACAATGTTATTTTGTAACCGGACATACGATCACGGTTGGATTCTTCCCCATTCTCTCTCATTCAAAGACCAAGTCTCCACATTATATGTGACAATTGGTATATGATATGATTGTTTGGATCTTAATAGATGAATATCTTTATTAAATTGTAAAAATCAAACAGTGCTTCTATATAACCGCATTCAAAGTACATGGGAGGGGTTAAAAAATAAAACTTAAATGAACTAATCGAACATAATTAGCTTAAATTGCCTAAGTTTCTTACCTTTATCACAGTGACAACTCTCTGAGCAGGGAAGAGGGTAGAGGGACACATTAGTGAAACAATGACCAAGGCTTACTGATGAAGGAGACAGTTATTTCCAATACAAGTTTCCTTTTCACATTTCACCTTTTTTATCCTTAGATACATCAGATGAGATGGGATTGAACGTTAGTACGTGACTCTGATGGCTTGGAACTAAACATACATTAGTGGGGTGTAAGGGGGCGGCGGCACTTTGACCGCTCACACCTACGGGGAGGATTCGTCGCGCTCGGGGGGTGCGATCACTTCAGAGGGAGCCGATAAAAAAGACAATGGTAATATCATAACAAAGAAATGCGTCCATTGTCTTATAACAATTAAGCCCCTGCGGCTTCCGAAAACAACTGCTAAATAATTTAGAAATTCGCTTTTATCCTAGGTCGTTTCACACGCGCCTGAGGGTCATTACAATCGGTGGTGACTAAAGTTGTATGGCTGGCTAAAGTTGACAATTTTGTAAAAAAAAACTGTTACACGAAAAATATAATATTTATAGTACACCAATAATATTGTAGTGGCTGAACGTTCTAATAATCTTTAAAAAGTAAAGTAATATAAAAATGCATTGCTTCAATCCTAAATTACAAACCAAACAACTTGAAAATGTTATAAAATGTCTTAAAACTTCATAGGCAGCACTCACTATCATATCTTATTTGTTTGGGAATTTTGTTATCTTTAACAATACTTAACTGCCGTTTCACTTTACATTTTTATGACGTAACTTTTTATCTCAAAAACTACCTGTATATGAAAAATCCTCTAAACATGTCTTTTTACCATAATACGCGAGTCCGACCAGAACAGATATAATTTAACAACTTAAAATGATCTTTTACTATCCTAAATCTAACAAGCATTAAAATAAAGTTAAAAATTAACAAATCACTGGATTGCTGCTTAAGGGGGCCGTTTCTCTCAGCGAAAAACGCCACAATATGGGTTTCTATTTCAATGGTTCGTTTAGTAATAATAAGCGTATCGCAACTAAAGGGCAAAGATCATTTCTAAAGGTCCATCAGTTGGTTTTTGTACATTGTTCATGACTAAATATGTGAAACTTTAAAACGTCATTCTTGATTATTCTACATTAAAAACTCGTATTATCACTTATGATTCACTGAAATTAACCTTTAATAATCATAAAATGTTAACTACAACTTTATCATAAACAAGAACAACACAGTTGAAATAGAAAAGCATGTTTTGGCCCACTGACGGTGAAATTGCATTGTTACTACAGTATAGGGTTGACTGGGGTGTCGACTTTCCAGCGGTGGCTTGGCAGTTTGGGACACCACCTTTTTTACATATAGTCTCGACAAGTAATCAGATAAAAATCAAGCAAAGTTGTGAATATAATTAATTCCTAATAAAGGTTAGAAGATAAGTAAGATAATTTAGTAATGATTTGAAACATGACAATCAACTAACAATTATAGGCAAAAAATACAATAAACGTTCGAGGAATCATAACTTAAATCACTTCCTATGTCCTCCCTGAAATCATATTATTAATGGAATATTTAATACATTTTTATACAGTACGCTCTTGATAACTAATGTCCTAATTATCCTTTTCTTGATAACTAATGTTCATGATATTTTGTTTTGGCTCACGAATCAAAATATACTAGTTAGATATCTAAGTTAATTGACTACTTGATATGATATTATGAAACTATCAAAAATGAGGGCAGCAGGGCTGGAAGTGCCCTACTCGATCACTGAAGAGGCGTGTTTACCTGGTTAACCCTTCTGTGAGGGAGGATGTCCGGAAGGCAAATGAAGCGAACTTCCATACAACAAGGAACCACGGTATGATAACTGATGCCTCAACTTGACCAGTGTTGCCACAGCAAAATAAGGTTTTGTACAATCATTATCTGCAATTGTAGTGGAGTAAAACATTAAATAGGGGTTAACGTAAAGTGGAGATGACTTCTAAAGCCCACCCACCAAGCCTACGGAACGACCAGTGGTGCCCCTTATACATGTTCATGGAATAGCCCGTAATTAATGGCACATACTAGGCCTACTGCAGGCCAGATATACTGTAAATTAACCACGTTTTAAAGAATTTCCATCATTGTGACCCAATTTAGATTTAAATTGATTGAAGTTATCTTTCATAAACTATTTAATTACCATAAGTGAAAATTATACTTGTTTGTTTAAAACAAATATGGTTTTTGGTTTGGAGTTATAATAAATACACACACTGGTGGATACAGTTCTAACTCATTTCTCGACTATTTTTTTTATATTTAACAAATGTACAATTCATAATTACCATTTTACCACTCAACTAGTTCACTTTATTGAAAATATTATTATTATTTAAAAAAAAAAAAAATATATATATATATATATATATATATATATATATATTTTCAGAGGACGGTCTATGACATTCTCCGCAGTTTTATTACAGTCATGAACCATGTATATACTTCTAACACATAATAAATAAACTGTCATGACACTGTTGAACCATAGGATATTATGACGTAGGTCAATTCTAGCGGCAGTGAGCGTGCTTTTAGTTCTCAGTCAGCAGCTTCAAAGTAATTTAAGCTTATGAGTTTCTATACTTTCTATGTTTCTGGATTATTTAAGTTTAGAACACTGAGATCAGAGGATGCCAAATTAATAACACACTACAAAATTAATAAGGTTAAAGCAATCTTGCTTAGTGAAAATCACTTTGTTTGTTGCCTTTGTATCAAGATCTTACCAAAGAGAATATGAACAATACTCCAACCATCAACAATAGTTAAATCCATGAGGAAAGCGGTTACAACAGCCAAAACTATGTTGTTGGGCTCTCACTGCGACTATTACCCAGTTATACTAACCGGGCCTCTTGAACCTATAGCCTCGTCGGTGGTTTGTAAATACTTGGACCCTTACACGCCAGCTACCCTCTTACCGCTCTGTGACGTTACTTTGGCGGCTGTTCACACCTCATCAGCCAGTGAGAGTAGGGGCACGCACCCCACCACTAACACGCATACTTGACACGCACAGACCTCTCACCTGTTACAGCATACTGTTGCGTGGTTACTTACCAACTCAATGAGTGCACATTTATAAGGAAATGTGTGTACGTTTCCTGCTTTATGGAGACGTAAGGCGGGTTTACACTGGTGCTGCATCCACGGTTGCAGACAGTGTTGTTGAAGACAGTTGTTGCCGACAAGTGTCGGCAACCGACGTTGGCACCAGAGCTCTAGTACCTACCTTCCTACCTTAAGGAACTACGCAATCTTCCAGAATGGCGAGTACGAAGGAGGTTGTTCTTGCTGCGGCAGCGTGTGTGATTTTGTCAAAACAACGTAGACCGAGGAGGTACTGGGTCGAACCTTTGTTAAAAGCAAGATAGAAATTCAATAGTACTGACCTATTAAAAGATTTGGAATAAATAAAATAGAAGGTCCAGCAGTTATTTTGAGTTTTTATTGCTAATATTGTATATAAAAATCATATAAGACACTACCTACAGAAAAGCTATTCCAGTACAGAAAATGTTTGCGGTAAATTTGAGGTTTTTGGCTAGGGGTAAATCCTAAACCAGATTGAGTTACTTATTTAAGATTCAAAATCTGCAATTTTACTGATAGTGCTAGAAGTTTATAAGGCTTTGATACGTTTTTTTTAAAGACAATATAAAGGTAAAAATTTAGACTGGTAATATAGTAACTAAATAAAGTATTCCAGAAAACCCATTGAAGACAGAGATTTATTCATTTTTATCAAATCATTGCCTTGTAAAGGTATTTTAAACAGTTAATTTTTCGATGTTTGGAAACTAAAAAAAAGGTCAGAATAAAGTAGAAATGGAAGAATGTCAGTTTAAGAAAAATTCATTGGCAAATTTACCAAGCAATTTAAACAGAAAAACAACATTTAAAGAAGTGAAATTAAAATATTAGGTTGAGAGGGTTGGTTGCTGACCGAAATTACCACTGCAATATAGGTTGCCGACCAAGGTCTGCAACCGCCTTTGATCTTTTCCGACTTTGGTTGCAAAACAAATTTTGGATGAAAACACGTCGATTCGGTCTACGACAACCAAATATTGCAGACGGTTTCAAAGTGAGTTCTACTCTGCTGCCGACAACAGTCTGCAACCGTGGTTTGCAGCACCAGTGTAAACCCGCCTTTAGTCGTTTAGATACATCTGCGTGTATTACTGTGCTATTTTAACAATTTGTCTACTCGTAGCAGTGTTGCTACTAATAATATTACTAAGAAATATTACAATAATAAAGATTAGCTGATAGAAATAATAAATATTTAATACCTCTTCAAAGCAACTGTTTGAGTAAGGCAATACTTTCATGAACCCCCTCACTCCTCGCCAATCGCTGGCTGTGTAGTAAAGAGCCTCTAACATATGTGGTTAGATAGATAGATAGTTAGCCTCTAACATCTAACAGATAGTTAGATACTGTGCGCCTATACTAATATTTCAATCGTTATGTTTTGTCTACAAAATATTTAAGCATATGCTTATTTGTATCATACACCCCGAAAAGGAAAAGCTGAGAATGTGTTTAAGTTAACATTAAAGCAGATAGATTAGTCGACTTAGATTGTCATTATAGGGGACCAATAGTATGTTTGAGAATTTCTTTTGAGAGGCCAAAAATATTGAAGCAAAGCCTAGGGGTGTGAATTTGGACATTTTGTGAGTTCAAAATCAAAGTGTTGTGACAGGGGTGTGAATTTGGATGTGGTCGCTGGCATCCCTAATTGGGTGTGAATTTGGATACGCCCGACCTTATTAACTTTAACAGGTTAACTGAACTACATATTTTACCATTAAAAGTAATACAACAAATATTTAGTGTATTTGTATACTGTTTTATACGCCTAAGTAATAACTCTTTTTCTTTTGGAAGGAAAGTTTCTTTTTAAAGGGTTGCTTTTTTGTTATTCAAAATGGAATTTTGAAAAATCCTCCTTAGTACAGCTCTGCGATACAACGTCATAGATTGTCAATCTCTCAACATTTCACCAGGGTATATAGTTTTAAAGTTCAACGTGATAAGTCAGCGAATTGTATTTCACCTATATAAAGGTGTAGAAATTAACTGATTTATTCAATTCAGTTTCAAATCTGTGACGCAGAAGTTACCAATACATTGGCTTACACCACTTGGAAAAAAAAATAGATGCCCAAACTGTGATTTAATCAGTCTGCCAATACCACACACGCTCGTTCACCCAGAAGCTGCTATAAGTGATTAGAACTAAGCCAAAAAACAGCGAGTAGTTAAAAAATAATTAACGGAAAAGGCACAACATAATTAACAATAAATGGTGCTTGGGCGGCCACCAATAAACTGCGTGCTTAAAATGCTAATGCACGAATGGTAGGGTGGGAGGGACATTCTGCAAGGCGAGAGATAAATGGTCTTGGAGAGTTATGGGGCTGTTAATGACTCAATATCGTCACCAGGGCCGGCAAGGGGTGAGTTCGCGGACCGGCAGACCACCGGCGCGGCAATGCCCATCAATCCTACATTAGGGGGTGGCTGCGGCTCCCACCCCAACTACCCTTGGCTGTAAAACTGTTGTCTTTATAGGCTGGCCGTTTCAATAGTGTTTATCGGCCTTTTTACGACCTGAATAGTTTTAAGTAGTCATTGTTATTCTAGTCAAATGAGATGCAAATAAACAATCAAGGGTAGTAAACCGCGGTGTTTTGACAGCCAAGTGGTGTCTTATCTTCCCTTGGGTGCTTCAGGCAGGAATCCCGCAGTTTTACTGCTTAATTTACTTCTTTTGATGTTCGTTTTCATGTTGAACATATAAATTGAGCCAGTGATGAGTTCACTATTATCTAGGCCTATTTTCAGTCAAATTTTGATAAACCATTATATAGTTTTTCACTTAAAATTTTTCAATTGTCATAGTAACTATATTACTTTACGCTTAGTTACATAGTGTTTTAAACAAAATCAGAAACCTTATTGATTTTGAAATTTTGTTTTTGTGCGTTGAAAGAACAGGTTAATTATTTTATGGATATTTTCAAACAGTTAAATGTATTAAGGTTTAAAAATATGTATTTGAAAAAGTCCTAGCTCTATTTATTGAATGAAATGTCCTCAATAATATGAATGATGCCGGGCCACATTATTAATGTAACATACTCCCATGAAACCATAACATGCCAAATACGAAACACCAAAAGGTATGTTAATATATATCCTATAGAGTGTCCAAAAAGTCCTGGGCTGGTTAAATACTTTTGACATTTAAGATAGCTTTAAAACAATTGGTACCAAGTTACTGGACATAAAAACTTATTTTAACACATAATTCAGTGACCCGCTACCTCCTTAGAGGGACGGCTCTCTCGGAGTCGGAAGAAAATCTTAAATGTAAGCATAGGTCAATGTGTATACCATTTTAAAGGTCTTAATTAGTAGAACATCATGCCGCAAATTAGACCTCAAAAGGTTAATTCTAAAAAAAAATGCGGTACTCGAAAGTTTCAGTACTGATACGCGTGTTCAAGAATGGTTTAATTTTATTGTAACCAAATTAGATGAAGCTACAAAAGCTTACACATGATTACTGTACACAAAAACTTATTGAAGGTGTATTCAGTGTCCAGGTATTCTTCTATAGGAACGGTCCACGAGGAGTCAGAAGACAATTTTTAATGTAAACATAGGTTGATATGCACATCATTGTAAAGGGCTGGTCAAGCAAAGAAGAATGCCGCAAACCGCATTTCAAAAGCTTTGCCTGTTACAAAAGGGGATAAAGTTATGAGAAAGTAGTTTTACTTTGTCGTTTTCTTTAACTTTTCATGATTCGTAGTTGCTTAAAGCTCAGCTTAACAAGCTAAAGGTTCTTAGTTCCATCTCAATCACAGTCATAATACATTTTGAAAGGGATCAGCTGATAACCACCGGCTGTTCCTTTGTTATTGGGCTTTTAATTAATGAATAGCCAACTTGCCGAGGTATAATCGGCTTTAGTTTCTAACAATTACTACATTTGATCATCAACTCATTCGAAATCCATGTTCACCCATATCTAGATGATCAGCGTCTTAAGAATAAATAAACTATTTTTCACACGCAAAATCTACACCTTATATTAACAATTTTCCGATTCTCTTCGTTTAAACCAAATTTTCAGTTTGTTTATTGCATTTTTCCTGGATTATGTAAAAAGGCATTGCACTGATTTATTAGTGTAACTCAAATGTCGCCTTCCTAAAGTAAGGCGTGTCACATTCAGTCCGTAACGTAGAGACTTGTGAGTGGTTTTGTAGCAGCGTTCCAAAGATCACGATAAACCTGAACAGAGTAGCCCATTGCGGCAATAGCATCATTGAATTTCAAATAAAATATACTAAAAACATTAATAAAAATTAAGGCTTCCGGTAACGACCTTGTCAAGGTATCATTTACAATATTTACATCACCAAACACTTCACCGATGCTGTGATGTGGCATCCTAGTGGTATGTCTAAGACCGGAAGCTTTACTTTTTTGTACATTATTAATCGAAAAAAATATTACTAGCGTTTTTTGTTTTTATTAAAATGCTATATTCATTAATCTAATTTACACCAGGTCTACTTACTTATCAGTGTTAATTAAAAAGAATAATAGCCAACACGCTTTCGACCTCATACTTTTCTGTCCTCTAAAAATTACTAATTGGTATATGAAACTAAAAAATGACAAATTAACAGGAATAATAATTGTAAAAACTAGGAATGTATATAAAAATATTGTAGATATATTTCTAGACAACTATGAAATAATATAAACAATGATATTAGGTTAAATTATAAAAATCATTCTTTTCACGCCGTAGATAGATAGTGTGTTATATAAATTTTCCAGACTTGCAAAATAATTGTAACTACAATAGTGACAATCTTTGTCGACTATTCCAGAGTGGACATCTCCTCAGGCCTCGCTCGTTAACCTCTCTCAATCCACTGATGACACACTTGACAGATTATAGTCTTCTCCACTACTTGGAGCTACAGTGTAACGAGACAGAAACCTCTGTTATTAGCATGTCATTGTCATAATTGATACCATAATCAGCATATCTCCAAAAGGGTTGTTCGTAGTATTATAAGTTACAGAATATCCTTAGGTAAAATGGGAAATAAATAATAATATAATAAAAAGTGTCCAAATTTTATTTTTTGTTGTGGTGAAAAGACAAAATGCTTTCAAAAGCGTTTATAGTAAAATATTTATCTGGACATTGAAAGAGTGTATGCTTATAATCGGAAAAAATATGCATTTAATTGGAAACAATTGAGTAACAAAATCACAATAAATATTCTGAAGTTATAGTTGAATAAAATGAAAATCTTTTCAGGCAATATAATTATTCATCTCGTGTAGTACAAAAATTGAAAAAAAATAAATACAAAAAGTGGTTAGAGTCAAATAAATTTGCCTTAATTTAAAAATGTTTTATGTGTACTTTCACACGATATTTGGTGCATTTTATTGTTTTGAAATGCCTTTTTTTCTTTTGTTTAAATGAAATGTTCAAACTATTCACTCAAAACTATTCTAATCTGCTTACATTTACACATTTAAAATTAGTATAAAGTACTCAATGTTCTATAAATGATTTTTTTAAATATACTTATCATTGAAGGTAAGAGTGATAAATCAATAAAATAACAAAATATATGTTGATACAAAATAGTAATAAAATCAAGGTTAGTACAACATTTGCCTATTTTGCATATGTCAATAAATTCGGTTCACGAGTCATAGCCTTTGATGAACTCCCTTATTTTCACCCTATAAACAGTGTTATGACTAGGGGTTGAGTAAACTACTCTAATGTCTAGTGGATAAACCTCCGAGGTGAGATGGAAGCCCACGACACCCAAGGGTTCAAGGAGTCACGACACAGTGGCAGGCCTACTATTGACTCTAATGAAAGGTCGCCAGGATCTATGCGTGTTCCCTTCTCACTTGAACGACTTTGGCATATATACTCCTCTTTTTCTCCGACCCGGCAGTGAGGGTAAACCCCGCTTATCGTGTAAACAGAAATAGTTGTGGACAGTGAGTTTACTTTTTCTTTCACAAGTTGTTAAAAAGGGATAGGTCGTGACTTGAGGTTGTTGATTTTTAAGAATTCCTTCACCTTGAAAAATAATAGAAGGCCTGAAGTGATTGTTTAGTTCTTATTATTATTTTTTTTTTAACCGATTACATGTGGTATAAATATATTCGTATTGAGACTTTTATTTTTAATTAAGAGGTATTTTAGAGCTGGCTTAATTTATTGTTCTTAAATTGATTTTAAGTGGTTTTAAAAACATCAGCTTTACTTATGCAGACATAATCGATTCTTGGAGTACAGAAAATAATTATTTTTGAGTGCATTGGCTTAAGTTTTTCCAATATTCTTTTATTCTTGCCGACGTGGCTCTTTTCCGTTCTTCAGACATTTTTGTTCCTATTAGACATTTAAGATTTTCTTGGAACCTTTTATTTTGGTCTTTTCATATATTCCTGAGGTTGTTTCGGTTCTTATTAGTTCTTCTCTAATATTTAACACATCCAAATCTTCCTGAACTTTTTTTTACAAATGACTTATTGTTTTCTTGTTGTAACAAATTTGTAAAAAAGTAATTGTTACAAAGTATCCTAATAATTAAATTTAAAACCCAAGCTTACTCGAGAATTTTTACTGTTGTAAAAATTGATCAGTAAACTGTAATGATCAGATCCCCGTGTTAAGCGATATTACAATGTTATTCACCGGTTAGTTAACTAAACCCAAACGTTGACTAACTATCTGTTTCTTTTAACTTCTGTCTTGTATTTGTTGCACCACACTCCTCCTGTACGAACCTACTCTAGAAGGGCGTAGGATAATAGTCTACATCTGCGTCCATCCACTCTTCTATTGTGCGAACCTACTCTAGGAGGGCATATGCTAATAGACAACTCCTGGTAGTCCATCCACTCTCCTCCTGTACGAACCTACTCTAGGAGGCCGTAGGATAATAGTCAACTCCTGACGGTCCATCCACTCTCCTCCATTACGATCCTACTCTAGGAGAGTGTAGAATAATAGTCAACTCCTGGTGGTCCATCCACTCTCCTGCTGTGCGCATCTACTCTAGGAAGGCCTATGTTAATAGACAACTCCTGGTGGTCCATCCACTCTCCTGTTGAGCGAACCTACTATAGAAGGGCATATGCTAATAGACAACTCCTGGTGGTCCATCCACTCTCCTTCTGTACGAACCAACTTTAGGAGGACGTAGAATAATAGTTAACTTTTGGCGGTCCATCCATTGTCTTTCTGCACGAACCTACTTAAGGAGGGCCTGTGCTAATAGTCAACTTCGGGTGGTCTATCCATTATCCTCCTGTACGAAGCTAAAATAGGAGGGCGTAGGATAATAGTCAACTGCTGGCGGTCTATCCACTGTCTTTGTGCACGAACCTACTCTAGGAGAGCCTATGTTAATAGTCAACTCCTGGCGGTCCATCCACTCTCGTCCTGTACGAACCTACTCTAGGAGGACGTAGAATAATAGTCAACTCCTGGTGGTCCATCCACTCTTCTCCTGTACGAACCTACTCTAGGAGAACGTTGGATAATAGTCATATCCTGACGGTCCATCCTCACTCCTCCTGTACGAACATACTCTAGGAGGTTAGTCAGTAGAAATTTAGGATGAGTAGGTTAATAGTGAACTCATGGCAGTCCAATCACTCTTCTCCACTACGAAGCTTTTGTAGGAAGGCGTAGGCTAATACTCAGCCCCTGGTAGTATATATATAGTATAATCTTAACTGAATATCAGTTATGGATTTTTGTAGTTTTTCAGAGGAATTAATGAGGAGGCCATTTCTTAACTGACCTCGTCAAATGGACTTGAGGCACTCCCGACTAATATCAATTATAACATAGATGATAATTTTTCTACTTACTATATTTTTAATTAAATTAGAAAAACATATCTTTAAAATAAATGTTTGTGTTACTTGCAGCTCATCATCTAAAATCTTAAAAAACTCAATAGTTGAATTGATATATCCAACAAAGTAAATTAAATGTAAAAGCAGTTACATCACTATGTATGTCTTTGATGTAAGTTAGGATGTTCACGTTGCAGATGCAAGAGTCACGCCGCTGGATGTTAGGATATCCCTTCCGTAACTGCAGGAGTCACGCCACTGGATGTCCCTCCTGTTTTCAACTGCAGGAGTCGCGCCGCTGGATGTCCCTCCTGTATTTAACTGCAGGAGTCACGCCACTGGATGTCCCTCCTGTTTTCAACTGCAGGAGTCGCGCCCCTGGGTGTCCCTCCGGTATATAGCTGCAGGAGTCGTGCCGCGCCGCTGATCCAGAGAGTGACATGTAACGACTGCCCTAATGGCAATGCTCCACGCGCCGCTATCCCCTCATCCGTCACTAACTAGGCCCAGGCGCGACGCACGAAGCGTTGTAAACACTTGCACTGTAATCGTCTGCAGGTAATACCAATTTCCTCAGGTCGATAATTTGTTTGTAAGATATTTGGCAAGGGTTGATCTTGGGGGACGCCATGTGCGCAGCTATTACACAGTTCCGGTCGACTAGGCAGCGCGCTCGCCAGCCAACTGTCCGCAAGGTGCAACCCCCCACCAGACCTAGGCGCGTGCAGGCGCACCGTCTAACACCCAAATTACCACGGGTGGGGACAATTTTCACCTTTTCTTTATTACCTCCTCTTTATCGCCTCAGATTTCTCTTCTCTAATCCCCTCTCTCTTAAAATATCCCACCTGTGTGTCTAGATTTAAATATATTATTTATTTTATTATTTGTACCTTGTTATATAATCATAAAATACACGTACGTACATGTTTGAGAAAATATCACGCATTTAAAGTTTAAAGTAGAATGAAGGGAATACTGTTCGCTTCGATACAACACTAGTAAAAATAAATCACAGCTACCTACTTCTTATCTATAGGTTTTACATCAACTGAATATCGCAAAGTGTGCTTCATAAACACCTTAGTGAATTAGGCTAATTATATATACACACTACTTTGCATAATATTGACACCAAAATAAAGTTAACCATTGTACACGATTTATTTTATATTTTTATAACCTAACTTTATTTAAAAACTGAATAGTAGAAATAAATGTATTATCAGAGATCAAATGTTTGGTCTATGGTATTATGCATTTACCAAAAGTCCTACCATAACAACTCGGGACAGACTGTTACTTATATTGTGGAACTCATATCAAGAGCAAATGTTTTGTATTACAATAAGTAACTGGCATACAAATAATAATAAGATACCTGACATCATGTGTGATGTATTTCTTTTGTGATATTATTTTGATATATATATATATATAATTACAATTAGATCTTTATGTTTTTGGATTATGAATAAGTCCATTTTACATCCGCTTAAATGAGAAGAATTAATTAATAGGAATAATCAAACCATTAACTATTTCTGGTTATAATTAATTATTATGATTTTAATAATAATTTTCTCTATTATTGTTATGTTGTTGGTTAATACTTTTCATTGAGAACGCCGAGTCGTTAAACAGTATTAACACTAAGGATGAAATGTAAATTTTATAGTGGTGTCATTAAAGTCAAGTAAATTAGCTAAATGTTTCTTTATTAATTTTGAGGATATGGTTTTTATTCCATGGGAAAGAGGCAGTGGTCAAAAATATTCAGATGTCTGACTCAGTTCGTAGAGCAGCGCTTGTCGGCAGGCCTCGGCATCGTCATACGAACATGCCGATAAAATATGGCGTGAGGAGTGGTCCATAAAACTTTTTTGGGGATAAAAAAATTAAATCTGGAACGTTTCCAGCAGCTTTCTGACGGAACATTTTTCCAGGCCATCAAATTAAAATATTCCTCGCTTACTAACTTTTATATGTACTCACCGAAAAGATTTAAATCAATGTGTTATGTTTTGCTTCTAAATAAATCGTAATTTATCTGATTTTCTAATATTAAGTACATTTATTTACCCCACGATTTTCTTTCGCTTGGTGTAACATTAATGTATGTGCTTAGTATGTGATTGTTATAAATAGATGATTAATGAACGAGGGTTGGCGCAGCGTGCACTCGGATAGCTACATGACGTCACTATCCCGTTCTACTGAAGCCTTCAGCAGAGGGTTCCCGCAAGGCATAGCGTACACTAGACTTTTTCGTCGGCCGACAGTTTAGTTGGTGTCTGGAGTAAAATGGGCACCTTTGCTCTGAATGAGAGTGCGCACACTACCAGACACCGACTAAACTGTCGGCTGACAGTCTGGGGAGGATTGGTACTACCCGACTTTCAGCCACACAGCTCGCCGACCAAACTGTCTGGTCTGTTCGATAAAAGGCTGGAGGTAAGTTGGGACGCGCACATCACCGACTAAACAGTCTGTGTCACAGGTATTTGGTTAGGCATAGCGCACACTACAGACATTTCGTCGGCCGGGGAAGTATGAATTTATGTCCCGACCCAACAGTTTGGTCGGGGACCTGAGGTAGCGCACACGAACGTCTTTAGTCTGCGTGTAAGACTTGAGAATTATCTGCTAAACATTCCACCTGACAGTGTTACCAAACAATGAAAACTGTAAATAAATGTCCTTTGTCGAAGTAGGGGATTAAGCATATGGTCCAACAAAGGGGATTTTAAGTTCTTCCCCAAACAAAATTCTTAATTTTTTTCTTAATTAAATGTGAATTCTGTATGAACTTAAAAACATAAACATGGGCCAAGTAAATTGACTCAGTTAATACAGCAAATCATTAGTTCAACACACTTTTATTTATTGTGCATTTCATTTTCACCAATAATTCAATATTTCAGATAATTTTTAGAAATAAAACGCACTCTTAATAAGTAAGTTAAAAAAAGAATTGATTGGAATGTGCTTTTCTCTCTGAAAAAAGGTTTTTATCTCTAATATACTATTAGAAGTAATATTTTAATTCCATAATATAAAAAGTGAAAATTTTAGATTATGTTATTGAATTACTTTACACTCTATTAATTATGTAATTCAAAAGTTAAATAGAATTTATAGTTTGTTATCAGGTCTATGGAAGTCCTGACAAAACGCCATTCTGTATTTTGCAGGCGCTGTCTGCCACGACCGCAACACAGTGGTATACAGTAGGCTACTTATCGTATTTATTTACTTTGCAAAAATGTTCAGCGAAAAAATTAACAAGGCCCCTGTTCTGTATAAAGTCAAAATGTCAATATCCAAAATTATTCACTATATATTTTTTTAAATTTAAAATTATATTAAGACGCTTAATGTACTTACCAATAATAAAATGCATTTTGTCATAGAGCTCACAACAACTACAATAAATACAAATTAAACAAAATATTTCTATAGTAAAATATCAATGAAGAAACTATTAAACTATTATTTCAAAATTGCACTATTTCGTAATTTTATTTGATCATAAAAATCAGTTAAAAAATAACTTTGTTTAAACGAACAAATCCACATACGTATATTTCAAATATTTTTATCCGTGACTAAAACCTATAAGAGTGCTCTATTTTTTATTGTGTACAAGAGTGATATTCAATAATAGATAATTGTATAAGCTACAGAAAAGGGAAATAACAGAAGAAGATTGACTGTGTGTGCAAAGGTCCCGACTGTGACCTTCTCCTGAGAAATCCAGACATTTTTTAATTGAACCAGCTGTCATATGTGATAATTATGATTCTGGTAAGTACAACGTAATTCTGTTTACCAAGTATGTGAAGAAATATATACTTTTGACGTTAATAAACTACTTCGTAAACGTCCATGCATATTTTATGAACCATGAAAATGAACCAAACTGTGCATTTCTTCTTTGAGTCCTTATTTGGAGAATTGTTTAGTAAGTAATAATTTAAAAATTCTTATATAATCAAATACATTTTTTAATTTTGCCTTCAAGATAAGTGTCATAAGACATCAAACAATAACATAACAAGTTTAGAACTAACCTAAAAAAATTTTAACAAATTTATAATTAATTAATTTATTTTTTGCTGTAAGAATTAAAGGTGCCAATTTCACCACATCGTGATAAAGATTTGAAATTTTATCAATACCAGTATTAATTCGAAAGTAAAAAAACCTTTAACATTAACAAAACGCACTATTTGTTCTACAAGGATTTTTTTAAATTCTTGTACATGTACAAAACAGAATCTTTATTAGTTTTAAATTTGATTTCCATGAATGGGTGGGTGGATGTGCCGTTAACACCCTTCGTATTGAGCTGTGTTGAGACTATGTGGGTTATATAATGTACATCACGCGCAGACATATGTACTTTCTATATGACAAATGTTTCTATAAGATAACAACAAATATAGTTATTTAACAAACTTTTAAAATTAATTTTTTTTTATGTCTGATGATGCCTACCTTGTTGGCGAAAGGCGTCACAAAAATAAAAGAATTTATTGCATTATTTAAAAAATGTTCAATGCTTTCTTTGCAGGCCGTGGAGTTAAATAATTATTTGATCTCCAGTAGTTTCATAGATATGATAGCGAGGTCAGAGGCCACACGGCGTGTGCGCCCCCGGAAAGAAGCCTCAGGCCCCCCGGAGTATCTCCAGTTACACCCCACTTCCGTTTTTGACGTCAGGTGCCGTAAGTCCTGTGACCGAGAACAGTTTATTACAAGTGCTTAGCCACACGCCTGATACGTCACACAACCACACTCAACATCCTCAGATCAGTGCGACTCACAAGGTTTCAAGAAATGGTAAACTATATAAAAAAATTGTAAAATTACTACAAAATATGATAGGTCTACCGATAGTAAAGAGATATTCCTAAAAGTAATCAATATCTTTGTACTTCCTATAGTCAAAGAAAATAAACTTGAAAAGTGTTATGCTAGGTTGACAGTTCTACCGACAAATAATATGATAATAAAGAAAATAAGTGGTCGATTTAAAGTAAAAACTTGTGTGAACCTACTGATTGAAAAAAATCAATAGGTTTAACCAACATCACACAGTAGAAGAAACACTCCTTTAGTAATACAAAATATAAATTAAATACTTCTTAACATAAATTTCCAGTTGGCTACTAAATAATAGGCATTACTCTACTATTCTCAGTGATACGTTTTTTTTTTTTTTTTTTTTTGAATAGCTTCCCACTGAATCTGTAATAAATCAATTGTTCAAGTAATTAAAAAAAACTATTTAGTTACGTTGAAAACATTGATGCCTGTTATTCTATATACATTATTTATGACGTAATGATTTTATGTATTAGACAGTGATGACCAAATTAAATACTGTATTCAACAGTATTTAATTTGGACTACTAAACTTTGGAAAACGCTTTTGTTTAAAGTAAATAAATAGTTAATGGGTTTACGAAACTAAGATAGTGTTAAAAATTCACTGTCTCTTAGTTAATAAGTTACGATGGTAACATGGTTTAAATCACTAGAACTTTTTGAGCTTATTTGTTGGTTTACGGTTAGTCTGTATGTGTCATAGTGACTTAAATATTTGTAGTGATAAGTTCAAATTCACGAAACTAACAATGTCGTATATGGTTGCTTATGCATGTCTCTCTAGAGATGTTCGAAAGGACTGATTGGCGATCTTTATATGTCATGCTAAATACGCAGGATACTTAAACCTTACGTCACTGGATATGCGCATACAAGGATCTAACAATCTAATTGGTCAGCTGTTCTATATAATGTCCTTGTCATTAATAATCAAAGTTGCATGCACAACATATTTTTAATATGTTTGTTAATTTAAACCTAAGGATGACAAAAATTATGAAAAAGTAAGCTAGTTTAAATTATATTTTCGTTTTTTCCCAATTCTTAAAGTTAATTTTCGTGTACTATGAGCATTCTTCAAAATGTTGTCATATGACAAATTAAATATAGTTTATGCATATATAAACTGAAAAACACTAGATACAAACACGTAAAACCACAACACAGAATTTATTAACAAACAAATACAAACAAATAAACTAAGCTAGGTCATAATTTCAATTGTTACGAATCCTATTTGCTACAAAGTACTTATGAAGCATCATTATATGATTACACATTTTTGAACTTTTTATTATATGTTTATACATGGAACGATTACTAGAAAAACAGCAATGATTCATCACTGCATTTATATAATTTTGTTTTAGCTATCTTTTAAATTACAATGATTTGAATTAAAAAAGAAATATAAAATAAAAATGAAAAGATATTTTAGTTTTAATGGGTATTGTTGAAAATTATTTAATAAATTATCACATTCGAACCTTAAAACATATAATAAACGTATGTGTTAGCAGTTTAGCGTATATGTTTATTAGTTATTTAAATTTACTAGCCAATATACCGTATCAGAATATACAGGATGTCCCTGAACTCTCTGAGGATATTTTTAGTTATTGATTGTGAGTCAAAAACAAGACATAATATCATATTTAAAAATTCCAAATCACCTCCGGTACCCGTACAGCCACCATTTTGTATTTTTTACAAATTATTTTTTATTTTTTAAACTATTTAACCTACATAACCTACATAGTTAAAATTTAATATACGTAATGTTTTGAAACCATTTTCTTACTGAAATAAAAAATTAAACGTTTTTAATTATTTTAAAAATGGTGGCAGTTTGAAATTGTTTATCCTTAAATACTTTTCAAATGTAAGGAATACAAAAAAATCACAAGAATACATTTCTTTTACAAATTAAATTTTCAATCTAAAAAAGTAAAGTTGAATGATATCGGATGACAAACAATTGATATTTGAGTATTTTTATAATAATATTTAATCGTTTACGCGCCAATGTGTACAGCCATGGTGCCGTGCTGCGCGAGTCAACCACAATACATCAGGAATCTATTCTGATTACTTTCATCCAAAATATTACAATAAAGTGATCTGTGATGTTATTGTAATAAAAATGCCCCTGGCAGGCAACGGGAAGAAAGTTGCAGATGGTTTTTGTTGTTATTAAATTAAAAATTAATTTTAACCCTATAAAAATTAAGTAGTGCCCTGAAAACTAAAATTGTTGTAAAATGTATTTGTGATGCAAAGCAGTTAGTAGACAAAAAAACAAGTAAAATTAAAAAAGGATTAGATTATAAATTGAAACTTTAATTAAATTTATTTTCACATTACGAACTATGATCAAAATATGAGCTCAAAAACAGCAGAAAATTAATTTCCTCAATTAATAATTACAACACCTTCCTAGAATTTACAACAGTTTTTAGTGCACTACTATTTTTAATTTAATAACAACTAAAATCATCTGCAAACGTTTTCTCATTGGCTGCAAGGGGCATTTTTATTACAATAACATCACAAATCACTTTATTGTAATGTTTTAGATGAAAGTAATCAGAATAGACCGCTGGCGTATTGTTGTGGTTGACTCACGCGGCACGACACCATGGCTGTACACATTCATGCGTAAATGATTAAATACAAAAAACTCAAATTTCAATTGTTTGTCATTCGATTTCATTCTACTTTACTTTTTTAGATTGAAAATTTAATTTGTAAACAAAATATATTCTTGTCATTTTTTGTATTCCTTACATTTCAAAAGTTATTTAGGATAAAAACATTTCAAAGTGCCGCCATTTTGAAAATAGTTAAAATATGTTTAAAATTTTTATTTTAGTAAGAAAATGGTTTTAGAAATGTGTATATTAAATTTTAACTCTATAGGTTAAATAGTTTAAAAAATAAAAAAATAATTAGTAAAAAATACAAAATAGCGTCTGTACGGGTACCGTTGGTGATTTGGAATTTTTAAATAAGATATTATGTCTTGTTTTTGACCCACAATCAATACTTAAAAATATCCTCAGAGAATTCAGGGACACCCTGTATATTAAAAAGTACGTGTTAGGCACGACTGATAGACTCATACATTATAGACAAATATATTTACTGATAAACTTTCCCTACACTACCAAGCAATTGCATTAAATTGAAATATTTTTTATGAAAGTTATTACTACATCTTATTTGTTTAATATAGTGTCAAACATATTTTTCTTCTATATTGACTATAAAAGATAATACTCTGTAAATAATAACATTTCCAGAATGTTTAAGACAACAATATGAGCTCATGAGGAAAATGAGTGAGCAATGTATGTTTACCTTTGTTGATAACTGAAATTGAGTGCCAGGAGAAAGATCTACTTGAGCCCAGAGCCCTGAGTGATGATCCTCCCACCCATCTATACACCTACGATAATCAGACGAATTAAAATCCTGATGCAGGCCTTTGTCATACTGTGTTATAGTGTCTTTTTTTATAAGTGCAGCTTCAAATCATAACGAAATTATAAATCATCTTAGACTTATTAATGGTTATCTTAGAATCAGCCTCAAAATGGATCTAAGAACTCTGCCAATTGTCAGCTTCAATAAAACCTGGATAACAACACTACTATGTTAACAATTTATATAATAATGATGAATCAAAATGATGAAATACTTTCATATTCAAACTGTTGCATGTTCTATATCACAGCCAAGAAGGAGGTCCACTCGCGAACCCATCAGACGTGTGAGGCAATCAGAATTGCGTCAGTCATTAGGATCCTGGCCTTCCCATCAACCCTTAGATTTGTGTCTACTGTCACAGATCCGAACCCTCTATTTCACGCCAGATCAAAACGAAAGTAAAAAATATTTATTTCCGGCACCGAGGATGCCCTTAGAAACCGACGTGACACCAAAGCTGACAACCTTATCTCCTCCACTGATTGGAACCTTTCTCTATAAAAAGTGAACGATTATTATTTTTCTGTTAAAAAGTAAGAACATTTTAACCACGTGATCAAGAATGTGTCATGGTTTGTGTTCAAAAAATTGTTGTCTTGACTTGTATGGAGTGAACTTCAGAGCTGTTCGCTATAAGCGAATCCAGCACTGTTTTGTCATATGTGCTGGATTCGATTCTCCAAGTACTAATCGATCCCAAAAATTGTCACAAGCAGTATCAAAATGTAAAGTTGACAAGGATCTAGACTCACAAAGTCGGTATTGTATGATACTTGGTGGATCGGGAAGGCATCAACCTTCCATATTGACCACATATAATTGGCAACACATGCTGACTTTACATTTGCTGACTGGAAACAAATTTCCCCGCAGTATAGTTTAGAATGTTGCAACATATGTTGATGTAATCAAATTAAATAATTCCTACAAATTATTTGAATTGAAATTACATTTAAAAATAAAATTATTTTGTCAAAACCTTTTAAAATAAAATCTTTTTCAAGATCTGCCCCACTGACCACATAACTTAATGCAGCTAGGGATAAAACGCTTCTTCCTTGCCCTGCCTCGCATCTACCAGACTCTAGACAATGGGATCGTCTATAATCTTTCCTTAAACAATGTTCATGATTTTTAATTTTCACTTGTAAATCTAGCACCTGATAGGTCTTCTAGCTTTATAATCTCGTATTAGCCATAATTATTTCTGCACTATTCAAGTTCAGAGCGCGAGTTCCCAGGACCACACGAACGAACGGTCAATTATAAACCCATCGCATTCCGTCCTCAATCACACCAACTTATGGTAAAGACCTATTGTTAGAGGTGCTATCGGCCTGTACGCCGCGCAGTCTCTAATAAACCACCAGTTACCTTTTATTGCCTACTGCCCCTCTATTTCTTACCCATGAACGGAGGTTTGAACCAATCATTGCTGAGCCTTTTCAAATTTCATCCTTAGATGCATAGAATTTAGCATGCTAGTTTAAAATTAAATCGAGCTCAACAGCCATTACATGTTATTATTTTTCATGAGACAACATATTCAATAAAATTGCAAAAGAAATAAACTGGTGTTTAGTTACTAAATACACGTCGCGTGGGGCAATAGATAACTCCATCCAGTTTATAGATCTGAACATCACCGTGTACCCAGGCCCTTAAGGGAAACACCCACGAGCTTATCACTTTGCCCTTCATATCAATCCTCATATATAAACTTTGTACTAGTTCACAGTTTGTTTAGCAGAACTTTATATCACCCAATATACCGCTGCAAATGTAGGTAAAGTAATTCGGTGGTAAATAAATACGTTTATCATTACTATAATTATGAGAAGCAAGATTTAATATGAACAAAAAGCTAACTATATTAATTTAATGTTAGGTTACAGATCAAGTTTATTACAACTAAACCGACTAGCTCCTGCAAGCCACATTTCATACATGCATGGGACTGAAGGTCTATAAACACCAGACGGGAGTGGGTGAATAGTTGAGGGATGAAAACAGTCTTAATTTAAGTATTGAAGTTATGAATATTTATTCTTGTTAAGAAAACTATTTGCGGGTACATAACCGATTGTTACCTACCAACATGTAATATACTTATAAACAAATACTGATTAAATGTTCTTTAAATTCTCTATGAATTTAATAGAATCTCTAAAAGGATAAAATTTCTAATTTAGAGGGGACATGATTTCTATTCATGAAGGCAACTATTGGAAAACGTGCAATAAGTAAGACATTTAAGGTCAAATAATCAGGGCATTTGAACTCTAGGAACTTAAGGTCCAGTATTAATGCTACTTCTAGCCATCCCATGCATGGTTGACAGATCAACCTGTAAAGGACGTCCTGAGGGAAGTAGAACACTGCGGTAGGTCCTCCAATCCATCGCCAATTACTGTAATAGTGGGGTGGTGTGAAGAAACCTCCCCATTAACACCCGGGTCAATGTCTACCAAAGTACTCCCGACTAAATGCTCTGAAATTGACTATAGTGAAAAAATCCAAGAAGATATGATGAAAATTTTCATCGTTCGGAAAAATTACAGGATTTCCAAATGATTTTTCTTATATTTGAAAGGTTCTACCTTCTAACTGATGTATCATGTATAACATACAATCTTTAGGTGACATCTCTTAAAATTGGTTCAAGAGTGAAACTTCCGTATTAAAATTCAGATATTAAACGACAGTACAACTTTTTTGTGTATCGTGAAAAGTATTTGACGATTACCTTCTAGGATGAATATAAACTATAATATAACTGCAGTAATAATACTGTAAACTGAGCCTACTTTGAGTCAAGTGGACAAGTGGCAGATTTTCCTTTTGGTAAAAAATGATTAAAACTATCCGCACAGATAAAATAAACTTGGAAATAAGTACCACCACTTTTACAAGTACTACAGCAATTAAGTAAACATATTTATGAATTAAACAATTGTTTTTATTATTAAGATACAAATATTTAATATATGGTCGAATCAAATTATTGCAACATGTATCACTATTATTGAGCAGTCTGCTGCTTCGACTTTAGCTGGAAGCCACATGTTCAAATCGTGTTCACGGGTTCGCATTCTGTCTGGAGTATTTGTCTATCGTACTTTCCAGCCAGCGTTCAATCACCAGATATATAATCATATGCGTTGAACTCTTCTCCCTTCCTAAGTTTTTTTTTTTTAACAATCTCCGGCCTTTGTAGACAATTATGATGGCCCACCTACCCAACCACCATACATAAGACTAGATAAGGCCCCCTCCACATATAGGCATTGACGTCCCACCCATCTGACCTTTATACATAAGATTAGATAGACCGTCTTACAAGAACAATGTTGTTAGCAACCGTAAAGTGTTCTAGAGTTCTTAGTTTACTCGTCTTTACTGAAACCATAAAGTTCGATATGAATCATTGTTAAGGAAGGACACTCGGTCGGTCAAGAGATGGGTGAGACAACGACACGGAAACCTCCCATAAACCATCCCCCAACGAGCGACGACACTTGCGTGTCCTAACTTGACCTGCCTAACGAGCAGTTCGTTTCCGAAAACAGTTAAAAAAATGTCACCATTCGATCAAACTGCCGAGGCCTAATGCGCATTTAATGAATGACTATGAAGCAATTCATTTGTGTTTAACCCTATGAGGGCGGTCTGGACCACACACAATGCCCACGTTTCCTTATATTTGGAGAGGCCGGGATCATCAATGTGATTGCAACTACTTCACAACAGCTCCAGGGAACTACACACAGCCACTCACATTCTGTTCCACCATTTATCTCTTCTATAATTATATGCATTTTTACAGGACGCCACAGGACTCACGTTTTTGTCGTATTCATCCTACAAAATGCTTGTAATTATTTCCTCTTTTAAGTGATTAGCTATTGTTGATTTAAAAAATCTGATTTCTTAGTGATAAGTTGATAATTATGTATTTGTTTATATTTCGTTCATGGAATGTATAAAAAATAAGACTAATTTCGTAACCAATTATTTTTTTGTTTAGATTTCTTCAAATTTCAATTCTTAATTTAGAGGAAAATAGGTTTTTTCATGTAGTACAAACGTTTAAAAAATAACATATATTATTTATCTTTATTTTTTCTAACATAAGTACTTCATCACAACTCTAATTACAGTAGGTACTCATAACTTTTAGTAGTAAAAATAACACAATGGGTTATTGTAGTATTTAACCAAAGATATACAAATTGGAACTAAACTAAATATTTCCGTTCATGCTAGAACAAAAATATTTCAGGCTACTTAACTATTAAAATTAAAAATGTTCATAGTAAATTTAGTTATATTGCTGATAGACATATATTATTAACTTAATTCCTTTTATAATGATGGCAAACAGTTTTAGGTTAACATTAACTAAGAAGTAAATAAGTTTATTTCACTGTATAGTTAAGTAGGTAAATAAGTTGGTATTTATGCGCTTTCTAGACGCCTCACCAATCTTGACTTTTTTGTCATCAGTGGGTAGAATCATCAGGTCTATATTGTCTGAGAATATTCTTTTTATTCCGCGGAAAAAAACATTTTATACGAAAAAAACGAACATTCTAAATTTTTGAAAATTTTTAAAAATTATTTTTCGATTTATCTCCGTTATTTTTCATATTTTTTTTTATTTGGTGTAGTTTTTCGTGCTGAACACCAATTTTAAAACTATTTTGGTCTACGACAATTATTTCTCAAGATATTATGAAAATATTACGTTCGCGACAAATTGCCTATGGTGCCCGTTAATAGGAGCTATGACTAGCCGTCAAAAACGAATTCCCACGTAGTCTTGCCAGAGTGCATTTAATTTAATGCAAATTATGATTTTTTTAATATACAGGGAGTCCCGTAAGTATCCAGCCAAACTTCTGGAGGTCATTCCTTGGATTAAAACAAACAAAAGATTTTATATGTACAAATCGTCTATCTCGCTCCATTATCCGGCTATCTGTCTGTATATGTTTTTAACTAAACCTTAATATATCTAAAGTTATTTAAGATAAAACCATGAAAATTTGTATGAATGTTGATCTTTATAGTGTTCATGTACTATTTAAATTTTATTTGTTTACAGTAACCCTTTACAAAATGGCGGCCATTTTAATTGTTTAAAGCCAAATATCTTAATAACCTTAAATTTTACTAAAAACATGTAGGTTACAAAAAGGTTTAAGAATTTATTTGTAAAAATAATTGTATAAAAAGTTTTGAGAATGAACAACTATTAACTGAGAAATTACAATTTTTATCAAATAAAAGTACGCTTAATATTAATAAAATTGGAAACTTTAGTAAAGTGACATTTATTTACTAAAAACTAAATACAGTAGGAGTAGGTTAGAAGTGACGTTTATTAAAACACAAAAACAACAGTAAAGAAAAACAAAAGAAAAAATACTAGTGATCCTACAATTTGCTCAAAGTGTCATGTAGTAAAGTGACATTTATTTACTAAAAATTAGATTAGTGCTAAATAGATGTTTACAGCTGATTTGGAAATTGAATATACATACAGTCAATGATTATCAGCTGACTGTAATATTGATAGTTCGTTGTTAGAAAACACCTATTTTATTTGTTATTGATTAGAGTTCATTACTAAACAAAAACAGTGATGTTAAGGGGTTCTTGAGATAGTTTTTGTGGTTTTTGCCATGTCTCCTAATTTAAACCCCCTGGACTTTTTTGTATGGGGTTACCTTAAATCTTTGGTATACCAAACACCTGTTGGAAGTATTGAAATGTTAAGGGAAAAATAGTGGATGGCTGTAATACGATTAGACAGAAACCGGGTGTATTTGAACGAATGAGAAGTTCTATGAGAAATCGACTGGACCGATGCATAAACATGGATGGTGGCCACTTTGAGCACATGTTGTAGGATAACTAGTATTTTTTTCTTTTGTTTTTCTTTACTGTGGTTTTTCTGTTGTAATAAACGTCACTTCTAACCTACTCCTACTGTATTTAGTTTTTAGTAAATAAATGTCACTTAACTAAAGTTTCCAATTTTATTAATATCAAGCGTACTTTTATTTGATAAAAATTGTAATATCTCAGTTAATAGTTGTTCAATCTCAAAATTTTGTATACAATTACTTTTAGAAATAAATTCCTCAACTTTTTTGTAACCTACATGTTTTAAATAAAATGTAAGGTTATTGAGATATTTGGCTTTAAAAATTTAAAATGGCCGCCATTTTGTAAAGGGTTACTGTAAACAAATAAACATAGAACATGAACACTATGAAGATCAACATTCATACAAATTTTCATGGTTTTATCTTAAATAACTTTAGAGATATTAAGTTTTTAGTAAAAAACATGTACAGACAGATAGCCGGATAATCGAGCGAGATAGACGATTTGTACATATAAAATGTTTTGTTTGTTTAAACACAAGGAATGACCTCCAGAAGTTTGGCTGGTTACTTACGGGACACCCTGTATAGAAGATTAGGATAAGTTAGATTATGTTTGGTTTGGTAAGTAAAAAGTGCATTTTCAGGTCTAAAAATTAATTTTACTGTCGGGCCTAAAAAAACCAATTATATATTCTTGATCAGCATAAGCAACCAAGTAAAATGAAAAAAAAAAAGATTTTTTTGAAAAATTCAAATGTTTAAAAAGTTTGTTTTTTCACTATCACTTAAAAAACTAGTTTTTAAATTTTTCGGTAAAAAACGAGTTTTCCTCGGCTAAAATCAACCTCCTCAAGAACTATATACTCATGATTTACCACTTTTTCAACATGAAATCGCATTTTCAGAGGCGTCTAGTGCTTAACTACCAATAAGTTTGTATTTTGTGTTTGGTCAACAACCCTATAACAGTGATAAATCTATTCTAAATTAATTACTACAACTATATATCTAATAAAAAACTTCAAATATAAATCGTTCTTACTTTACAATGTTGTTGTACACTTTCGTTGTTTTAACTTAATCTTTAGAATCAGAAATATTATTAGTCAACGTTTAATTATGCAAGGTAAATTATTTAAATTATTATTGTTAATAAATTAAATGTATTATTTTTAAAAAAAGCATCGTGAGTATTATTCTGCTATATAATCAGGGATGTCAGCAAACTGTACAGTTTGCCAGGAGGCTTTATAGCCTTCTGAAAACAAACATTTTTGTGGCAGGAAAACATCTCATACAAAATTATCGCAACTCTTCACTGTGTTACAAGCCAAGACCAAAAGGTACAACCCTCTATGGCACAATATCTTCATATCTCATTTCTGCGGTTTTCTTAGACATATTTGAGATGATTCATTAAGTACGTAATTCGTGTACTTCGTTTTACTGTAAAGAACCTCCAACTCTAAATAACTACAACAGACGAGTCGACGCTACTCCGCTCATAACCATGACAATAGGTTTGATCATTCCTAATGTTGAAAGGAGTATGTTAATAAACATGAATTTTAAAATGGAAAAATTAAAAAAAACTTCCAAAACCAAACACTTAAAACAAACAATTAATGGCACAATTGTTTTATACTTATTCATGGGCCATAATTGTTGTATATTTTATGTGTAATTTTATAACAATTATAATATACTGAATAATTTATACATTTATTTTACACATATCTCCTCTTGATAATTTAATATCAGAACTGTTAACTGTTAGTTAATTGTTAACTGTTTCAAAATAATTTGTGGTTTAAAAAAGACAAAAGCATCAAATAAAGACAGTTGGTTTAAAATGAAAATTTGCAATTAGTGTCAGTTAATAAAAGCGTGTAACGTATCTCAAAATGGTAACTATGCACTTTCTAGATTCCTCTGAAAATATGATTTCTTATTGAAAAATTGGTGAAATATAAGTTTATAATTCTTCAGGAAGTTGATTCAAGCTGCGGAAAACTCGTTTTTTCACCAAAAAATCGAAAAAAAACCTTTTTATGGGATAGTGAAAAATGAACTTTGTTAAAATCATAATCTGTCCACAAATTCATTTTTTATTTTACTAGTTTTTTAACGATGAACATGAATAATAAATTAGTTTTCCAATCAAATTCATCGTTCGGTCCGAAAAATACACTCTTTACTTACCTAACCAAACATAACCTGACTTATCCTAATCGTATATATACTCATAAAATTCCTAATTTTGGTTAAATAAGGGTACTTGACCTCCCGGCAGGAATATAAGTGAATTTGTTTTTGGTGGCTAGTCATAGCTCCTACTAACATTGTGCATATGGCCACCATAGGTTTTCGATTTTTGTTATAAAACATTATTTCCGCGGAATAAAAAGCGTTTTGTCATAAAATATAGACCTGATTCTACTCACTGGCGTAAAAAGACAGAGACTGGCGAGGCGTCAAGAAAGTGCATGCATACCATAACAATTATAATTATTCTTGGTCACTGTTCTCATGTCGCATTTACATATCTGTATTGAGCGGCCACAACTCCAGAGTGATGTAGGTCTATCTATAACTCACAACCCAATACAGTTTCATTCTAGCTAGGCCATTGAGTTTCTTTCCCTTTATTGCCACCCGACCAATGCAAATAAAAGAAAGAATGCTAATATATTGACTTGATCCATTCAACAAATTTAGAAAACATTTAGCCGACACTTGCAGTCTTAACCTGTTTTCACAGCGTCTACGTCTTTTCCACTGTGTAATTTATAGCACAGGCCATTAAATCGACTAGTTTTAATAAAATCACAATTGTACTTACGCGAGTTAATGACTTCTCTCCTTCCTTTAAATTATGGTTGTTCAGGATCACTTCACTGCTACACATAATGTAAAACTCGATAAAGTAATAAAAGTCTTAACAACTTAAAGCACAATAAAAGAACTGATCATAAACTTAACACAACTGTTGTAACATAACCTCAAAATAATTCATTGACCGAGCCAAACTAATTTAATAAAACCATATGGTGCACGGTGCTGCCAACCTAACAGAGACTATTGAAACAAATCACATGTTTATTGATGGGAGTTATTTTGTTGTTAAAAGGAAGTATGTGTGTAACAGCAAATACCGTATGTATTACGTCACTGAATTTATGTCTGAAACAAGTCTTAGTCTACACATACCCAATTTAAACACTAATTTATTTTTATTTATTCTTAAGATGCTGATCGTCAAGATATGGGCGAATATGGATTTCCAATGAGTGTGATGAGTGTAGATGAGCGAATGTAGGGATAGTTATCAGCTGACCCCTTTCAACGTTGTTACGACTTTGATTTGGATCGAACTGAAAACCTTTAGCTTATGAAGCTGGGATTTAACCAACTAAGCTAACGACTAAAATATTTGCTTTCATGAGTACAACAACAAATCACTAACTTTGGTTGTTAAATTAATTAAATTGGGTTAAAAGTGAAATTGTAAAAAAATGTCACATACCACCTTTTATGGCCACAGCTGGAATAGACTAGTCGATCAGTTGCAAGGTGACCCACACACGTGCGACTCGCGACACCTGTCACCAGTTGCAGGCCTATTAGTATTGTTTATCGCCTGACCTTGTCGACAATGACATGGTTGAAGAGTGGCCCCCAACGTCATTCTCCATACCAAATTGTACTCAGAAATCCGCGGTGACAACAGACGGCTGATTGAAGATTGACAATTCTGCTACTCGTAAATGTACCACTAAAATGCACAATTTGTGCCTCAACACACATAACAGTTAATTTGAAATCCTGCATTCATTTGAATATAGACTAGTTTCAATTAAATGTGTTCTTTTGCAAGATCCGTTTTAAAGGCAGTACACACAACAATAGCAAACACATTTTTGTATATGGCTATTTTCTACCGAGTTTACTGAATAGTTGTAATCTATTTTTTTAAATGGAGTCCTGTTAGTAAATGAATTATTGTTAGAAAATCCTTTCTCAAATAAATATATTTCAATCTCAAAGACCTAAAAAGGTAGACAATAATTAACATTAGACTAACCAATCAGAGCTTTTGTTATCATTAACTATACGAATGAGAGAAAAACGAACGAGCTTCGGGTGGTGAAACTTGACAAAATGGTTTTTTTTAACGTTGAAAGCCTGCACTGTAAAGTAACTATAAATATTCCAAATTTTTACTCAAATTTTCGATTGCTTAAGTAAATAAGGCCTATGAGCCTTTCTATCTCGGTACCGTTTGCATTCGTTTAATACAGTTTCAATTAATTGAGTAGCCACTGACTAAATTGGGTAACCCGTGATCAAGTTGGGCAGCCACCCTCGAATGAACTTGGCTAGCATTCGTAATCGACTTGGGCAGCACCCATGATCAACTTGGGTAGCCACGAACTCGGGTTAGGGGGCATAGCTGCAGCAAGAAACACAAAATCCTGTAGGAGGCATGGGTATTAAAGCTAGTAAATAATAAAGGAGAGTTAAAAACTATCTCTTTTATAGTCGGGGGCAAACAAGACATCGGACCGAGCAGCAAGAACGCGTCGCGCCATTGGACTAATTATTACGCTAAATTCTGCTAAAACACAAGAAAACTGAACTGGATGGTAAAACTCATGGTGTTGTACCACAAACGTTTCCTAAAAAAAGTTCAATTAAAAGTCTGATAAGTTTGTATGTGGCCACCTTCAGTGCAAGTAAACGACTGACTTAACTTAAAGCTCTTGTAATAGTTAAAAGTATTTTTGGAAAGACAACATCACTTTACGAAACATAAATCAACTTATAAGTTGATTATAAACCATTGACTAACCATTATAGTAGTTAATTATAGATACTTTGAGTCACCTCTTCTTCCTCTTATCATCCGTAAGTTTGTTAAACTGCCTGACTGCAAATAATTTTGTTTTAATTCTTCACAACCAGGATGGAAATAATAAACAGAATCTATTTTTCATTTCATTCTGAAAAAAACGTTGTAAGTGGGTTCTTTAAAAATGATTAATTTAACGTAATCGTTTTTCAATTTTATCATTTTACATATTAGCGTTCACTACTAGCAGTACATAAGAGGGGAGGGGAGCTACTACCCGTCCTCGCACAGAAGGATTGATTGTAAGCAAACAATGTCTAATCGCTGATTATAAGTTGAGCCATTGAGGGACAAAAGGTTCTGGACAATGAGAGCGATACTGGAGTGGCCGATCCAATTAGAACGCCATACGTTCAATGGTTTAATGGCTGGGAGGGGGAGGCACGCGCCTCAATCATTCAAGCGATCATACACACCACTTACAACCAGTGTAAACATCCCCCCCGCTCCTCACAGCTCACCACTTCATTATTCATGACGCCTCTGGCTACAAACTCTTTTGTCGTATTCGGTGAAAATGTATTTTTCAAAATTGCTCGGGACACAATACACTTGATACATCTTAACATATGCAGAAATATCGATTTTATAAATGAATGAAGATATAGAGCAACGATACAAAGTAGAAGACCTTATCAGTATTGTTTAATATTAGATCATTCTTGTAACATAATCAATATATTAAATGCCAGAGCTTAATACCAACGTGCAAGTTTCATACAACATTATTTAAGTGCGTAAGTTAGCGTCAGCGATTAATTAAAATTAGAGTGATATCAGCAATCCTCTAATTAAAGTACCCCGTGTGTAAAACTTTAACCAACCAGTAATCGATGCTTCAGAAAATACATTGTAACTTGCAAATGTAGTAACAGTTATTACTCTTTTAAAACTAACAAAGGCTCTACATTGCAGGGACGACCCTCATAGAAATACTAATGTATGCATGGATCTTGTCATACCTTATTTTAAAGGTATTATTTGGTACAGTTGCCACAAGCCACATCTAAAAAGGTAAATCCAGTCAGAAAAGGTGGCGTGTAAAAGATAGGCCCAACGAGTAATAACAAATAACTGTGGGAAACAACACTATCCTCATGTTATAAAGGCAGTTAAAGAAAGGTATCCGGTTGAAAGGATTCAATAACATTTTTATCTGAATCATAACTTAAAAATTAGCTGATCAGTATCTTGTAATAAACAACTGATTATAATAGTTCTGTTGCATTAGATATTGGGTGTTTCAACATAATATTAAACTGTCCGTTTTAAAACGGCAATAATTGATTTAAAACCGAATTTATTAGACTTTAGCAAAGCAGACACATTATAAAATACATTGAGTGTTATGAATGCCAATTTTTATGTATATAAGTTATATTCAAGTTTTATTTCTCGTTCTAGTTGGTATGAGTGGAGTGACTTACTGCGTATAGCAGTCATACTTCTCGTTCTAATTGGTATGAGTGGAGTGACTGACTGCGTATAGCAGTTATACTTCTCGTTCTAATTGGTATAAGTGGAGTGACTGACTATGTATAGCAGTTATATTTCTCGTTCTAATTGGTATAAGTGGAGTGACTGACTATGTATAGCAGTCATAGTTCTCGTTCTAATTGGTATGAGTGGAGTGACTGACTAGGTATAGCAATTATACTTCTCGTTCTAATTGGTATGAGTGGAGTGACTGACTAGGTATAGCAATTATACTTCTCGTTCTAATTGGTATGAGTGGAGTGACTGACTGCGTATAGCAGTTATACTTCTCGTTCTAATTGGTATAAGTGGAGTGACTGACTATGTATAGCAGTTATACTTCTCGTTCTAATTGGTATAAGTGGAGTGACTGACTATGTATAGCAGTTATACTTCTCGTTCTAATTGGTATAAGTGGAGTGACTGACTATGTATAGCAGTTATATTTCTCGTTCTAATTGGTATAAGTGGAGTGACTGACTGCGTATAGCAGTTATACTTCTCGTTCTAATTGGTATAAGTGGAGTGACTGACTATGTATAGCAGTCATAGTTCTCGTTCTAGTTGGTATAAGTGGAGTGACTGACTGCGTATAGCAGTTATACTTCTTGTTCTAATTGGTATGAGTGGAGTGACTGACTAGGTATAGCAATTATACTTCTCGTTCTAATTGGTATGAGTGGAGTGACTGACTGCGTATAGCAGTTATACTTCTCGTTCTAATTGGTATAAGTGGAGTAACTGACTAGGTATAGCAGTCATAGTTCTCGTTCTAGTTGGTATGAGTGGAGTGACTGACTAGGTATAGCAGTCATAGTTCTCGTTCTAGTTGGTATGAGTGGAGTGACTGACTAGGTATAGCAGTCATAGTTCTCGTTCTAGTTGGTATGAGTGGAGTGACTGACTGCGTGTAGCAGTCATAGTTCTCGTTCTAGTTGGTATGAGTGGAGTGACTGACTGCGTGTAGCAGTCATAGTTCTCGTTCTAGTTGGTATGAGTGGAGTGACTGACTGCGTGTAGCAGTCATAGTTCTCGTTCTAGTTGGTATGAGTGGAGTGACTAACTGCGTATAGCAGTTATACTTCTCGTTCTAGTTGGTATGAGTGGAGTGACTGACTGCGTATAGCAGTCATAGTTCTCGTTCTAGTTGGTATGAGTGGAGTGACTGACTGCGTATAGCAGTTATACTTCTCGTTCTAATTGGTATAAGTGGAGTGACTGACTGCGTATAGCAGTCATAGTTCTCGTTCTAGTTGGTATGAGTGGAGTGACTGACTGCGTATAGCAGTCATAGTTCTCGTTCTAGTGGGTATGAGTGGAGTGACTGACTGCGTATAGCAGTTATACTTCTCGTTCTAATTGGTATAAGTAGAGTGACTGACTAGGTATAGCAATTATACTTCTCGTTCTAATTGGTATGAGTGGAGTGACTGACTAGTATAGCAATTATACTTCTCGTTCTAGTTGGTATGAGTGGAGTGACTGACTATGTATAGCAGTTATATTTCTCGTTCTAGTTGGTATGAGTGGAGTGACTGACTAGGTATAGCAGTCATAGTTCTCGTTCTAGTTGGTATGAGTAGAGTGACTGACTGCGTATAGCAGTCATAGTTCTCGTTCTAGTGGGTATGAGTGGAGTGACTGACTGCGTATAGCAGTTATACTTCTCGTTCTAATTGGTATGGGTGGAGTGACTGACTAGGTATAGCAATTATACTTCTCGTTCTAGTTGGTATGAGTGGAGTGACTGACTATGTATAGCAGTTATATTTCTCGTTCTAGTTGGTATGAGTGGAGTGACTGACTAGGTATAGCAGTCATAGTTCTCGTTCTAGTTGGTATGAGTAGAGTGACTGACTGCGTATAGCAGTCATAGTTCCCGTTCTAGTGGGTATGAGTGGAGTGACTGACTAGGTATAGCAGTCATAGTTCTCGTTCTGGTTGGTATGAGTGGAGTGACTGACTGCGTATAGCAGTCATAGTTCTCGTTCTAGTGGGTATGAGTGGAGTGACTGACTGCGTATAGCAGTTATACTTCTCGTTCTAATTGGTATAAGTAGAGTGACTGACTAGGTATAGCAATTATACTTCTCGTTCTAATTGGTATGAGTGGAGTGACTGACTGCGTATAGCAGTTATACTTCTCGTTCTAATTGGTATGAGTGGAGTGACTGACTATGTATAGCAGTTATATTTCTCGTTCTAGTTGGTATGAGTGGAGTGACTGACTGCGTATAGCAGTCATAGTTCTCGTTCTAGTTGGTATGAGTGGAGTGACTGACTGCGTATAGCAGTTATACTTCTCGTTCTAATTGGTATAAGTAGAGTGACTGACTATGTATAGCAATTATACTTCTCGTTCTAATTGGTATGAGTGGAGTGACTGACTGCGTATAGCAATTATACTTCTCGTTCTAGTTGGTATAAGTGGAGTGACTGACTGCGTATAGCAATTATACTTCTCGTTCTAATTGGTATGAGTGGAGTGACTGACTAGGTATAGCAATTATACTTCTCGTTCTAGTTGGTATGAGTGGAATGACTGACTATGTATAGCAGTTATATTTCTCGTTCTAGTTGGTATGAGTGGAGTGACTGACTGCGTATAGCAGTTATACTTCTCGTTCTAATTGGTATAAGTGGAGTGACTGACTATGTATAGCAGTTATACTTCTCGTTCTAATTGGTATAAGTGGAGTGACTGACTATGTATAGCAGTTATACTTCTCGTTCTAATTGGTATAAGTGGAGTGACTGACTATGTATAGCAGTTATATTTCTCGTTCTAATTGGTATAAGTGGAGTGACTGACTGCGTATAGCAGTTATACTTCTCGTTCTAATTGGTATAAGTGGAGTGACTGACTATTTATAGCAGTCATAGTTCTCGTTCTAGTTGGTATAAGTGGAGTGACTGACTGCGTATAGCAGTTATACTTCTTGTTCTAATTGGTATGAGTGGAGTGACTGACTAGGTATAGCAATTATACTTCTCGTTCTAATTGGTATGAGTGGAGTGACTGACTGCGTATAGCAGTTATACTTCTCGTTCTAATTGGTATAAGTGGAGTGACTGACTAGGTATAGCAGTCATAGTTCTCGTTCTAGTTGGTATGAGTGGAGTGACTGACTAGGTATAGCAGTCATAGTTCTCGTTCTAGTTGGTATGAGTGGAGTGACTGACTAGGTATAGCAGTCATAGTTCTCGTTCTAGTTGGTATGAGTGGAGTGACTGACTGCGTGTAGCAGTCATAGTTCTCGTTCTAGTTGGTATGAGTGGAGTGACTGACTGCGTGTAGCAGTCATAGTTCTCGTTCTAGTTGGTATGAGTGGAGTGACTGACTGCGTGTAGCAGTCATAGTTCTCGTTCTAGTTGGTATGAGTGGAGTGACTGACTGCGTATAGCAGTTATACTTCTCGTTCTAGTTGGTATGAGTGGAGTGACTGACTGCGTATAGCAGTCATAGTTCTCGTTCTAGTTGGTATGAGTGGAGTGACTGACTGCGTATAGCAGTTATACTTCTCGTTCTAATTGGTATAAGTGGAGTGACTGACTGCGTATAGCAGTCATAGTTCTCGTTCTAGTTGGTATGAGTGGAGTGACTGACTGCGTATAGCAGTCATAGTTCTCGTTCTAGTGGGTATGAGTGGAGTGACTGACTGCGTATAGCAGTTATACTTCTCGTTCTAATTGGTATAAGTAGAGTGACTGACTAGGTATAGCAATTATACTTCTCGTTCTAATTGGTATGAGTGGAGTGACTGACTAGTATAGCAATTATACTTCTCGTTCTAGTTGGTATGAGTGGAGTGACTGACTATGTATAGCAGTTATATTTCTCGTTCTAGTTGGTATGAGTGGAGTGACTGACTAGATATAGCAGTCATAGTTCTCGTTCTAGTGGGTATGAGTGGAGTGACTGACTGCGTATAGCAGTATACTTCTCGTTCTAATTGGTATGGGTGGAGTGACTGACTAGGTATAGCAATTATACTTCTCGTTCTAGTTGGTATGAGTGGAGTGACTGACTATGTATAGCAGTTATATTTCTCGTTCTAGTTGGTATGAGTGGAGTGACTGACTAGGTATAGCAGTCATAGTTCTCGTTCTAGTTGGTATGAGTAGAGTGACTGACTGCGTATAGCAGTCATAGTTCTCGTTCTAGTGGGTATGAGTGGAGTGACTGACTAGGTATAGCAGTCATAGTTCTCGTTCTAGTTGGTATGAGTGGAGTGACTGACTGCGTATAGCAGTCATAGTTCTCGTTCTAGTGGGTATGAGTGGAGTGACTGACTGCGTATAGCAGTTATACTTCTCGTTCTAATTGGTATAAGTAGAGTGACTGACTAGGTATAGCAATTATACTTCTCGTTCTAATTGGTATGAGTGGAGTGACTGACTGCGTATAGCAGTTATACTTCTCGTTCTAATTGGTATGAGTGGAGTGACTGACTATGTATAGCAGTTATATTTCTCGTTCTAGTTGGTATGAGTGGAGTGACTGACTGCGTATAGCAGTCATAGTTCTCGTTCTAGTTGGTATGAGTGGAGTGACTGACTGCGTATAGCAGTTATACTTCTCGTTCTAATTGGTATAAGTAGAGTGACTGACTATGTATAGCAATTATACTTCTCGTTCTAATTGGTATGAGTGGAGTGACTGACTGCGTATAGCAATTATACTTCTCGTTCTAGTTGGTATAAGTGGAGTGACTGACTGCGTATAGCAATTATACTTCTCGTTCTAATTGGTATGAGTGGAGTGACTGACTAGGTATAGCAATTATACTTCTCGTTCTAGTTGGTATGAGTGGAATGACTGACTATGTATAGCAGTTATATTTCTCGTTCTAGTTGGTATGAGTGGAGTGACTGACTGCGTATAGCAGTTATACTTCTCGTTCTAATTGGTATGAGTGGAGTGACTGACTATGTATAGCAGTTATATTTCTCGTTCTAGTTGGTATGAGTGGAGTGACTGACTAGGTATAGCAATTATACTTCTCGTTCTAGTTGGTATGAGTGGAGTGACTGACTATGTATAGCAGTTATATTTCTCGTTCTAGTTGGTATGAGTGGTGTGACTGACTGCGTATAGCAGTTATACTTCTCGTTCTAATTGGTATAAGTGGAGTGACTGACTGCGTATAGCAGTCATAGTTCTCGTTCTAGTTGGTATGAGTGGAGTGACTGACTATGTATAGCAGTTATATTTCTCGTTCTAGTTGGTATGAGTGGAGTGACTGACTGCGTATAGCAGTTATACTTCTCGTTCTAATTGGTATGAGTGGAGTGACTGACTATGTATAGCAGTTATATTTCTCGTTCTAGTTGGTATGAGTGGAGTGACTGACTGCGTATAGCAGTTATACTTCTCGTTCTAATTGGTATAAGTGGAGTGACTGACTATGTATAGCAGTTATATTTCTCGTTCTAGTTGGTATGAGTGGAGTGACTGACTATGTTTAGCAGTTATATTTCTCGTTCTAGTTGGTATGAGTAGAGTGACTGACTAGGTATAGCAATTATACTTCTCGTTCTAGTTGGTATGAGTGGAGTGACTGACTATGTATAGCAGTTATATTTCTCGTTCTAGTTGGTATGAGTGGAGTGACTGACTATGTATAGCAGTTATATTTCTCGTTCTAGTTGGTATGAGTGGAGTGACTGACTATGTATAGCAGTTATACTTCTCGTTCTAGTTGGTATGAGTAGAGTGACTGACTGCATATGGCAGTCATATTTCTCGTTCTAGTTGGTATGAGTAGAGTGACTGACTGCATATGGCAGTTATACTTCTCGTTCTAGTTGGTATGAGTGGAGTGACTTACTGCGTATAGCAGTTATATTTCTCGTTCTAGTTGGTATGAGTGGAGTGACTGACTGCGTATAGCAGTCATATTTCTCGTTCTAGTTGGTATGAGTGGAGTGACTGACTACTTACGCTCAAAGGTCCGCCGCCTGTTTATGGAGTATAATTTTGTTTCTTCACGGAATTCTGTTCGTTAACCAGAGCCCGTTATTTATTGAAGGGTGGCGATGGGTGCTGGCGGCCACCATGTGGCAGTAATCGGACTGACCTTGACCCAGCTTCATTCAAACAATTCAGCTGATGCCGTCCTCCCCCATGACGCGTGCTCGACACGCTTCATGGCCGGCCTCTTGTTTCCCAGAGACAAGAACAAGCAGCCAATCGGACTTCTCGTTATCAGACATGACATTTACATAAAGTGTTGTCCCACTTAGCCATCCTTCTTGTAAAATATTTAATTGTAATTTTTGGGCTTTAACGTCATCGTATTCAGTTATCTGCCTTTATAAATGTCTAATTAAACTGCACACATTTTAGGTGGCCGTTTCCCAAACCGCTAAAGCACCGCTGGGAAGTCGACAGCCCTTTTAGTAGCAATGCAATTTTACCGTCAGTGGTCCAAAACATGCATTTCTATTTAAACTGTACGATTTGTGTTTATTATTATAATGAGCTATAGTGAACACGTCATGATTATTAAATTTCCACTATTGTGGACCATAAGTTGGTATTATGAGTTTTTTAGTACAAAATCATCAATAACGGCGTTTTTAAAGTTTCACATATTTAAAACCAAAAAATACTCAGATTTGTATAAAACCCCACTATGATTATGGTCTACTAGTATAGGTCTTCAACTTTCAAATGACACTTCCACTTCAAATGTAACGGCACGATTGTTATTATGAATCGAATCGTTGAAATAGAAACCCGCGTGTTTGGAGTTTTTCGTGGAGGAGTACAGTTTGATATACTGTCTAACAATACGTCATCAGTAACACTAACAACAAAATTCTATTACAAGAAGTACTTGTTTGATTGTTAACGACCATGTCGACTACTTCTGTCTGAAGGGTACTTCAGGTGTTTATGCCTTGCGAAACCTGGCATGACACAAAGCTGCTCTCTTCTCTGAGGTTTTTAAAACAGTCTATTTTCTTAATCCAAATTTTTTAACCTCTCTTTTTAAAGGTTTCCCCATAGTTTTAACTATGGGGAAACCTTTTCAAGTACAAATTTGAAAAATGATTTATATTATATAAAATCCCACCAAAAGTTTATAAAATTGGAATATATAATCATGAAGTGAATCTTTCGGGAAGTTATGGTTATTGACTTTACCTTGACTCAAGCTGACTCTAGCAGTAGTGTTCGTGGATCCAACACCAAGTGCAGGGACATCCATCTGAATATGGTCAAATCGTTCAAAAAGCTCCCTGAGCGTCGAAAGAGTTCGCTATTACAACACAATTTAAAGCTCAACTAAAACGTATCAAGATAACACAATCATTTTAATGTGGTATTTTCGCACCACTACGTAAAGTATAAAACTGACTGATGTCAATGAAACGTAATTTTAAAGTATTAATGTTGATTAAATGATACTTGAATTATGTACGAATGGAATTATTTCCTCAAATTTTCAATAGGCTAGAATGTTAAATTGGCATGATTTGATAGATATATTATTGTTGTTAATATGTATTTAGAGATGTCATAATATATCAAGGTGAGGGACTGCGAGACTGTACGAAGTTCCGGACAGTTATTTTCTGAGGAACTTGTTTATAAAAAAGTACCATGAAAAATTCTAATATCAAACGTTTTTAGATGTTTAATTAGATGTTAGCTAGCGATTTACTTTCAGCATCAAAGTAGATATGGTATAATAGTTAGTCATATGTAAGATTATTTAATCAAATTATAATTTAATAACATACAGTCACGACACTTCTATGCAGCGCTGTTGAACTAGAGTGACGCTAGCGCTCCAAGTAGCCGGACCAGACAACTAGACCACATTACCGTTGAATTGCTCTGTGTCTTGCAAAGTAGTGGAATAATAACAACAGAAGAAAGTGATATGACAGATTATAGACATTTTTGACATTTGCTAATAACAGTAGTGGATGTAAACTCCCTACTCTGCTCCCGCCGCTAGGATCGCTAGTGTCGTGCTTATCACCAACTTTTAACGGAGTGTCGTGACCGTATGTTATTAGACTGTGATCAAACTTAGTCACTGAAACAACAATTTTAATCATTACAATATTTGTTTGTATAACAAGAAAATGGCTTTAAAGGAGCTCAATCAATCCTTATACACTAGAAAACAGAATTGTAATCTTTTCTTTAAATGTCATACTTTAATAAATTAAATTAATAAGGTAACGGAATTGATAAAATCGAATGCGTTATAATGTTGCTCTTTTGTGTCAGATTTAAATTAAGATTATATAAATGTTAATATTTTGGAGTAATCACAGTTTTAAGTAGGCCTAATCAACCAGTTGCGTTATTTTCGATAATAACTTACAGTTAGGTTTTATCACGATACGTCACATTTTTTTGCAATAGTGAAGGTTTTCTGCTTTGTGTGTTTGATGCAATTTACTTATCAGATACAGTTTTGATGCCTCGCGTGCTTGGTGCAATACTGATAACTAGTACGTTTGATGCTATCCTGATAATTCACTTATCAGATGCAACCCTTATTATATGAATCCCTGATAATTCGGTTATTAGATGCCCTAGCTCTGATATTGTATGCAATCATTACAAATCGTATTTCATAAACAACCCTCTTAGAAAATATTTGTTTACTTAATATTCATGGTACATTATAATGATTTCATCCATTAACATATATTTTCATCCAAATTTAATCACTGAATCTAATGCACTTAATGCACCTATAAATCTATGTTTTGAAGTAACTGCCATTTTTCTATCATATCAGGGGCATGGCCCACAAGGAGTCAGAAGAAAATCTTAAATGTGGGCAGAGGTCGATTACATAAAATTAAAGTGCTTCTTGTAGTAAAAGAACCACTCTTTAAAAAATGACGCGGGTTTAAAGTTTTAAAGAGTTACAATGGTTCTTGACGGTTTAATATTCTTTTCTTAGATCAAACTGAGAAGGATAAATTTTGTAAATGCCTACTGGATTAACATTTATTTAGGGTAGTTAGTGACTCTTCACATCCAATAGAGGATGGTCCACAAGAAGTACGACAAAAATACCAAACGGAAGCATAGGTCAAGATGTACATAGTTTAAAATGGGGTTTCTAGCATAGGTTTTAACCCAAACAGCAAGCACTTAAAATGTTATCCAGTCCAAAATGACAGATATTCAAAGATTTTACTTGGTTGTATTAAGACATTGTAATAGAGGCCACAATTCTAGTGTTCTAATAAACCTAATAAAAAATGCTGTTGTATACATTATACCTGTCGTACAAATGTGCATTATAAAATGTGTTATGAACAAGGGTTATAAATTAGAAAAAAATATTTGGTAAGGAAAAATCACTTGTTTCCATTAAAATATTTGAACATCTGCCATTTTGTTCTGGATTAACCTTTTTAAGTGATGGTTGAGGTATTCACCTGTGCTAGACACCCCTTTAATATATGATCTATATCTTGACTTATGCTTACGTTTGGTATTTTTGTTGAACTCCTTGTGGACCGTCCTCCATTGGATGTGAAGTCACTTACTACCTTAAAAAACTATTTTTTAAGTCTAGTAGTATATACAAAGTTTAACTCCCAACTTGAGCTAAGAAATGAATATTAATCCGTCTAGAACAGAACCTCCATTGTAACTTTTTAAATGTTCAAACCCACGTTATTTATTAAAGAGGGAAACTTTTGAGGTCGGATTTGTGGGTTTATGTTCTACATGTAAGGAATTTAATTAGATGTTCATATGAATAACTCAAACAGCATTTCACAAACGAGCTGTGCTCTCATTTTAAAATGTCCTTCCGACTCCTTGCTGGCCATCCCGCTGATATGACAGAAAAACGGTAGTTACTTCAAAAATTAGATTACTATGTGTAGTTTTTTATGCAGATTTCAGGTGCAGTATTAGGCGCAGATTTTAGTTGCAGATTATTATGTGCCCAGTTTTATTGCTTTATCTGGAATCGTTAATAAATTATCAAGCCGTTTCGGGACACTTATTCCACACTTGCATATAAAACAATATTCTTGATTCAACTCTTTTATTATACAAAAATTATGAAATATTTATGACTTTAAAATATTTTTCTGTTATAGTTTCCAAAGTAATCAACGTTCTAGATCAATGATTAGGTACGACGGAAGTTCTGTATTGGCTTTAGCGGATGCCGAGCCAATACAAACACTATTAGGGCTGGCCTATAATCACGGAGGTAGTGACTGATCAATCTGATCGAGATCGAGGGTGACTTGCCGATCACGGCAGGTAGAAGGGCGAGAGAGTCAGCGCCTCGAAGCCCCGCCCTCGCCACCGTCGCGATCTTCTTGAACAATGAGGCTTCCTGCCGCTCTAAAGCACGGACATATAATGTGAGAGGAATCGAAGCGTACATATCCACGTTATCCTTGTTGGTTATGAAATGGATTCTGCAGAGAACTTCCTCAGTGGCATTAGTGGAAGTTATTATAGCATTGTGTTCACTTTCCTCGATCTTTATTTGACAAAAACATATTTTCTGGAGAGCTGTTAACCGATATGAAGTTTTGTTGGGTTGAATACACGTTGCAGTAAACAAACATCGAAACTACTAAGTATTTGGTAAAACATGTTGCTTTGGTGCATCTAATATATACATATCGCCATGTGCGCTCAGATATATTAGGCATTGGTGATATTTAGTTTTATTTTAAAGAAGAAGAGGAAGAGTCTATAAAGATGTAGCGAATATTTATGGTAACAAGAGGATGCGTTTTAGTGATTTCCACACCCTGTTTCCTGTCTTGTGGAGAATTATGTTTATTCAGAAGCCTACTTCCAAATGACTCGCGGGAAGTCTGAATATCTTCTTTGCTTTCTAGAAGAGAAGCTTTTCAGTGAAACTCCGCTAACATCCGCATTCTTACAGTTGAGAAATTCATAAGCCTACTTCAGTGCGAGTGGTGGAAGTCCCGTGCAGACCACCCGCTATTTGAGTGGAATTATCATTGCCATTATATTTGATAAACAATTATAGACATCAAAGTCAGCAAAGGACAAAATATAGGACTTTTTACAAAAAAAAAAAAACAAAAAAAAACACTGAGGATTGATTTGTTTAAAATCAAATATTAACTCAATAATAAAGTTAGACATGTTGCTGTGGTTATGAAGAGAATGGATGTGGTTATACGGTGTAAACTATAGATTCAAATTAAATCAATAAAATCAAAAATCGGTTTATTCACAAAAAAAGCAAAGAACAAAATTAACAATACAAATATAACTGAGAATGATCCTCTCATGGGCTAAAGCATGTGCGAGAGGACCGAGTAGTTATCAATAAAACTGTTTCCTGGTGAATGGAAAACTTAAAATTAAAAAAATACTTAATATCCATATTATGAAATACAAATACAAATGACAAATACAAAATAAACTCCTCATACCAGAGGCCGCAGGAGAAAAAAAATAATGACGATAATATTACATCTAAGGGAGGAAGAAACAGAAAACAATTACGCACTCAGACAGAAAGACACACACTCATGCACGAATAGACGCACACACACTCATGCGCGCACAGACGCATACACACATATACGCGCACAGACACACACGCACTCACGAACGCATACACACGCACGCACACACATGCATGCGTGAAACATCCTCTCATGCGCGCAAAGACGCAACTCGCACAATCTCATGCATGCAAAGACGCAAACACACCCATGCATGCATAGACGCACACTCATACGCGACGCACACTCACCACATACGAGCATTTATAAAAAAAATGTATATATAAACTTATAAACTTTTGTATATATTTAGAAACAAAAATAATATGTTCACCACTATCGGTCAAAATTATCCAACTAGAACCGCGATAAATGTAGGTATTAGAGTTCCTTGACTGCCTAAATCAGCCAATTTAACAAGCTCGTTTTATGTTTCAAATGTTCTGTTCACTAAATCACCGGCCTGCATAAAATATTCTGATACTTATAAAATAAATTTCTATAGCAAATTAATAAATAACTGGTTAAATAATTTAGGAAGATTAGAGGTTGACAATTTAATGAGTTCCATTTATACATAATTTAGAGCTTGAATGTTACTTTGATTATATGGGTGTGTGCATGAACAAAGAAGTGTTTGTTAGTTCTTGTTCGTGTGCGTAAGTATAGTTCGAATAAAATAACTTTGGTACTGGCGGAACGCCCTCGCTCCACCGGTCTGAAATGACAAAACTCTGAGCTTTAATTTGCTGTGTTAGTGTTCACCATGTTATATCCTTTAAGAAAAAATTATGCTGGATATTTTGCTTAAACTAACTTGCTTTTTTATTGTGATATTTGTGTTTAAGAACACGGTTTTATGAGTGAAATTGGGCGCGAGTCGTCTTTAACCTGTTACTGTAGCGAGAGTAATAATAATAAAATAATTTCTTGTGGATGGATGACAGTTTGATTCATTGTGATTAGTTTGGTATAAGTCTCATTTAATAATTCAAACAGGTTAATGAGAAATTAATTCTTTTGTAAACCTTTGTAAATTCGATAATGACAAACGCTAGATAAAATTTCTTTAAACCTAAATTAATTGTGTTATTTAAGTGACACTAAAATCGTACTCTAGTATTAAATAGAATTTTCTTGAATTAGGAAGAAAGATTCAGAAGTTTTCAAAACTCGATTGTCAACAAGACGGCAGTGATACCACACGCACAATGTACAGTCACTGGCTCAGCTCTTGCCTCTTCCATTGCAAACATTTCTTGTCAACTACTAATAGAACACTTCCTAAAATTTGAAAGAGCCTAAATATTATAATTGCAATAAACACTGATAATTATATACACACTGAATCCTATAGCATTATTGTCACCTCTAAATAAATAAAAACGTGTTATATCACTAAAACTAAATAACTGTAATAACAACAACAAAAAATAGTGATTAAACTATACCAAGCACTGTCAAATCGATAAAGAACTGAACACGAACACACCTCAAAGTCAAAAGTCAACTAACTTACCTTATTTCTTACTGGAGAAACATTTCTTATCTGGAAATATCGTCGATCGGAATTCGTTTTACGCTTGGACTGAATATTCAGTCTACACTTTCCCTTGAGCAGAGTATACCTTACGCGTCCGACACAGCCTCGATGTAAACGAACTATGAGTTTACTTCATCAACTCTTCATTATTTTTCCGCATGTTTTATTAGTACCACAGTATTATTTTAATTATACATATATAACACAGTTAATGTTTGCTCAAATTAATTTTGTCTAGCGTTTTTCGTTTCCGAGTTTGCAAGGTTTTACAAAAAAAATAATTTCTCATTAACCTGTTTGAATTATTAAATGAGACTTTTACCAAACTAATCACAATGAATCAAACTGTTATCCATCCACAAGAAATTATTTTATTATTATTATTTTTGCTACTGTGACAGGTTGAAGACGACTCACGCCCAATTTCACTCATAAAACCGTGTTTTTAAATACAAATATCGCTATAAAAAGCAATTTAGCTCAAGAAAAATCTCCGGCATAATTTTTCCTTAAAGAATATAAACTGGTGGACACTATACAATTAGTTTGAAAATTATTGCTTACTTATTTTAAGTTTGACAGCAAATTAAAGCTCAGAGTTTTGTCATTTCAGACCGGTGGAGCGAGGGCGTTCCGCCAGTACCAAAGTTATTTTATTCGAACTATACTTACGCACACGAACAAGAACTAACAAACACTTCTTTGTTCATGCACACACCCATATAATCAAAGTAACATTCAAGCTCTAAATTATGTATAAATGGAACTCATTAAATTGTCAACCTCTAATCTTCCTAAATTATTTAACCAGTTATTTATTAATTTGTTATAGAAATTTATTTTATAAGTATCAGAATATTTTATGCAGGCCGGTGATTTAGTGAACAGAACATTTGAAACATAAAACGAGCTTGTTAAATTGGCTGATTTAGGCAGTCAAGGAACTCTAATACCTACATTTATCGCGGTTCTAGTTGGATAATTTTGACCGATAGTGGTGAACATATTATTTTTGTTTCTAAATATATACAAAAGTAATCACTTTATGTAAATCTGATTGATCGAAAAGACTTTCATTTCATCAAACAGCAACTCTGTAGGAAACCTACGATATTTATTTAGAGCAGCTTTCATAACAGCCTTCTGAGTTAATTCTAAAGGTAAAATTATTGATTTGTATGTAGCACCCCATGCTATTATTCCATACTGCAAAACAGATTGAATGTAGGCATAGCATAGCTGACGGATAAGATCTAATAAAATAATATTTTTAGAGAATAAAAAATGAAAATAAATTGTCTTTTATCTTGTTCCTAATATAATCAATATGTTTGTTCAATTTCATTCGGTTATCGAAAATCACACCCAAATATTTATATTCACTAACACACTCAACATTCTCACAAGTCTTACAATCAACAGTTCAGCCACAAGTGTGTAGTAGTAAGCGTTGATCTATGGGGTCAGCATCAGCTCTCAAGGAAATAGCAATATGTTTAGTTTTGCCAACATTCAATGTGAGCCAATTCTGATCAAACCGCCTGACAGCGAGCAGGCCGCGTTCCGCCAGTCTATACACTTCAGGCCAGTTGGCCCCTTCAAATAATAGAGCCGTGTCATCGGCGTAAAGAAAAGAACAGCCATTGACTAAATTTATTTTACCAAGATTATTTACATAAATTAGGAAAAGGAATAGGCCCAGCGTACTACCCTGAATTACGCCAAAATCAATTTTCCTACGTAAGCTGTGTTGGAAAATTATAGAAACTACTTGAAACCGGTCACTTAAATAATCCTTAAACCAATTTAGTGCCGTGCCAACAACACCAATGCACTCAAGTTTCTTTATTAATAAGTCACGGTCAACTGTATCAAGGTCTATAAATAATAATAATCGTTTATTGCTTCTACCAATTATGTCGTGTATTTCTTTAGCTAAATTGAACAAATCATCATTTAAATGTTTATCGTTTCTAAACCCGAATTGGTTGTTGTATAAAGTATTGTTATTTAATATGTACTCCTACAATTGATTTTTGACACATTTCTCTAGAAGCTTAGCCATCACATTTAAGAGGGTTATAGGCCTGTAATTAACAAACAGGTGTTTTTCCATTTTTGAAAACCAGAACAACTTTTCCGGTTTTTAAAGAAGTTGGAAATGTGCCTTTCATTATGCTTCCATTTATAATTTGCAATAAGGGTTCTTTTATCGAATGAAAATTATTTTTGAGTATTGAGGCAGGAATATTATCGATACCAGGTGCAGAACCACCTTTCAAGCCAACAATGCACTTCTCCAGCTCTTCTTCGGAGATTGGCTCAAGCTGGAACACGGAATCCACCCTATGTAAGCACATCGTCAACTATGACATCATTCGGCCACAGGGCGGAACGCACTAGCAAAGTTCTCACCAACTCCTACATAATACTCATGAAATTTATCAGCTACTCCCAACATATCGATTTCCTGTTTACGCTCCTCTTTCGAGTTCGAAAAATGCTCAACTGGAAACCTATAACACTTTATCCCCTTCCCCATCAGTTCTGACAAATTTTCCTAAAGTTTCCTGGATTTTTTAGTGCTACTTAACTGGTTTTTGTAAAATGTCTCTTTAGCATCCCTAATTAGATAATTTAAAACATTTCTGTAGTTCTTAAAACGTGTTTTTATTTGAAGATTGAATGGTTGTTTTTTAACGTTTTGCTTAATTTGTCCCTGTGTCTAATTGATCTCAACATTCCAGGTGTTATCCAAGGCTTTATTTTGGTAAATTTAGCCGAAAAATGTTTTGTTAACGTTGACTTTTGCAAAAATTCCTGAACTGTATTTAAGAAACATTCACAGCTACAATTTATGTCATCATTATTAATAACTGAAAACCAATCATGGTTAGATATCAATTGGCTGACTTTTTTTCATCTAAGTATGTTATTTCTTTTTTAAAACTATTTTTAATTTGACCTTCTATAGTATGTTCACATGCATAGATTAGTATTACTGAAACATAAAATTTTAATTGACTATAATATTTAGTTTGTGCTATTAGTTTTACTTTCGTATTGTCATGGTTTAGTCACAAAAACTGTAATCTGTTAGTCAAGACGAGTAATCAACTGGTTAATTAATTACATAATCACTTTCAATTATTTACGGTGCAGTGCGTGCCACCAAACAGGTTAGCGGATTCTCCTGGTTGGTCAAAGGCGTGTGCCAATAATTTCGCAAAGTACAGGTATTGAGCTATTTGCGGATGGCGAGTAGCCCAATTACAGTCTCGGTGCGCCACTTATTGAAAGTAATTGAAGCAGCTCGGCAAATTGATGGGCGGGTTGTGTACACTGACCCGTGGACGTGATGAATCAGGGTGTCGTGACACGGACTGGCTTAGCGGGGCACGTCGAAGACAGGATTAAGTTTGCAGGATGGGCAGTTCAAACTATGTAATCGGACTAACATGTTCTCTTATTCTTCGTAACTCAGCGACTCGTACATGCACTTGTCAACATTTATATGAAATAATTTGGCTGATTATTACTTATCGCATTTTACCTAAATGATTATGGAAGAAGAGGAAGGTGTAAAATAAGAAGATTATCGAGGTAGTGTTGAGGAGAGTAAGAAAGGAGAGACGAATAGTTAATGAAATGAAGAAGAGAAAAGGTATAGGTTCGGGCGTGCAATGAGGAAAGAGTTTATTGGGGATGACTAGCGAAGGATTTATTGGTGGAGGGCAGAAGGAAGAGGTGAAGAAAATGATGCACATTGTTGGATGAAGATAATGAATTAGAGGGCAATTTGCCATAAATTAGAGGATAATGAGCAATAAAGGAGGTGGCACAGGACAGAAGAACATTGAAAACATTTCATGAAGATTTGTCAGGAGGTAGAAATAGGCTACTAATAATAATGATGACGATGATTAATATGTTAGTAACAAAACGTTCTTTACTTATTATTAGTCATTGTAATTTAGGTTGGTTAACTTGTCCATTCATACAAAGTTACTACACTTGTTTACTACACCGTACGTTTTAAAGTGATTATTCATTGTTCTTAAATCATTGTAGCAAAACTTCAAAGATGTGTGTTCTTTCTTGTGACCTGCGTGGAATATGAAGGAACGTATATGACATAACTTTCAGTTATAAGTCTTCAAAATACTAGTGGTCCAACAACATTCATTAGGCTGTCTTACCTCTCTTGGGACCTGGAAGGAATTGTGAACACTACTGGATACTATTGACTATCAGAGCTGAATCTCCTTAATACAGAATGTTTTGTAAGGTCAATCGTCTGTCCACTTGTATATGACCTTGAAAGAATTTCCATTAACTTTCAGTGACGACTCTTCATAGTACTACTGGTCTAACCAACATTCATTTGTTATCAATGTCTGGTAACTCCTCCACAAGTACTGTAAGTAGAAGTGTAACTCGAAAAAAAACTGCTAGTCATCTCATAACTTTGCATCATGATTTCAAAGAACCCTTAGGCTACTACAAAAGTGACTGGTTTTGAAAATGGTAATAATATTTTTCCTATAGATATGCGAGTGCAGAAAACCAAGTTTTTCCCAGATTCCTGATAAATATACTGTGCAAATCTACTGCTTAGAAGAATGCATCCTTCACTCTGGTGGAGTGGCTGAGTCAATATTGAAGCCTTGGTCGCCGGTAATTCACCGCTGAACAAACATAGTTATTGGTCGAACCCCCCAATTGTGATCGGCCCCTTTGCCCCTGATCGCTCCACACTTAACAGATAATGTCTCAATTCCCCCACACTTGGCTGGCTGCGAGATTTCATGGTCCGATGCCCAGGACTCGTGCCTTCCAGCACACACCAAATTAATCTAATTGTCGACTATCCGACGATACTGTTATTTTAATAAATATTCGGTCAGATACCAATTACTTTTAATGGGAACTAAAGATTTTTTCAAATCATTTCATGTTTCTGATAATGAGTTCATTGATCTATGCTTTGTTTTTCTACTAAAAATCGTAAATACAAAAAAATTAGTCAACTTTATTTAATGATAGTTTTTTCACTCCTATGATTTAATTGATAAATACATTCTTTATCGACACAATTAAACTTTACATAGTTTTCTGTGTAATTCATTAAGTAATTTAATAATAATATTATTATTTATGTATAAACATAATAAAATACTAAATAAGGCTATTACACAAACAAGTGACCCTCACGAGTCCCCCGAAGGCTGTAGAAAGTTTCCCCAAACAAGTGTATCCTTAGATGTTTTTTTAAGCAAGTGTATCTTTTTCATTTGTTGAATCTGAATTGGGAGCGAATGAAAAATCATTGGACCATAGAAAAAATGGAGGTCCTGAAAATATTTAATCTGTGTTTTACTGAAATTAAATTGCATTTAAAACGTGTGTTGTGATCGTGATTTGTAGAAGAGAAAATGTGCTTATTGAGAAAAACAAAAACTGCAGAATGATAAATGAGAAGGGAAGGAATTTGAGGATCCCATTTGATCGGAATCGCTCTGCACAGCTATCCTTAGGCTCCATCTCCAAGACGACGACTATCAGAACTCTCTTCTGCAGAACGAAAACCCCAAGAAGATCAAGCCATATCTCAGCCAGACCCAAACAAGCCGAGATAACCCAGCGTAAGATCATCTTTAGAAGCAAACGATGAAAGGCACCTCAAAACGAAATTAGCAAAGTTAAGTTGCTTGCATAAAAATTGTATGTGAGAATCCGCTGTAAATCAGAGTCAATGTGATTCCCTAAGAACGTAGTAGACAGTAACAGTTGGTATTAATAAAATACTGGTTTGGAACGTTGTAAGATGTTTAGGAGTGAAACTCTAATATTGATGTTTTTGAAGTATTAAGAAAGGGTATGTTTGCCTAAAAATATATTGAAAGATAAGAAGTAATGTGGTTACATTGTTCGTATATAGATGAATAATTAGCATCATGAATTATAAGACTCGTATCATCAGCAAATAGAGATAACGTATGTATTTGTTCACTCTTACTTGTACCAATAATACAACGGGGCAGATCGTTGAAATAAATAAGAAATAGAGGGGTCCTAAACTTAACCCCTGAGGTACATCAGACTTGACCGCAGAAAGGTCGGAAAGTTGATGACACTTATTTATATCTCGAATCTCAACATACTAAACACGACCCAGCAGATATGTTTGAAACCAATTAAGTGCCACACTATTTAAAGGCTCTGCAGCTTGTTAAATTCTAAAATTAATCTTATAAACAGTAATTTCATAAATCACTAATGAAATTAGTTACATTTAGTAAAGAAAGATTTATTACAACATTGGAGGACTACCTGTTTAGTGTTAACCATATCCATACTATAATAAATCTCCTGATTCAACATAAGCGCGCATAGTGGCTCTTGAGTGAAGCTCTGACCTGTGGTGTTGTCAAGAACACACTGTGTCGGGCAATCTATATCAATATATATATATATGAAAACAAAATGAAAACAAAAAACAACATAAACTATATGAAAATCCGCATTCTTGTATGTTTACTTGCACATTTATTCATATGTTAAAACAAATAGGTTATCAGAAAGGTGTAGATAAAGTACTAAAATGTGGAGACCACTTGAGGCGTTAATGCGATTATGGCTCGCTAATACCGTCACGTCATTGGTCATAGCTTTTTGAACCTCATAGTAGTTCCAGCACTTGCTCTACAGGAGTGCTCTGACATACCATATTCAAGTTAGTTGGTGGAGATATCAGAGGAGGTCCACTCACTCTGCACATATTAGTTGGTAGAGACAACATAGGTGGTACCATACTCTGTACACACTAGTTGGTGGATACTACAGCGGAGTCCACTCACTCTGTAGATATTAGTTGGTGGAGACAATTATGGTGGTCCACTCACATTGAACACATTAATTGATGGAGGGCACAACAGGGTCCACTCACTCTGTACACTGTACTTGGTGGAGACTATTATGGTGGTCTACTCACTTGTAGACATTAGTTAGTGGAGACTTCAACGGTGGGTTACTCACTCCGTACAAACTAGTTGGTGGACACTACAGAAGTAGTCCACTCACTTTTTATAAATTAGTTGATAGAAACTACAGAGGTGGTCCACTCTCTCTGTACACTGTATTTGGTGGAGACTATTATGGTGGTTTACTCTCTCTGTACACTGTATTTGGTGGAGACTATTATGGTGGTCTACTCGCTTGTACACATTAGTTAGTGGAGACTTCAACGGTGGGTTACTCACTCCGTACAAACTAAGTTGTTGGACACTACAGTAGCAGTCCACTCACTTTTTATAAATTAGTTGATAGAAACTACAGAGGCGGTCCACTCTCTCTGTACACTGTATTTGGTGGAGACTATTATGGTGGTCTACTCTCTCTGTACACTGTATTTAGTGGAGACTATTATGGTGGTCTACTCGCTTGTACACATTAGTTAGTGGAGACTTCAACGGTGGGTTACTCACTCCGTACAAACTAAGTTGTTGGACACTACAGTAGTAGTCCACTCACTTTTTATAAATTGGTTGATGGAGACTACAGAGGCGGTCCACTAATTCTGTACGCAATTGTTGGTGGATTCTACTTCAGTATTATATAAACATAATTTGGTGTAGATTAAATCTATATATAATCCAAATACCATCACTACATCCAAACAAACTACAGGACCTTTGAGACTGAACGTTTTAAAGATAATTGGTCTTATTTTGTAGGAGTGCTATATGAAGACATTTTGAAAATGTTTTATTAGTTCCGAAACGACAGCCGTTTTCGTACGGAAATTTTAAAATGCTAAAAACAGTGTTCCCCCTTTTTTCCGGTAGTGAATAAATGAATCGTCATATTGAAAAATTACTATAATTTTCAGCGTCATTTTTAAGTTGATCTTCAACTTTGTTCTTAAGATATTATGCTTTTTAACGCTTTCTTCAGCACTAATTACAGATAGATTTTCAATTTTCTCCCTAACCCCAGTATTCTTATTGCCTCTCCCCGTTCAAAACAGAGGCATGTTTTGATTTCTGTAGAAATGCAAACAGAAATCGAAACAGACCAATAATTTCCTTGGCCTAGATATAACTTTAACACAGCTGATTGGGACGGTTTTCTAGACAGTAAAACTTTGTTATATAGGATAAAATTCTGATCTGAATGAGTAAATGTAATATTAACTGTTATACAGCAATCCGGGTTATAGGGCATGGCCAACTACCGTAAAATGAGCTTATTTAATATTTATCTAAAAAAGGGATGTTAAAATGACGTGAAAATTGTCATTGCTCGTTTATTCTTTTTACATGTTGCTGAGAAAAATGTACTCTCAGAAATGTATCCATCTCCTACACAATTTAAAAGATAAAAATAAGCAAATAAGATTGATTTGTTGAAATTGGATGAATATATATTTGATCTGTGGAAATTTCATATTTAACACAGTTGTAAACATTCATCCACAATATTTTCAGTAGGGAAGCCATCGATAATTACTACATCGATGAGTGAAGTATGATATATTGCACTACAATGATGAGTGAATCACAGTGTTGTGCAATATTGTTATATGCCGATGCTGCATACCGAGCTTTTATATTGATATCATGGGTCCGAGGTACCACGGGAAAAAGGATAAGCAAGCTAGTATTTCATCAAATTGACTTGTTGGAGACTACATGCTACTCTATAAAACGTAGCTTAGACAAAATTTTAGAAATCTTTTATAAATATCACCAAACTAAACGTGATAAACAATGTGATTGTGACGTCAGAAACACAACACGCTATTTTACATAAGTTAACAAATTCTTCGTCAGCTAACTTTTAACAACAACTTAGTTACCTTGGATCATTTCGATTTCCTGTTACAATAAAAACATTTTATGAGTTCATTGTCAGATTATCTTAATGAGTATGTTTTTGCCCAGTGGTCCGAGGAAGTGGTTGTAATTATACCAGGGTCCTTCCATATGGCGTGCCACGGAAGTCCTGCCGAAGGCTACCCTATTGAGGAGTTAGGGTGTTATTTCACGGCCGTTCTACGTATTGTCCCCGTTGATAAGTGCCCGAGATTTCATGTTATTAGAAGGGTTTTTTTACAACACAACATTTTGAGAAGTAACAGTTGGATTTTAGGAATTAATGATAATCAATTCGAATAACTAAAATCGTTCACCATGCATATCATTATATCACTAAATATAATTCATTCAACAAATAAAATCTACAGATAATTTAAATTAAATAAACTAAATAAATGCCTGCTTGTTTTGTAATAATAACTTAGTTTATGTGAAAAGCAAGAATAATTGAGTTGCAACTGAAAAATAACTCAATATTTTAATCCAACAGCAGTCGAAGTCTTAAAATTCTGATGTAACTAAAAATTCTCCTCCAAATGAAGGAAATGTATTGGGATGGTTTTATCATCTTTTTAAAAGTTATTTTCAGTTGTTGAGAATGTCATAAGTTTTTCACATAAAATATGAATTGAATATAACACTTCTGTTGTTAATTAATTGTGTATTTAATTAACACACACAGATCATGTGACAATAACTTAAATTCAATTTAAAATTAGTTTAAAGTTTTAACTCGCACATCCAGTGCAGTGGTTGGTTCTGTGTCATGAGGAAACAAATATATCTTGTCAATTTATTGTATGTGCTATAAAAAGAGGAATATTATTTAAAAATGTATATATGATTTAGGTCTAATGAGAGTAAATTGTGCAACACGAGTCTCCGAGAACTCTCTCCTAAGATAGGATAGTGTACCACATCAATGTCTGGTAAACGATCCCCATATTGTCACATATTTTGTATATTTTATATAAGAAATAGGTAGATATGATATTTAATTAATTTTAACCCTTAAAACATTCAAGAACCATCGGTCATAGCATTGTTTAGTAAAGTATGAAAACAAGTTTTCAGATTGGCTTATTTGATACATAACTTGTAAGTATACTTCCGCAGCTCACTAACAGCACTTCCTTGATAGCTGAGAATGTCTTCATTGTCAAGCGCCTTAAAGGTGCCAAGCCACCTCTGTTAAATCGACAGTCTTTAGTATGTTAAATCCAGAAGGCCAATAAATTTTAAATGTACGATTCGTGTTTACTATTATAATAAGTTATAGTGAAAATAGTATAATCATTAAATGTCCGACATAGTAGACCACAAGTTGATATTTTGAGTTTCTTTTTTAACACCAGGAACTACATTTACACCAGGAACATAAGATTGTCCACTTGAATAGTTCTTCGTCTAACAAATCACACTTCAAGTGCTGCAATACGATCTCTATTAAGGAACGAATCCTTGAAGTAGAAAGCCATGTTTTTTGGTGTTTTCGTGTAGTGAAATGGCCTCCTTAACATGGTAATACTGATAAAATATAATTGAGAGGATGTAAGAACATTTAAGAATAGAAAACTGAGGAAGTCTAATTACTTGATCCAAAGAGCAATTTTCTGTTTTATTTTGTACTATTTGTTACTTATAATTGTAATGCAATGTTTTTAAACTCACGTTCTAATTATATTTGCTAGGATTTATTATTTTGTTTCTCCTTAATTTTGTATATTTACTTTTTTTTCTTCACTAATATTAACGTATACCAGGCTAAATATTATTTCCCACACAAGTCACGTTTTTATTTCAATACCGATTACACCACCGACGTTCGTGTTGGTGTAATAAAGTCATTAAATCAATTCAGTAGCTATTGTGTGTTTTGGAAATTGCTAATCATTAGAGAGGGTTGCTCATCGGTCCCAGACCGCAGTAAATTGTAAACGATTGGGGTGATTGTTAGGGAAGGGATGATTCGCAAGGACGCACTCGATATTCAGGGATGATTACGGGGATGCTAGACCCTGTTTACCCCTCAGCAACCCTCAGGGCAGCTCGTGGTGCTCTGGAGGTGCTGGGGAAAACACCACTTCCTACTCATTATTATAACAGTGCTGGACTTTTATGTCTATTTGGTAAATTATTGTTTAAACACCTAAGTTGTGTCTCCTCTTATCTATTGTTTGTCTTTATATTTGTTTACAAGCTTGTTTTCTTTATTTCGTTTGTAGTAATTTATGGAATAAATACGTTCTTTGTGAGAAAACTCAAATTACTTTGATTCACGCTTGGATTTTAAATATTTTTCTTAGATCTTTTTTTTCCTGTTTTTCTATATGTTTGGCTTGTTGTACTTTTAAATAATTTTTCTTGATACTTAAAATAATGATTGGTGATTTTTCATCGTGGTAGATTTTTGCTTAGCTCTGGTAGTAGTATTGTCCACAGTTGACTTTTATTACAAGGCAAATTCCCTAGGATCCGCAGAAATCTTATAAAAAGTTTTTCAAGGATTTTCCGCGGTGGAAACCCGCTAAATGCGACGCTAGGTTTAAGACAGTATATTTTGAGCCCAGGTATGTACATATTTAAATTAATTAGTTTATAGTCTTGTTGAGGTATGGCAATTATTAAAAGTCTGGTTGGAGACTTCTGGAAAAATAAATTCAGAGCATTTTTTTAGAAGGCGTATTTCTACCTCGATCTGTGATTAATCGAAAGTGTTTAACAGCCGTATGTCACTTCAATCAGATTCCAGTATAAATAGTTTTGCTTGTCGTGTAAACGGCCTTTTATATCCTTTTAGCTTTTATGTAAGGTTTCTTGTAGAAAGTAGGCTTAATACATCTAATCTCATTTCATTTGAACTGAGATTGTAAACTTGATATTACATTATAAAAAAAAAAAAAAAAAAAAAAAAAAAAAAAAAAAAAAAAAAAAAAAAAAAAAAAAAAAAAAAAAAACTTATAATGTTTTAATAGAACAATCTGGACCATAATGGAAGAGTAAAGAAATGAATATTCATTTCAGTTCTACAGTCGATACTAAAAAGTAGTGCTATAGTGTTTGTTACATAACATTCAAGTAATCGTTGAAGATCGATGAAAGATTGTAGATTTTGTATTTATTGAACCTTTTACAAACGTGCAAGCCACTAAAGTATGCCACTAGGCAGAGTCTTGGTATAAAGGTGCTGTAGCCGGCGATATATTTAGTGACCCCCACTGTAGTGCAGTGACGGGGCTAAGTCGACGTGACTGGTCAGTCGGCCGGCAAACGGTCGTGTACAGTAGACGAATTCCCCCTCCTGAAATTAGTAACAGGATACTTGACCAAAAAACAAAAAGTTAATCCAGTTTTCCCTGGCGTGTCTGTTGACTAAAGATCTCAATTTACAACCCCTCGTCGACAATGAGTGTATAGGTCCAGGTATTAGCTGGTACACCGTGTTACCAGATAGCGCTCTTACACAAGACAAGACGTCATTCTCACGCCCTACTGAGGCGATCTCAAGAGCGAATCAGTTGGCAGATTACCACTCCCGCTATTCATATCAAAGATGTATGGCATGAAGTGATTATTTTTACAGTTAAATAACTCACAAACTTAAAAAATACATAGACTTACATACATTCATATTGTATTTTCATTTTATATATTTGTGATCTGTCGTGGTACCTCAATGGTTAAGTCCAAGGTCCAAGGTTGAGGTAACAGTTGGTAGTTCACTGATTGAATACAGTTTACGCACATGGTAACTGGTGAGTGAAGTTTTTTTCTTATAAGGCTCTATACGTTAATTTGAAATTTATCAAAAGTAATAAAAGTATGATGCAATAAGTTAGGGTTGACTTAGAAGCCTGCAGAGGTAGTCACCATATTGAATCTATTCCTATTTGACCAATGTTAAATGCAAAACAGCACTATGACCTAACTCTTTTTATTACATCGTTTTGAAGAGCGTAAAAGTTACTATATAAATTAAAAACTATCTTTTTAATTTAACAATTTATCTGTAATAAAAGAAAAATTATTAAATTTAGTTCGTATTTTTTTATGAAAATGCAAATGAATTATCTGCATTTTAATAAGTTTGTTCTCAAGTAATATTTACGCCCTTTCAAAGTTGTAATTATTATAATTTTTCAAAAAACCTTTTAGTCACATTATTGTGTTCCATTTAACATTACTCTTGTGGGTTATGATTCCATATGACAAATACATCTGCAGATTCTTAACATTATCTAAGAGGTTTTTACTGCAAGTAATGAATACAAGGTTGGTTTTAAACATTGCTATTATTTTGGAATTTTGGTTTTAATCCAAAATTGTTGTAGGCCTATTATATTTAAAACATATATAACTCTGTTATATTTCTTCGTGGCCTAATGCAGATGGCCTACCCAACATCCGTACTTTTTACGCCTTTGTAAAAAGTTTATATACCGAGTTTACGCGATTCTTTAAGTAGTTATACATTTGTTTTGGGTCAACTATTTTATAATAATTTGTATAAGTAGTTATATCCTATACATTAAATCTTATACAGTTTACAGAACATTCTTCTAATCTATTTTCAAAGAAGTAGAAATACTCTAAGTAAAAAGATACTTTATGAATTTGAAGATATTTTTTTCCACAACAGTAGACTCTCTATTATCCGAGGTAATTGGGACCGGGAACACCTCGGATACGTAAAAACTCGAATAATACGGAGATTTTGGTAAAAATAATGTAAAAGCCATGAAAAACGTACAAAACTAATTTATTTCAAGAAAAACGCAAAATAGTGCAAAAATGTAGTTACAGTCCTGAAAAAAGAAGAAACATCAGGTTGTCTTTTAAAAGTTGTTCTACCGCAGGATGACAAGAAGTTGGGAGTAAGTATTCCATTTTAAAACTCTACAACAGTCGGTAAAAAACTACACTAATAGAATTTAACAGTAACAATCTAATGTAATGTCCATGGGCAGCATTGTGGATGGGCAATTTCCTGTAACGTTCCATTTGTTGACAACGAAAGCAGAGTTTTCCTTACTTTGTGTTAACCGATCTCCCAGTATCATTGTCTCACCCTACGTTTCGTATTTTATTATCTACCGTTTACGATAGTATTCACGTGTTGTTTCACGTGCAGGGTACCGTTCAGTCCGTTTACCGAACGAAATTATCGTATTTATCCTGTCGTTTAACTTAATCTGCATTACTTTCTTAAATAGCGCAGGGAACCATTCAATATTTTAACACAATAAAATTATCGTATCAATACCACATTTGTCGTACACATTGCTGACGAAAACACTGATTGATTCATCATTTCGATTTCGCTATTAGATAAACAACTGTCACTCATTTACCACTCATATCAAAACACTCGAATAAAGTAGAGTAACTACAATAAATTACGACAATATTTCCAATACTGTATTGTAAAATCACGAAAGTCAACACACAAAAACAACCTCATTTAGAGCGAGAGCAGAGTCGAGAGTCGACTTAAGCTGATGGTGTCAGGTGGTGTGATGTGTCATGAGTAAATGCATTTCGGTAGGAAAATTATTCTTATCGTAGGGTACAATATCATAAATTCGTCTCTCGTGACGGCCCTGCAACGCCTTAACCAAGCACTAACAGCCAATAGACACACTGATTACTTGTCAAACGATTATATGATGTGTCGTACTATAGTTTTCGTTTTATTGATAGCTTTATGTTTCTTTTCCATCGTCTGATGACTAGCTCGGTTAATCCCGAGGCTTGGTTAATCAGGGCTCGGAAAACCGAGATTCTACTTATAAAACGTTAACAAATAGTTATTTTTAAATGGATAAAACATATTCATAGTCAACCTCCTAAATCAAACCCATTTTATTGGAAAATGTAAGATCAAAGAACTATTTTGAAAAATGATCCACTCATGTCAAAACTAATTTGATAAGCTGTTTAAATAGCGTGTCAAGGGAAACCACAAATTTGGAGCTTGTGCCAGCAAACGGAGGCTTGTGGTTTGGCCCAAAGCGCCGCGACCGCAGGCAGCCTCCGTGTGGGCTTCCAGTTGCGAGGGACGGGTCAGCCTGGACACCTCTATCCATCGACCTACCTAGTAGACTGAAGAAAGCCTCCATGTGGGCTCCTAGTTGCGAGGGATGGGTCAGCTTGGACACCTCTATCCATCGACCTACCTAGTAGACTAAAGGCATCCTCCGTGTAGGCTTCCAGTTGCGATGGACGGGTCAGCCTGGACACCTCTATCCATCGACCTACCTAGTAGACTAAAGGCAGCCTCCGCGTGGCTGGAGGGTATATGCAGTATGCTCTGACACACGCCCCTAAAGGGGGAAAAGCGGCTATCAGCTAGCTACTAGGCCTCTGCAGTGTTGGGGTGGCCGGAGGGTATATGCAGCGTGCTCTGACACACGCGCCACAATGGTAAAGTCCACTTCAGCAACAATGACGGCTTGTGGGCTAGAACTCTCCAGTCTGTCAATTAATAATGGATCACTGGCATACTCGGCATGAAAACTCTTTTGTCTCCAGATTGAGGCTCGTTCTCACTGCTAAGTATTATCAACTGTATAAAACACTGTTTTGTGCAGATAATCATATGAAACTCGTAAAGTAATTTATAATTACAGTTATTTTACAATATGCCTAGCTAGATTCTCAGTATTGCTACATGTCATCCTTTTGCTGAATTGATATACAGTAATAAATTGATTATAATGAGCTAATTATTTTACTTTAGATTTTTCCGTGAAATATTCTTTGAAGTAACAATTTCAGAAATAAAAAGTTATCCATTTTTAAAAAACTGATAAAAAGTACAAAGTATGAAAAAAGATTGAATACCTATACTTTTTCAACTGTGCCACTATTGGGATCTTGTAAACTATAATACCGATAAAATCTATTTAAAGGGGAACATTTACTATTATTTAGAGACACGGTAACTAACATTGTGTAGGCAAAATGTTTCTAGATGATTTGCAAACTGAAAGTTTATAAGTTAATAATTAATTATATTGTTCCAGCAATGGCATAGTTCTAATTACCAGCTGGCTGAGGTAAAAGTGGTTTCTAGCTCATTTAAAACAGATAGGTGCAGACTTGCTAGTATTATATTAAAACTTTGACTCCATGTTACTCGTACACTGTTTGTAGGCTTTATCAAAAATTACCCAACTCTAAAAGTCTTTGAATTATATTTACTAAACCTTAAAATATTGAGAGTCCCCCATTACAAAAAATTGAGTTAGCTGCCATGTTGGAAAATGGTGGCCCCTTTAGAAAAATGTTTCCTACATCTGTTTTGTTCTATCAAAAAACACATTGAATATTCGCCTGTAAAGTTTGTTGTCAGCTTTATAGTCTTCAAGATCCAAAATGTGGCACGATTAAAAGAAACACCCTGTATATTTGAGTTAAAGGGAGAACTATCTTTTAGAATGGTAACTTAACCCAAAATAATTATTATTATTGAGTAATTATAGTTATTGAGTAAACAAAAAATATTGAAAATTAAAAACCCTGATAATGATTGATTGTTATTTTGTTTTATAAAAAGATTGTAATATTTTATGAAATAGCACCCGTTGAGCCCTTGTATTTTCACAAGTTAGCTTTTAAAAGTTACAGAATATTTTATTTGTTATATGAAGTAGTAGAGCATGATGTTCATTTTAGTAAATATGAGAACAGAATATAATAAGTTAACTAAGACAGTGGCCTATTAGTTGTCGTTTGAATAGAACTCAAACCAAGAAAAGCTATATAAATAAAAACTTTGGTGAATAGTAGTTATTGATTAGTGTTTATTTTGAATATCAGAATAATTAGTTGTTCTGGTATAACGCCAATGGTTAAAGCAAGCATCGCATGTAGTCTAACTTAAATCAATTGGAATGCCCTTATATATTTTATTATGGCAAAACAAATTTTTTGTAGGAGGAGTTAAAATAACATTCTCATCTGACAGAACAACTGTGGTGTACTATTGTGTTTAGCCAACATCTTACTGACAGTTGAAACGTATTTCACCGAATTTATAAAAGTTCAATGTACCAGTAGCTTATTTACGTCATTTTTATTTAATACCGTTGTGTTAAAATTATCATACAAAATTTACACTAAACCGTTCAAGTATTTTGTATTATAGCCTACTAGCTGTACCCGCCTGTTTCACCGGTCATAATATTGAGTTTGATTATGTAATCGAAATATGTAGCAACTTCTTAGTTTAAAGACTTGCAATAAAAATATAAGTGATAATTCCAACAAATTCAAGAACATTCAAAATTTACTTAAAGTAAATGAAACTAAATACTTTGTTTTTGAAAAATAATTATCTAAATACATAAAGACAAGTCCTGACTCACTCACTGACTGATTCAACATCGGCCAGCAAAAACCATATAAGATAGAGACATGAAATTCAGTACGTATATTTATATTATGCCCTAGAGGCGCACTAAGAAAGGATTTTTCGAAATACTATTCCTAAGGAGTACAAACAGCCCCTCAAAATTTCTTTGTTTCCATAAGAATAACATTGGGTTGATTTTAGTAAATTAATAACATCTGTTTTGTAAATAAATAAACATATTTATTTATTTACAATTATTATTTATTATTTACAATCTCCCAAAAAAGTGTTTGGGAGATTGTAGGTGATAGGTTGGATGCTCGGTCCTATTCATACCGACATGGCGTCCGCTCAGTGGTTGCTATCGGCGTGGACACTACTAGAGAAGTCTGGGGTGTCCATGTTGGGTGGTAATCATTGTGCGGATGGGGTAATCATGTGGGGGAGATAACTGAGTATCAGGCTTGTCAATTAGCTGAAAATCAGACCAGCACTACGTGGTTCGGATTCCACGTAAAGCTGTAGGTCCCTTAGTTGCCCTGGCCGTTGGGCTATTAATAAATTGCCCTTTCTGAGGAACAGTTGAACTCAGTTAGTAACCAGACTACACTCATACACACTCATCCTCCACTCATAAAACCATTCATATTCGCCTTAAAATACGCACAACGTTGTGTTGGCGTCTCATATGAAAGAATGAAAGAATAAAGAATGAAAGAATGTATTTATTTTGTATGTTTGACATTATACTACTGATGCATTAAAATTTGATCTTCAGCTCTTAAACAAAAACAAATTAAATGAACACGTTTAAAATAGGCTTAGTAATACCATTGGGTTTTATACTAATAAATAGGTAGCAACGCAAGTAACGCAAGTGAAATACTGTACATATATTAATTAATATTGTGATTTTACGTTATACAGTTAATCTACTTTTATTTTTAGTCAAAAGCCACATGCCGAGGCCGAAGGCTGAGATGTATAGACTTCACCGAGAGACCGGGTTGTCACAAAGCGTCCAGAGGTGTCCCGTAGTTTAATATAATATCACATTTATAACAGCTGATGTTATTTATAATTTACTACTGTACACAATTCTAGAAATATTTTATTTGGTTTGTTTTTATTTAACAGCTGTTATCAAATAAATCAATCCATTAATATAGCTCCGTAAGAATACCTTGGAAATTTCGGAGGCCAGTGGGAACTGAGGTCGGAGAAACAAATCCTTTCTTAGTGAGCCCCTAGGGGCCAAGATAAATCTATGTACAACATTTTCAAGTTAATCTTAGAACTTAGGCTTAAGCGGCCGGTGTCATAACTAGAATCTACTGTTTCCGGTGACAACCGCGTCAAGGTACTATTTACAAGATGACCAGACGTTTCGCCCATACTGTGATGTGGCATCCTCAGTGGTTTCTCTCAGACTCAGAGAAACCACTGAGGATGCCACATCACAGTATGGGCGAAACGTCTGGTCATCTTGTAAATATTGTAGATAGTACCTTGACGCGGTTGTCACCGGAAACTGTAGATTCTAGTTATTTTCAAGTTAATTTGACGTATAGTTTTGGAGAAATCGTGATGAGTGGTAAATGTCTTATATATATATATATATAGATTATAAAATTGTAAATTTTCCAATTAAAATCAGTTTGTTCTCTTAGATATAAAAGTTTCAAAATCTGTAGAAATCTGTAAATCTACTTTAGAGGGCACAAAGTGACTCTGAATCAATAAAATATTGTGTTTCTCGCCATGTTTAGCCATGTCCTATGATCTGGCTATGCGTGCTTAAAAACTAAATTGTTAATTTTCCGATTGAAAACAGTTTGTTCTCCTAGATAACAAAGTTTCATAGTCTAGAAAAATCTGCAAGTCTACTTTTAGAGGGCGCAAAACACGGTAATTGACTCTGAATCAGTGAAATATCGTGTTTCTATCCATGTTTAGCCATGTCCGATGATCTGGCTATACATGTGTTCAGATTAGATTGTATATTTTCCCATTGAATACAATATTTTCTCCTAGATAACAAAGTTTCAGTCTACTCTTAGAAGCTGTAAATTAACCAATTTTATTTACACGCACAAATTGAAAATCTAGCTCTACCTAAGGATAAAGGAGGTAAGATATAGCAAAAAGCATAGGGTTAGGTCAAAGTTACAAAGTTGAGTTGTAGATTGTCTCAAATCATGATGTTAGTTTTGCTGTAGAACCGTTTATTTAGCCGCTACAGTCCAATTAGATAAACGCTGCTTTTGGCATTTAAAATTGTTGGCACTGAAAAGGTTGCCATCTTCGATTTACCAAGAACTTTTAAAAATCCCTTCTTATTACATATCTACAACATAAGACCTTTGACTCTACAAAATTTCAGCCTCGTAGGCTTAGTACTTTTTTAGTTACAGCGATGAGTGAATCAGTGGCGTTTACCTTTTATATGTATAGAAGAAGAAGATATTTCGAGTGGCTTTCATAGGTCAGTTACCAAACTAAGAAAAGATTTTCAAATATACAAACAAACTATATCTAAATAAATTAAAATATACAGTACAAAGTACTTGTGTCTTATTGTTTACATATTGATCACCCGTCACAGAGCTAAATCCAGGTTTCGTAACCATTCAACTCCAGCTTCCTCGTTGGAAACAAGAACAGCTGATCCCCCTGAAAAAAAAGCAATGTGGTCGAGAGTTAGAACTTTGATTCTGCAGCCACATGAATGATTTACCATTGACCATTTATATTTTCAGTAGTTGCATTTTCCCACCCGCGTGCGAAAGTGACTCAACATAGTCCATTCCTTACGAGGAAGGTTCATTCCATCGATGACGGTCATAGGGTCTGATACCAGAAACTTGTTTCGACCGTAAATATTTCCCATGTTAACGTCCATTATTCGCCCTGCACGTTGTGGGATATCTTGCAAATGAGGAGGTTCGGAGAAGGTATGATCTTTTTAAACTGACTGAGAAGTTACTCTTTGCATCTTATACCCATCTTATATCTTTGCATCTTATATATTGCACAGTACTGGAAGCCATGTTAGAGGGGTTATAATGAGGGAGTCGCTAATAGCCCTCATCACTCTATTAGTTGTATAGGAAGATCTATTTCTTACGTTCTGTTAGCCACACAGGAGCACAATATTCACCATTGGAGTAAACCAAGGCCAAAGATGCAGTACGCGGGAATTTTTCGTTGGCTTCCCATAATGATCCAGCCATTTGCTGCTTAATGTTAGTTCACACTTTAGTTGAGTTTTCTATAGGTAGCTTTCAAAAAACAAAGAGATCGATCTAAACTGACCCCCAGTATTTTATTGATTTTAATATATTTTATATGTGCCTTGCATTATGTTTGATATGAGAATAAGCATAAATATATTGTCCTTGATACCTGAGACATATTATGTATACATGTGTTTATGTAAACATATGTTTGCATCCATAAAAATTACTGTTAGAATACAGTATTATCCTGCATAGTGACATTTCAATTTAAAAAGTAAAGTATTTATTAGGACATTCTACATAGTTAAAAAACTATCAATAACAAAAAATAATTTTAAAAACTGTACTTGTCACGGGGTATACGAAACTCTTTAATTAAACTTGAGCAGTATAAAGTCATAGCAATATACCTTCAAGAAGAACATGTGTGTCAAGTTGAGGTTAACATCCTAACTAGATTTATATGGCCAGGACACCTTCCTTAACAATCAAAACAAGAGAAACAACATTGCTAGAGCACATACCTTATCTCTGTTTGGTTTATAATTTATAGTAGTTTGACCAAAAATTCTCAGAGCAATTCTTGTACGTTTGTATGGGTTTGAACATTTCATATCGGGATAAAATAAAAATGTAGTCGCCTTCATCGTGTATATTTTATATAGCCTGGTTTAATTTCAGTCACGTGACTTCGGTTGAGCGGCAGTAACTAGAACGCACCAACCCTCAGCCATTTCCTTCAAAATGATTCGCTAATCTTCCTGCTTACCATATAATTCAGATGTAGATTTCAATCGATGAAGTCAAAACCAATTCTCTTGCAACTATATCAATTGAAAAGAAGATACAAGGAAAAGACAAAGTGATTATTCTAATATAGTCGATCAAACTTCCCAGATGAACAAGATGATCTGGGGAGATTTGTCAAACGACAATGCAGGTGCAAGAGGGCTCTTTGTTTGTCGCAGACTAAAGGCATGTTCGGTCGTTAGCGGAGTTGTCTACTACTTGTGAGACACAATGACTACAAGTGTCACCTGGGTGTAAGGGGTGATTTATCCATCCACCCTCTCGCCATGATTGTGTGGGGAGAATGGGCTTCCGGACACTCCGCTACATTGATTTATGCTTTGTATTGACACCCTCTAGACACACTCAGTATCTACACTTAAGATGTTATATATACAATATATATTTATCCAAATTCTAACCCTTATAGTAACCAGCGTGTGTAATATACGTATATTCCTCAGAGATCGTGAGGTAGTGGATCGTGAGGAGTCCATTGGATCGGAATAGATTAAAACTTTATACTGATACCAAAATTACTTTATACAAGGCTTTTGATAGCAAACATGATTTTAGTTTTACAATCATTTTGGTTTTGAAGTTTGAATCTGCTGTCATTTATTTTATTGTATGCTTGTTAATTTTATTTATCTAGCCTATTTTCTTTCATTTTTATTTATTTCTCTTCTTATTATTCTTACTTTATTATTTTTTTTATTTGCTTATATTAATATTAATTTTTTATTCACAAAATATTTATTAATATTGTTACTAGTAGTACTATTACTATCTAAATTACTAGTCTGTATCAATAAAGCAAAGATAAGAGGTTTTCACTCTCAATATCTTAAATAGTGAGTTACTGGGTTCGTTTTTCTCTCCCCCAGCTCTCAAGTACATCAGTCACTACGTCTTCTATTCTACTAGTAGTATTAGCGTGCCGGGACTACCATCACCATGCCTTCAGACATATAAATACACTTCCATACGTATCTGTAAATGCCTATTATATTTATAACATGTCGTTAGTCATCAGAGTAAAAATGAATTTATAAATAGTTCCCGTAACTTTATCCAGGCTTTGGACTTGCTGAATCAATAGCTATTGAACTTACGCGTGTTTAATATAAGTTTTTGTTTCTCAAACCCTTTGGTCACAAATTAAGCTTCGTCACACCATATATTTAACGTTTAAATTGAATAAGTTTATGATATAAAAATAATAAGTTTAAAGGAGATAAGAAATTCAAGTTATTTAAGTTTTTAAGTAAATATATATCAAGTTTCTGTGTATTTTTTCAGTTGTTTTTCTCAGGCCTTTCATCTAGATTCATAAGTAGTGTTTTCTTACGTTGCGTACATTTGAGCTGAGCTTTCATTAGCGCACGACTTGAATTATCAGCTTCTTTCTTCAACATTTGGTGAGTTTGAATAAAAGGTTTGGTTTTCGAAGTTCATTGTTAATTCTGTAACGCCACCCGTCAAGTGAATGGTTGTTCGATACCATCTTCTACAACAACACCAACACTCTCCTATTCATTTCACAACCATATCTCAACAAACCAAAATAGCATTACTTTGTTATTGTTGCAAACAAACGTCGTCCTGTGATTGTAGTTCTCGTTGATTGCCTTGTGCCTTCATTGCCACGAGGGTGAGGGGTGAAGGGGGTGTCATAAGACTCTGTTAAGTGGCGATCGTTACTCACTATTTGGTTACAGTTCCACATTCCTGATGACTTGAGTTCTTCCACAAATTATCAATAAGACAATGTTTAAAAAATTTAATTTAACACATTCATGAAATTGTGAATGATCCCCCTCCTTCCATCCTGCACTTCTTATATTGTTGTAAAGGAAGTGCTGCGCCCGAGCAAGTAAGCATAGGTGTGCGCAACTGAATATTAATATAACAGAGTTGTTACTATCGTCGACAAGGGGGTGAAATGTCCGCTCAATGGTTGCCATCGACATGGACACGACTAGAGTAGTCTGAGATATGTATTTTGGATGGTTGCATGATTTGGATGATGTTCAGAGGATAAAATTGGGTATCACACCTATCGATTTCCCAAAACGTAGGCCAATACAAAGTGGTTGCTATTCCACGTTGCCCAATTATTAAATGTTCCTTTGGTTGTACAGTTGACTTGACTACAATGACTAAACAAACTCGCCCATGCCTGAATTGAAGACCTCGGTGCAAAAAGGGGATAGCTCCATATTTTTTTTTAATTTGAGTTATTATACAATATTATACAGATACAGTATTATATATTGAGGCTAAATATTATCTTTTATTATCTTTTAATAGTTGCAAGAATGGGACAGCTTTAATCAATAGTCCATATGATATAACAGAAATGGAGCTGTAACAGAGTTCATTTGGGGGCAAAACAGGACTGCTCCAGGAGCTGTCTCCCTCTTGAGCCAAACATAGTTCACCATTTATCCACTCACGTCACAACAAGACCCAACAGCTGGCTTCGACCTTTGTATTATCTATTAGTGTTTTATAGTACTTTATAGTAGTACCAGTTGATCAGAGTATGTTTCTTGATTTCTCAACTTGTTTCAAAAATATATTTCACCCAATATCAAATCAAATTGGATTTGACTACTAGTTGGTAAATGAACTAAATAATGATTGTAAATGAATATTTTATTAACTTTTTAATAATATTAATATAACAAATTGATTTTATGATTTTTAATACAAATAAACATACTAATACTCAATATTTCTTATGATTTTCCTATTAACTTATATCACAACATTTTATAGCATTTTGGGGGGAAAAGGTGTAAGTCCTTACTGAAATGTAATTTTTCACATGTACAAAATGAAATTTTTTATTTTTAAAAGTGTTCCTAAATGTAAAAGAGATAAATCTACCCTCGTACGTAGTTTAAAATCTCTAGTACAACAATTGTATTTCTAAACGTTTTTTTCACTTCCTGAACCATTATTTTAAACGTAGTTATCCCCTTCTTGCAGCGGAGTTTTCAATTGTTGACGACCGGCGTCTTATCAATAAACAAAACAATTAATTAATCGTATTTTCAGTGGGGTGCGTGGGCAGACGAGCCAATGTTTGAAAGAAAGAGAGGGAAAAGGACCAAAACAGATATTAAGTTATTAATAACAATTTTGAAACACAAAAATTAACTGAAACGTCTTCAATGTTTTATCTAACAATTGTGTAGCAGCAATCCAAATAAATTATTAATAATTCAACGTTCATTTTATTATTATTTTTTTTTTTATTACAAGATAAATTTGATTATCCTCATTTTGATGTCAAAAGAAGAGTAATGAAGCTAATTTCGAGGATGTTTTGACATCCAGGCGTAGTTAGGCGTGTGTCAAAGTGTGACGGGCACCCGCCGAGCTACAGAATAAATACCGGCGCTGACGTGGCGAGATTTCTCTGAGAAATGATAACAAGGGCGGAATGTGGTGGTGAGGGATGGATTTAACGGGAGATGACGGCTGTCACTGTGGGGTAGCTACAACCCTTGGCCGTGACCAATGCCATCTCTATTGCACCACTGTATACTGATACGGTCGGCCATCAGTCTCTCCTCGGGATCAGGTATATAACCATTAAATTAATAACGCGTGTTTCTTTATGACAACTATTTTTTATTTGTATAGTAATATTTTTATTTTATAGATCATTTTATCATTGCAGTAAAAGAAACAGAATCTTATTAACCCGAAAGTATAGGTTTTTATTTCACAGAACATGAGTAGCAACACAGTGATTTTTACACAACATCGTGAAATGAAATATGAAATTTTTTAATATCAAGTAAAAATAATATAGGCCTACATCATTCTCCCCTTGGATGTTTTAATTTTTCAGGTATATCGAGGACTTCCAAAGTCTTGTAGCTCCTTCGGTTGACAATTTAGATTCTTGGAGTTTTTCCAGAATAAAAAAATGATAAAAAAAGTAGTGTAAGAAATTTTAATGTTGTCAAAACTTTTTAAAATTTAACAACAATACAATGTTTCGTTTAATTAAAATTAGTTAGTTCTACTGATAAAATAACTGATAGTCTGAGGTTGACGCGGACAAGTATCAATATTTAGGTCAGTTATGTGATGTATACTCAATGATCATAGGCACTGCTAAAATATTTTAAAGGTGCTTCGTTCTAAAATCCGATTCATAAATATATTAACCATATTCTTTTAAATCGACTGCTTCAAAACTACCCAAGACTTTTTACGTATATACACAAACAGACAAAACCATGATCTGTTTTATAAAACAATTTGTCCCAAACTGCGCAGATATCAATTGGCTCCTCGAGTCTGACTGGGACTTAAGAGTGTGAACTAATGTACCTATGCAAAATTAACATAATCGATCCAACAATATAAATTATGTAGTTTTTCGGGTTGAAAATGCTGTAATTATTGTGTAACCAGGAAGAAAGGTTATTGCTGAAGGCGACAATTTGTCAAGAGGTCTAAGGACTTGTACATCCAAGTTTACGAACTTTACCCTTTTCTCAAATCACCGGAAGATGACACTGACACTTTGAATTACTAAAAAAGGGTATTTCCTGGGGGAGGTCTTTGGGTGACACAATTTAAAGGCAATAGGCTTCTTCACTTCCGGTTCTCGTCTCATCTGAAATCCTGACACTGGATCCTGCCCGAAGAAGCCCCACTAGAGCTATGTTGGTGCTACTATTTCCCATTTCTCGGAGGCCAGGGTTAGGGCTCGCCTTATCCACTCCAAGACCCAAGGTCAACACAAGTCAATGAAGACACATCATTATCCAATTCCAGGGTAAATAGCAAGTTGATAAGTAGTGTTACGTTAAAAATGGGTCCATACGAAATAGTCTATCAGAAAAGTGGGAAAACTTAAAAATATAACCTAAAAAATATAAAATGTAACACATCATAAAATTGACCCTAACTTTAAATATTACATAAACAAATAACTAATGTGCCTAGAAAGATTGAATGTTCACCAATAAAATTAATATTTTTTTTAATATGGACCTTACTTCAACATTCGGAATTTTCAAAGGACTTTCACCTCGAAAAAACGTGGGTAGTTTTGCAGATGTACAATGTTTAAAATATATCATTCAATATATTTTTTTTAATAAAAAACACCCACTCTAAAAAAATATCAAACGAGCTATAAAGAACTACTGTATTATATGAACTATATCACATATTATTTTCCTTTTTCGAACATAAATTATATTACACCTCATCATTTTATAAGAAAATTTGTCTCCATAAATTTAGAAAACAAAAAGAATTTACGTTTAAGAACAACAAAATATTAAGATATAAGTGAAATGTGGTGGTAAAACCTGAAATATACCTGAAGCTGACAAACACTTACCCGTAACCCACAGCTATTAATATATCATTTACTATCATTACTTTCATAACTCTAAGTTAAACTTGTACCCTCAAAATAACTGACAAATAGTAGTGGGTTATTGACGTTTTATTACTATATTTGAAATCTCTTTCTGAACCTAAAGAATAATTGTCTTACCCAAACTATACAGCGACGTATCTACTAAAAGCTTCCTCACCCATCATATTACTGTATTCTTATCTGAAAGCCCTTCCATCCATCTACACCTGAAAATTGACACGCAGACGAAGCTCTAAACAAACATCTGTCTATTTCCAGTCCTCCCACCTAACTGACTTTAGTAAGGACACAGCTATTGTCGGTCCTCCCACCTAACTAACTTTAGTACGGAGACAGCTATTGCCAGTACTCCCACCTAACTGACTTTAGTACGGACACAACTATTGACGGTATTCCCACTTAACTGACCTTGGTACGGACACAGATATTGGCGGTACTCCCACCTAAATGACCTTGGCACAGACATAGCTATTGACGGTACTCCCACCTAAATGACCATGGTACGGACGGTACTCCCACCTAAATGACCTTGGTACGGACACAGCTATTGACGGTACTCCTAACGGGGATCGGACGTTTGGCACACATTTTTGGACCTTCTGCCCATGGCAGTTTTGGCACAATCATTAGAGCGGAATAAATAGGGTCAACTCGCCTGCTTGGAAAAGGCAGGATTGGCACAGTCGCTCGACCAGGTAGACGCCATCGAACGAGGGAAAACGGGAATTGTATTATTCCCGTCAACTTTGCGTGGCAGTCATTTGCCCGTGATATAACAAATTTTTAAATTTAAACCTCACTAGGTTAGGTTAGGTTAGGTTAGGTTAGGTTAGGTTAGGTTAGGTAAGGTTAGGTTAGATCATGATCTATTTGGGTAGCATCCGTGTTCCAATTGGGTAGCATCCGTGATCTACTTGGGTTGCAGCCGTGATCTACTCGGGTAGCATCCGTGATCTACCTGGGTAGCAGCTGTGATCTACCGCAGGTTAGTTTAGGTTAGGTTAGGTTAGGTTAGGTTAGGTTAGTTGCTTACTTCAATAAGCACCACAGCAGGGAATTTGCGGGGGCAAAAAAGTTCCCATTTTCCCGCATTCTGGCCACCTGGCTGCTACTACCTGGCCGGGCGGTGTGTGCCAATCGTGCCTTTCTGAAACTTACAGGTTGACCCTTCTTAATCCCCTCTAATGACTATGCCAAACGTGCCATTCCAAATCGGCCAAAAATGTGTGCCAAACGTTCTACGGCCCTCCTAACTAACTGACCTTAGCACAGACACAGCTATTGACGGTACTCCTAACTAACTGACCTTGGCACAAACACAGCTATTGACGGTACTCCCACCTAAATGACCATGGTACGGACACAGATATTGGCGGTACTCCCACCTAAATGACCTTGGTACGGACACAGCTACTGACGGTACTCCCACCTAAATGACCTTGGTACGGACACAGATATTGGCGGTACTCCCACCTAACTGACCTTGGTACGGACACATCTATTGATGGTACTCCTAACTAACTGACCTTGGTACGTACACAACTATTAACGGTCCTCCCACCTAACTGAGTTTAGTACGGACACAACTTTTGACGGTCCTACCACCTAACTGACTTTAGTACGGACACAGCTATTGACGGTCCTCCCACCTAACTGACTTTAGTACGGAGACAGCTATTGCCAGTACTCCCACCTAACTGACTTTAGTATGGACACAACTATTGACGGTACTCCCACTTAACTGACCTTGGTACGGACACAGATATTGGCGGTACTCCCACCTAAATGACCTTGGCACAGACACAGCTATTGACGGTACTCCCACCTAAATGACCATGGTACGGACACAGATATAGGCGGTACTCCCACCTAAATGACCTTGGTACGGACACAGCTATTGGCGGTACTCCCACCTAAATGACCATGGTACGGACACAGATATTGGCGGTACCCCCACTTAAATGACCTTGGTACGGACACAGCTATTGACGGTACTCCTAACTAACTGACCTTGGCACAGACACAGCTATTGACGGTACTCCTAACTAACTGACCTTGGTACGTACACAACTATTGACGGTCCTCCCACCTAACTGACTTTAGTACGGACACAACTTTTGACGGTCCTCCCACCTAACTGACTTTAGTACGGACACAGCTATTGACGGTCCTCCCACCTAACTGACTTTAGTACGGAGACAGCTATTGCTAGTACTCCCACCTAACTGACTTTAGTACGGACACAACTATTGACGGTACTCCCACTTAACTGACCTTGGTACGGACATAGCTATTGACGGTACTCCTAATTAACTGATCTTGGTACGGACACAGCTATTGATGGTACTCCTAACTAACTGACCTTGGCAAAGACACAGCTATTGACGGTACTCCCACCTAAATGACCATGGTACGGACACAGATATTGGCGGTACTCCCATCTAAATGACCTTGGTACGGACACAGCTATTGACGGTACTCCCATCTAACTGACCTTGGTACGGACACAGCTATTGACGGTCCTCCCACTTAAATGACCTTGGTACGGACACAGCTATTGACGGTCCTCCCACCTAAATGACCTTGGTACGGACACAGATATTGGCGGTACTCCCACCTAAATGACCTTCGTATGGACACAGATATTGGCGGTACTCCCACCTAAATGACCTTGGTACGGACACAGCTACTGACGGTACTCCCACCTAACTGACCTTGGTACGGACACAGCTATTGACGGCCCAGCCACTTACCTAATACGGACATATCTACTTACGGTTCTCCAAACGATATGAGCTTGGTATCGGCACGTCTATTGACGTTTCTCTCACCTACCTAAGCTTGGTAATGACGTGTCTATTGACGGCCCTCTTACCCATCTAACATTAATCAGGATTCGTGTATCAATTGCTCTCTCACGAACCTAACTTTCTACATCATCCATATCCTTCCATCTGTCCTCCTTTAACACGAACTAAGGGTTCAAGATATTTTGAAAATTGGAGAATATGTTCTTTTGTTAACTCAAAAGGATTTATTACATTTCTCACCTGTTTGGACTACTAATTTCCTCACACAAATAATAATGTGCTGTAATTTTAAGTTATCGTAAAGAAATAATTAAACCATAAATAGAGAGATGGCACATCAAAGAATGATATAGGCTAAAAGGATTTATTACAGTATTTTTTTTTTTTTTTTTTTTTTTTTTTTTTTTTAGATATCTAGGTGTTCTCTGAATTTGTTTATCGAAAAGGATCAGTGTAGAAGAAATAAATAAAATAAATGGTTTCCTCTATATACATTTCAAGGCAAATAGCAGTAGAAATCCTCATTCTTAAGAAGGCAAACTAATCAGTAGCTGTAAAAGACTTGTCACGGCACGCTTTGATTAGGAGTTCGGTATTAGCAATGTGTAAAGGCATGTCATGATAGATTGTTGAATTTGAATCTTTAAGAACACAATTCGTGAACTTTTGGCGTATTAGGCCTCCAAATATTTTCATGTATTGAGATATCTCTTAGTTAGTATAGACTTAGGTTTTAAACTTCTATCACAATAATGTGGGTTCAGTGTTTTCAACGTTTAAATTACAAATCTTCTAAACTGTTCTGCCTATTTAAACCCAAGAGACAAACAGCATTATTAACGCTGACAGAGTTCGCCTGGATTAAGCGAGAACCTGTAGCGGAAGGTTCTGTGTGGTGTCAGTGTGCGAGGGCAAGGGTAGCAAGATTGTCCGAGCGTGTTAGCGGTGGGTGACGGGCCGGACCCGCGCGGCGTGAGCGGACCACACGCCCAGCCAAAACACGATCTCGTCTGGCCCCGGGGGCTCACTGCAAAATGTCTTAGAGTCTCTTCACTAGGAGCTAGACCGGCAGACAGTGCCATTGGCTGCAGAATGTCTTCTCAGAGTCTATCTTTTTACTAGAGGCTGGACCCATAGATAGTGTAACTTGCTGCAGAATGTCTTACCAGAGTCTGACTGTCTGTTCACTAGAGGTTTAACCCGCAGATAGTCTTATTAGCTGCAGAATTTTTCCCAGAGTCTGTTAGTTCACTAAAGGCTGATCCTATTTTCTGCAGAATATTTCACCAAAGTCTGACCACTACATACTGGACCCATAGACACTGTCACTTGCTGAAGAATGAATCATCAGAGTCTGTCTGTCTACTACAGGCTGGACCTACAGACAGTCAGCCGCTTCTCACAAAATGTATTTTCAGAAGTTGTTTTCTGAAGGGTATACTACTGGCAGCAGTGAAATTGTGCCTAGTACAAATCACTGATTTTGTAATGACAGTAGTAAAGGATTCTGAGTTCAGGATTCCTCTTATAGTCCTTCCCAACCATGTACTTTATACTATAGGCCTACATTACTATAATACAATCATGGATTCGTCAATCGTCATGAATTGTAGTAAGGCATAAAATCAGGATTAGCTTATAAATCTGATTAAAATGAGAAATTTCTCTAGAAGTAGAACAGATAACACAAACTGTAAAGTGAAAACATTTCTGATGAGAGAGTTATCTCTTCTTATATTTATTTTCAAGTATTGAATACAAATAAAACATCAATGAAACAATTTGATTTGCTAATTCACGTGAAAGTATTCAGTCGGTAAATAAACATATAACTATCATTTTGTACGTAAGTTTACAAATATATATATATATATATATATATATATATATATATATATATATATATATATATATATTCTCTTGAAATTTTGGTTTATTTTTAACAATAAACAGGCCTACGACATGTTAATAAAGATGTATTTAAATATCACTCACTTGATAGAAAACGTTCAACTTAATGGACTTTTGAATCAACCAGTGAAACATCCCAACCTCTACGAAGATGGATGGCCACTGTCCAGACATAGTAGCTATAATGCAATGCAGCGTACGGTCACTAATGCCGATAGGGTTGAATACATAGGCGGATAGGCACGGGTCCTGTTACACGGCGTTTCGGCCACCCTCGGTGACTATATTAGGCGACAAAAACTCGCCCGGTGGCCACACCAAAGCGGCTCTGATTATGTCGTCATCTCGGTCCAGTTGAGAGGCTGGGGTCAGGCCGATATGGAGTAAGGTACTTGCTGTAGCATGAGGGTGTCAAAACTCACATGACTGACGGGTTGTGTCAGCAGTCGTTAGTACCTTGGCGGTGAGGTTGGTTGGTGAGAGGGCCGTGTTTACGTTGAGTTGTTTTGGCCCTCTGAACCTTTATTTACAAGGTGTTTTAGACAAAGGAAGGCTCTTTTATTCTATAACAAATATTAGATGAAAGTTTAGTAATATATTGCAACACATTAGATATGTAAGTGGGAAGTTCCTGTAGAGTCGTGTGTTTGTTGGACTGATATGCACAGAAGATCTAAAGGAGTACAGCAAGTATGAATAAGCCGTTTAGAAGTGACCTATGGATTACAGTGGTGCGAGTCAGATGAACTGAGTGGTGGAAGTGAGATAGAGAACTACTATTCCCCTTTTGTGTAATTCCATTTAAAAATTGTCATGGGAACTAGGATGGCAGAAGAACGCCTGTCGGCTGGCTTTTAACATCCAGGCGCATATACATTTGATTGGCAAAACATTAATGTATCTTATTCAATTAATAACATTTACTGATTGCTACAAAACCCCCAATTTATAGCCATTTTCGTTGCGTTAGTAGCCAGCTGAATTACAAAGTAAGTTGTGTTTGGCAATCTTGTTATCTTAAACATTTATTTATTTTTTGCTGTATTATGAGCAAAGTGTGATTTGCACGGTGATTTCATTTCCAGACAATGTCCGGACAATCCTCTCATATGGATGTAAGACGGCTGTTCCAATAGTGACCATTGAGTAGATACAGAGTCAGTGTAAGAGAGAGAGGAAACAGAGCTCGTAATACATTGCAGCCAATTGGTGCGTTACATCATGGAAGTTATTGGACATTACATATGGATAATGTATTTGCTGATACTTACGCAAGCATTTAAAATGAAGATTAAACTTTTAATAATACAAATTACGTTAGTTTTAGAGACTATTTTGGATGTGGTTATGTTCTTTCATGAATGAAATAACCCTCTAAATTTACTTCAATCTGTAAGCACGCCTTCAGATCTATTTCAAGGTTGTGAAGATTACAACTAAAGCAGGGTCTTAAACTAGTGCTGTACTTTTAAATAGAGTCGTGTGCTCTTTATCAAAGCCATTGGTATCTTCATTAACAACAATTAAATCGTGAGTATTTCTAATATTGAAATTCGTTTATCTTGAATCGAACATGGTATGAATGTAATTTATACCTACTCGGTATCAAACCAAATCTTCAGATCCACTAAATAAGACACTAGAAAAATGTTCAATTTGCCGTCAAACCGTGAAAGTTATCAATAACGTTTGTCAAGGTGGCTCCTGAGATTAGTTTTAATTTGTTCTGGGGGTGTAATTATAAGGGCGGCACCAGCAAGGGTAGCTTCTATAGTTAATTGTACACGAATCTAGCGTGGAACCTCCCTCTATCCACTGACAAATTGACAGAGCTATGTCTTGCTAGTCAACCTGTAATTATATATTATAGATTCCATCATAGCAATGGAGAAGGGTAGATTCCTTACACTGACTTGCAAAATCAACCCCATCTGACATGAAAAACCCCTGCAATAGCCTCAAACTTCTTGCTGAAAATTATCGACCAATTTCTATTAGTACTGTACCCTTTTTAAATAAACATAAAACGCTACATTAAATTTTAATAGAAAATTTTTTGACTACTAAATTGGAGTATTTAAACCACTAAAGATTTGTATTTTGATGACATTTAAAATATTATTTGACTACAGTATTGTGTGACTGAAATTCATACTTAAATGCCACGTGATTATAAAAGATTATCTCAATTAATATTTGATTTTATAAGAAAATTAAGTCATGTCTTTCATTATATTTCTAGGCACTATAATCCCTTTGTTGACAAGTTTTACTTCACACAAAATAGATAACTTAAAAATTGTTTGAAAACGGGTATTTACAAAAATAATAAGACATAGGCCTAACGTTTTTGTCCACTTTTTATTAAATGGACAGCCAAACGTTAAACTGTCCAAATTATTTTAGGTCTAACCTTGATATTTGGAGCACTTGGTGGTCCTTTTTTATATTTTGAGGCTTTGTTTCCTTTTAGATTTTTGAAAGGTGATAAAACTCTAAAATCACCATTGATGTTTTCAAAAGGTGCTTGAACCGATCGTTCAGTTCTATCATATTGGCTCAATGTGAGGTAAGCGGAAGTGAACCAAAGGCTCAAGTTGAGGAAGATTGCAGTCCTTGACCCGACTCACGTGAAGGACCCTTGGCCCTCTTCCCTAGAATGTAGAGCATATTGTGTCAATAGGACCTTCGTCCTGCAATGTACTGATCCAATGTTAATTGTTGTGGATAGACCAACAAATACTTGTATTCAGTATACAGAATGCTTATAGCACTTAATGTTCAAACACTTGTATTCAGTATACAGGCTGGTTATAGCACTTAATGTTCAAACACTTGTATTCAGTATACAGGCTGGTTACAGCACTTAATGTTCAAACACTTGTATTCAGTATACAGGCTGGTTATAGCACTTAGTGTTCAAACATTACTTTGGGTCATTGTACGTAATATTTAAACTAAATATAGTTTTTAAAATTTGTATTCAAATCCTCTTCAAATAACGAATGTGTTAAGTTAGTTTTATTTTAAACTAGTGTTATTTGGTTAACAACGTAGTTTCTTTTTTCAATATTAATTCAATAAAAAAACTCAAAACCTTTGTAAATTCATAAAGATTTTCGTTACCATCGGTTAGTTGGTTACCATATATTGTCGTTCAAATTGATTGACAGAATAATTTTACAGACAACTTTACACATTATATTATTTAACTTTAAGGGGTTTCTTATGTATCCAAAAGCAAGTACTGTAAAATATGGCAAACAAATTTAGATACATCTCTTAAAAGAGATTTTGAAAAATAAAAAATTTTATATTTTACAACATTTTAAAGAACAATACAAGTAAACCAATAGTAAAGAAATACAGAATATTCTGATCGAAATTTGTCACGCTTTAAGAATTTTAAACAGTTTTCAGATTTTATAGAAACTAATTTGGAAAAACTACGTTTATTAATCACAAGTTACTAATTTTGTAAGAAATCTTTTAACCACTTCGTTATTTGAATAAGGAAAAATTAAAACCATTTTTATTCAAAATACAATGTAGCCTACAATAATAAAAATATATATATATTTATATACACTAAGAGTCAATTGCCTTGTACAAGTAGGAATAATTGAATGTTTAGGAATAATTGAATGTAAACACTAAGTGCCAATTGTCTTGTACAAGTAAGAATAATTGAATGTTTAGGAATAATTTAATGTAAACACTATATGCCAATTGTCTTGTACAAGTAGGAATAATTGAATGTAAACGCTAAGTGCCAATTGCCTTGTACAAGTAGAAATAATTGAATGTAAATACTAAGTGCCAATTGTCTTGTACGAGTAGCAATAATTGAATGTAAACACTAAATGCCAATTACCTTGTACAAGTAGGAATAATTGAATGTAAACACTAAATGCCAATTGTCTTGTACAAGTAGGAATAATTGAATGTAAACGCTAAGTGCCAATTGCCTTGTACAAGTAGAAATAATTGAATGTAAATACTAAGTGCCAATTGTCTTGTACAAGTAGGAATAATTTAATGTAAACACTAAATGCCAATTGTCTTGTACAAGTAAGAATAATTGAATGTTTAGGAATAATTTAATGTAAACACTAAATGCCAATTGTCTTGTACAAGTAGGAATAATTGAATGTAAACGCTAAGTGCCAATTGCCTTGTACAAGTAGAAATAATTGAATGTAAATACTAAGTGCCAATTGTCTTGTACAAGTAGCAATAATTGAATGTAAACACTAAATGCCCATTGCTTTGTACAAGTAGGAATAATTGAATGTAAACACTAAATGCCATTTGCCTTGTACAAGTAGGAATAATTGAATGTAAACACTAAATGCCATTTGCCTTGTACAAGTAGGAATAATTGAATGTAAACACTAAATGCCAATTGTCTTGTACAAGTAGGAATAATTGAATGTAAACACTAAATGCCAATTACTGTACCTTGTACAAGTAGGAATAATTGAATGTAAACACTAAATGCCAATTACCTTGTACAAGTAGGAATAATTGAATGTAAACACTAAATGCCAATTACCTTGTACAAGTAGGAATAATTGAATGTAAACACTAAATGCCAATTGTCTTGTACAAGTAGGAATAATTGAATGTAAACACTAAGTGTCAATTACCTTGTACAAGTAGGAATAATTGAATGTAAACACTAAATGCCAATTACCTTGTACAAGTAGGAATAATTGAATGTAAACACTAAATGCCAATTACCTTGTACAAGTAGGAATAATTGAATGTAAACACTAAGTGCCAATTACCTTGTACAAGTAGGAATAATTGAATGTAAACACTAAATGCCAATTACCTTGTACAAGTAGGAATAATTGAATGTAAACACTAAATGCCAATTGTCTTGTACAAGTAGGTATAATTGAATGTAAACACTAAGTGTCAATTACCTTGTACAAGTAGGAATAATTGAATGTAAACACTAAATGCCAATTGTCTTGTACAAGTAGGAATAATTGAATGTAAAAACTAAATGCCAATTGTCTTGTACAAGTAGGAATAATTGAATGTAAACACTAAATGCCAATTGTCTTGTACAAGTAGCAATAATTGAATGTAAACGCTAAGTGCCAATTGTCTTGTACAAGTAGAAATAATTGAATGTAAACACTAAATGCCAATTACCTTGTACAAGTAGAAATAATTGAATGTAAACACTAAATGCCAATTGTCTTGTACAAGTAGGTATAATTGAATGTAAACACTAAATGCCAATTGTCTTGTACAAGTAGCAATAATTGAATGTAAACACTAAATGCCAATTGTCTTGTACAAGTAGGAATATTTGAATGTAAACACTAAATGCCAATTGTCTTGTACAAGTAGGTATAATTGAATGTAAACACTAAATGCCAATTACCTTGTACAAGTAGAAATAATTGAATGTAAACACTAAATGCCAATTGTCTTGTACAAGTAGGTATAATTGAATGTAAACACTAAATGCCAATTGTCTTGTACAAGTAGCAATAATTGAATGTAAACACTAAATGCCAATTACCTTGTACAAGTAGGAATAATTGAATGTAAACACTAAATGCCAATTGTCTTGTACAAGTAAGAATAATTGAATGTTTAGGAATAATTGTATGTAAACACTAAATGCCAATTGTCTTGTACAAATAGAAATAATTGAATGTAAATACTAAGTGTCAATTACCTTGTACAAGTAGGAATAATTGAATGTAAACACTAAATGCCAATTGCCTTGTACAAATAGGAATAATTGAATATAAACACTAAATGCCAATTGTCTTGTACAAGTAGAAATAATTGAATGTAAATTCTAAGTGCCAATTACCTTGTACAAGTAGGAATAATTGAATGTAAACACTAAATGCCAATTGTCTTGTACAAGTAGAAATAATTGAATGTAAATACTAAGTGCCAATTACCTTGTACAAGTAGAAATAATTGAATGTAAACACTAAATGCCAATTGTCTTGTACAAGTAGCAATAATTGAATGTAAACGCTAAGTGCCAATTGTCTTGTACAAGTAGAAATAATTGAATGTAAACACTAAATGCCAATTGTCTTGTACAAGTAGCAATAATTGAATGTAAACGCTAAGTGCCAATTGTCTTGTACAAGTAGAAATAATTGAATGTAAACACTAAATACCAATTGTCTTGTACAAGTAGGTATAATTGAATGTAAACACTAAATGCCAATTACCTTGTACAAGTAGAAATAATTGAATGTAAACACTAAATGCCAATTGTCTTGTACAAGTAGCAATAATTGAATGTAAACGCTAAGTGCCAATTGTCTTGTACAAGTAGAAATAATTGAATGTAAACACTAAATGCCAATTGTCTTGTACAAGTAGCAATAATTGAATGTAAACGCTAAGTGCCAATTGTCTTGTACAAGTAGAAATAATTGAATGTAAACACTAAATGCCAATTACCTTGTACAAGTAGAAATAATTGAATGTAAACACTAAATGCCAATTGTCTTGTACAAGTAGGTATAATTGAATGTAAACACTAAATGCCAATTGTCTTGTACAAGTAGCAATAATTGAATGTAAACACTAAATGCCAATTGTCTTGTACAAGTAGGTATGATTGAATGTAAAAACTAAATGCCAATTACCTTGTACAAGTAGGAATAATTGAATGTAAACACTAAATGCCAATTACTGTACCTTGTACAAGTAGAAATAATTGAATGTAAACACTAAATGCCAATTGTCTTGTACAAGTAGGTATAATTGAATGTAAACACTAAATGCCAATTGTCTTGTACAAGTAGCAATAATTGAATGTAAACACTAAATGCCAATTGTCTTGTACAAGTAGGAATAATTGAATGTAAACACTAAATGCCAATTACCTTGTACAATTAGGAATAATTGAATGTAAACACTAAATGCCAATTGTCTTGTACAAGTAGGAATAAATGAATGTAAACACTAAATGCCAATTACCTTGTACAAGTAGGAATAATTGAATGTAAAAACTAAATGCCAATTGTCTTGTACAAGTAGGAATAATTGAATGTAAACACTAAATGCCAATTGTCTTGTACAAGTAGCAATAATTGAATGTAAACGCTAAGTGCCAATTGTCTTGTACAAGTAGAAATAATTGAATGTAAACACTAAATGCCAATTACCTTGTACAAGTAGAAATAATTGAATGTAAACACTAAATGCCAATTGTCTTGTACAAGTAGGTATAATTGAATGTAAACACTAAATGCCAATTGTCTTGTACAAGTAGCAATAATTGAATGTAAACACTAAATGCCAATTGTCTTGTACAAGTAGGAATATTTGAATGTAAACACTAAATGCCAATTGTCTTGTACAAGTAGCAATAATTGAATGTAAACACTAAATGCCAATTGTCTTGTACAAGTAGGTATAATTGAATGTAAACACTAAATGCCAATTGTCTTGTACAAGTAGCAATAATTGAATGTAAACACTAAATGCCAATTGTCTTGTACAAGTAGGAATAATTGAATGTAAACACTAAGTGCCAATTACCTTGTACAAGTAGGAATAATTGAATGTAAACACTAAATGCCAATTACCTTGTACAAGTAGGAATAATTGAATGTAAACACTAAATGCCAATTGTCTTGTACAAGTAGGAATAATTGAATGTAAACACTAAGTGTCAATTACCTTGTACAAGTAGGAATAATTGAATGTAAACACTAAATGCCAATTGTCTTGTACAAGTAGGAATAATTGAATGTAAAAACTAAATGCCAATTGTCTTGTACAAGTAGGAATAATTGAATGTAAACACTAAATGCCAATTGTCTTGTACAAGTAGCAATAATTGAATGTAAACGCTAAGTGCCAATTGTCTTGTACAAGTAGAAATAATTGAATGTAAACACTAAATGCCAATTACCTTGTACAAGTAGAAATAATTGAATGTAAACACTAAATGCCAATTGTCTTGTACAAGTAGGTATAATTGAATGTAAACACTAAATGCCAATTGTCTTGTACAAGTAGCAATAATTGAATGTAAACACTAAATGCCAATTGTCTTGTACAAGTAGGAATATTTGAATGTAAACACTAAATGCCAATTGTCTTGTACAAGTAGGTATAATTGAATGTAAACACTAAATGCCAATTACCTTGTACAAGTAGAAATAATTGAATGTAAACACTAAATGCCAATTGTCTTGTACAAGTAGGTATAATTGAATGTAAACACTAAATGCCAATTGTCTTGTACAAGTAGCAATAATTGAATGTAAACACTAAATGCCAATTACCTTGTACAAGTAGGAATAATTGAATGTAAACACTAAATGCCAATTGTCTTGTACAAGTAAGAATAATTGAATGTTTAGGAATAATTGTATGTAAACACTAAATGCCAATTGTCTTGTACAAATAGAAATAATTGAATGTAAATACTAAGTGTCAATTACCTTGTACAAGTAGGAATAATTGAATGTAAACACTAAATGCCAATTGCCTTGTACAAATAGGAATAATTGAATATAAACACTAAATGCCAATTGTCTTGTACAAGTAGAAATAATTGAATGTAAATTCTAAGTGCCAATTACCTTGTACAAGTAGGAATAATTGAATGTAAACACTAAATGCCAATTGTCTTGTACAAGTAGAAATAATTGAATGTAAATACTAAGTGCCAATTACCTTGTACAAGTAGAAATAATTGAATGTAAACACTAAATGCCAATTGTCTTGTACAAGTAGCAATAATTGAATGTAAACGCTAAGTGCCAATTGTCTTGTACAAGTAGAAATAATTGAATGTAAACACTAAATGCCAATTGTCTTGTACAAGTAGCAATAATTGAATGTAAACGCTAAGTGCCAATTGTCTTGTACAAGTAGAAATAATTGAATGTAAACACTAAATACCAATTGTCTTGTACAAGTAGGTATAATTGAATGTAAACACTAAATGCCAATTACCTTGTACAAGTAGAAATAATTGAATGTAAACACTAAATGCCAATTGTCTTGTACAAGTAGCAATAATTGAATGTAAACGCTAAGTGCCAATTGTCTTGTACAAGTAGAAATAATTGAATGTAAACACTAAATGCCAATTGTCTTGTACAAGTAGCAATAATTGAATGTAAACGCTAAGTGCCAATTGTCTTGTACAAGTAGAAATAATTGAATGTAAACACTAAATGCCAATTACCTTGTACAAGTAGAAATAATTGAATGTAAACACTAAATGCCAATTGTCTTGTACAAGTAGGTATAATTGAATGTAAACACTAAATGCCAATTGTCTTGTACAAGTAGCAATAATTGAATGTAAACACTAAATGCCAATTGTCTTGTACAAGTAGGTATGATTGAATGTAAAAACTAAATGCCAATTACCTTGTACAAGTAGGAATAATTGAATGTAAACACTAAATGCCAATTACTGTACCTTGTACAAGTAGAAATAATTGAATGTAAACACTAAATGCCAATTGTCTTGTACAAGTAGGTATAATTGAATGTAAACACTAAATGCCAATTGTCTTGTACAAGTAGCAATAATTGAATGTAAACACTAAATGCCAATTGTCTTGTACAAGTAGGAATAATTGAATGTAAACACTAAATGCCAATTACCTTGTACAATTAGGAATAATTGAATGTAAACACTAAATGCCAATTGTCTTGTACAAGTAGGAATAAATGAATATAAACACTAAATGCCAATTACCTTGTACAAGTAGGAATAATTGAATGTAAACACTAAATGCCAATTGTCTTGTACAAGTAGGAATAATTGAATGTAAACACTAAATGCCAATTACCTTGTACAATTAGGAATAATTGAATGTAAACACTAAATGCCAATTGTCTTGTACAAGTAGGAATAATTGAATGTAAACACTAAATGCCAATTGTCTTGTACAAGAAGGAATAATTTAATGTAAACACTAAATGCCAATTGTCTTGTACAAGTAGGAATAATTGAATGTAAACACTAAATGCCAATTACCTTGTACAAGTAGGAATAATTGAATGTAAACACTAAATGCCAATTACCTTGTACAATTAGGAATAATTGAATGTAAACACTAAATGCCAATTGTCTTGTACAAGTAGGAATAATTGAATGTAAACACTAAATGCCAATTGTCTTGTACAAGTAGGAATAATTGAATGTAAACACTAAATGCCAATTGTCTTGTACAAGTAGAAATAATTGAATGTAAACACTAAATACCAATTGTCTTGTACAAGTAGGTATAATTGAATGTAAACACTAAATGCCAATTGTCTTGTACAATTAGGAATAATTGAATGTAAACACTAAATGCCAATTGTCTTGTACAAGTAGGAATAATTGAATGTAAACACTAAATGCCAATTACCTTGTACAATTAGGAATAATTGAATGTAAACACTAAATGCCAATTGTCTTGTACAAGTAGGAATAATTGAATGTAAACACTAAATGCCAATTGTCTTGTACAAGTAGGAATAATTGAATGTAAACACTAAATGCCAATTGTCTTGTACAAGTAGGAATAATTGAATGTAAACACTAAATGCCAATTACCTTGTACAAGTAGGAATAATTGAATGTAAACACTAAATGCCAAATACCTTGTACAATTAGGAATAATTGAATGTAAACACTAAATGCCAATTGTCTTGTACAAGTAGGAATAATTGAATGTAAACACTAAATGCCAATTGTCTTGTACAATTAGGAATAATTGAATGTAAACACTAAATGCCAATTACCTTGTACAATTAGGAATAATTGAATGTAAACACTAAATGCCAATTACCTTGTACAAGTAGGAATAATTGAATGTAAACACTAAATGCCAATTACCTAGTACAATTAGGAATAATTGAATGTAAACACTAAATGCCAATTGTCTTGTACAAGTAGGAATAATTGAATGTAAACACTAAATGCCAATTGTCTTGTACAATTAGGAATAATTGAATGTAAACACTAAATGCTAATTACCTTGTACAATTAGGAATAATTGAATGTAAACACTAAATGCCAATTACCTTGTACAAGTAGGAATAATTGAATGTAAACACTAAATGCCAATTTTCTTGTACAAGTAGGAATATTTGAATGTAAACGCTAAGTGCCAATTGCCTTGTACAAGTAGAAATAATTGAATGTAAATACTAAGTGCCAATTGTCTTGTACAAGTAGCAATAATTAAATGTAAACGCTAAGTGCCAATTGTCTTGTACAAGTAGAAATAATTGAATGTAAACACTAAATGCCAATTGTCTTGTACAAGTAGCAATAATTAAATGTAAACGCTAAGTGCCAATTGTCTTGTACAAGTAGAAATAATTGAATGTAAACACTAAATGCCAATTGTCTTGTACAAGTAGCAATAATTGAATGTAAACACTAAGTGCCAATTGTCTTGTACAAGTAGCAATAATTGAATGTAAACACTAAATGCCAATTACCTTGTACAAGTAGGAATAATTGAATGTAAACGCTAAGTGCCAATTACCTAGAACAAGTAGAAATAATTGAATGTAAACACTAAATGCCAATTACCTTGTACAAGTAGAAATAATTGAATGTAAACACTAAATGCCAATTGTCTTGTACAAGTAGAAATAATTGAATGTAAACGCTAAGTGCCAATTACCTTGTACAAGTAGAAATAATTGAATGTAAACACTAAATGCCAATTGTCTTGTACAAGTAGAAATAATTGAATGTAAACGCTAAGTGCCAATTACCTTGTACAAGTAGAAATAATTGAATGTAAACACTAAATGCCAATTGTCTTGTACAAGTAGGAATAATTGAATGTAAACGCTAAGTGCCAATCGCCTTGTACAAGTAGAAATAATTGAATGTAAATACTAAGTGCCAATTGTCTTGTACAAGTAGCAATAATTAAATGTAAACGCTAAGTGCCAATTGTCTTGTATAAGTAGAAATAATTGAATGTAAACACTAAATGCCAATTGTCTTGTACAAGTAGCAATAATTGAATGTAAACGCTAATTGCCAATTGTCTTGTACAAGTAACAATAATTGAATGTAAACGCTAAGTGCCAATTGTCTTGTACAAGTAGGAATAATTGAATGTAAACACTAAATGCCAATTGTCTTGTACAAGTAGAAATAATTGAATGTAAATACTAAGTGCCAATTACCTTGTACAAGTAGGAACAATTGAATGTAAACACTAAATGCCAATTGTCTTGTACAAGTAGAAATAATTGAATGTAAATACTAAGTGCCAATTACCTTGTACAAGCAGGAATAATTGAATGTAAACAAAATTGAAATTCATACGAATGATTGACTGTAATAATGCAGTGCATGTCAACATTGTAAAAGTCTGTAGATGCTGTCGCCTACGTTGGTTTTAATCCCATAAGAACAATGTTATTTGCGAATTCATACTTTTTGTTATGTATTGATTAGAAGTTGTGTATGAGATATCATTTTAAACATTATCATATTGTGCATTGGATTAGCTTTTGATATGTTGAATACATATGCAAAGTTTTTAAAAATAGATGGAAATAAAGACTTCAAACTAAATATTTTTTATATTTTTTTCTATAAAACTAATTAGGAATTCATAAAGCAATTCCAACGCACAATTTAATTCTTAATCAAATGCAATTTATTTGGAAAACTCAGTTTAAAAATAACTATTTAATTTGGATACGTGTAATTATATATCCGGTTCAAAAATAACATAATTCTTATGGGATTAAAACCAACATGGCCGACAGCTTCCGACAACCTCTGCAAACTCTTAAAATGTCTTTATAGTTATATGGTTTAGTAATAAATAATTAAACATGGTGACAACTGAATTTTAATAAATATTTAAATAAAAGTTTCCTGTTTAAAAAAACCTTAATTTTAAATTGAGCATATACAACTATGAAAGTGATTTACACTCTGAATATTTTCTTTAAATGGAAAAAGGGAATTAAAAAATGCCTTATTTAAAGAAATACTAAGCCCATCCTCATGAAAACAATTAATTTTAGTACAGCACTTACAATATGCATAAGGGAACTTGTATGAATTTGGATTAAAATAAAAATATAATGATATATAAAATGCCAATATTGATTTAAATTGTTGGACATTTAATTAATCGTATTATTGTTAATCAAGTAATTTGTTGTTAAAAGTATGACCGTTCAAGAATAAAACAATGAGGAATGAGAGAAGGGTAGACTGGCGGTGACTGTTTGAAACACGTAATAACCGTAGACATGAGTGACATATGAACCGTTTACACTCATAAATACTATATTAGCTCTGTGAACATTTCATAGGTGGACATTTTTAGTATTAAATCAGATGTTTCATGTAATGTTCTACCTCAAAAATGTAAACTAAAGGTAAAAAAAATAGCAAAATTTATACTTTCTAAACTATTGTTAATCAAATTTGAAGAAATTTACAAAAAATATACTTTTATTTTTGCATACTAGATCTAATTGTAAAAAGTGATTAATAATAACAATTAACAAAATGTATACTTTCTGAATCTCTGTAATTCAAATTTAGAAGACCTCTATTTAAAAAACGTCCACAAACAATACTTTTAATTGTTGCACGCTACCTCGAACAATTTGTCAAAATAATTAATGACAAAAACTTATGTTTAAAGTTGAAAATATGTCGGAATGAACTGTAAATAGTAAATGCAGTACATTTTGCTTTATTATCAGAAAACTATTGAACCGATAAAGAATTGTTAACAAGTCATTAAAACCTTTTATGTAGGCCAATGAAACTACTGGTGTGTTCCTTATTGTAAGAAATGTATTTGAATTGTCATTGTTGTATAAGGTGTGTGATGAAATAAGGGTTGTTTTATTATTTCAGGGTGACTATTTTACACTACGGTTCTCAATTACAGTACTTATTAAATAACACGGATATTGTTTATTATTTTACCCAGCATCACGCCACATCAATATAATAACTGTTCGTTCACGTTCTAAACAGTGATTCTAAGTAATTCCTTTCAGATTCTTGAGGCACTATTGTGCTGACTAACACAAAATAATTAATCATCGAATGAATACTAAACCTTTGTAACTAATCAACGAAAGATCGTATTTTAATAAATCTGTTTACAATCAATCAGAAAAACCCGAATCAACCTAATTCAGATTGTCGTTTATAACAATAGGAAGGGTGAACTATACAGAGAGAAGTCATGGGAATCTATTAGAGAGTTTTTATCGGCACTTTTTAAATTAGACAAATCTATTTGTGCTCGCTGGTTCGGCCTCCAGACCCCGCCACACACAGAGTCGCAGGTTGGCGGGTCTCTATGTTGGCAAATTGATATAAGGCGCCCAACCAACTGCAAAACATATTGCATTAGATATAAGAAAAAAGTAATTTTATGTACATTTATAAAAAATGTAAATACAGTTTTAAAGCTCAGATATCTCTGATCGTATGTATATTAAATTAATTATGATCGTCAGCTATTAAAGCTTTTTAGTTAGATGATTTCTCAAGCATTTCAGTTTTTCACAAATAAATTAATTTGAGCGTTAACTTAATAATAGTAAATCAATTAACAGACTTACTAACTGGAAAGAAATTTATTTACCTCAAAACATAAAATAATTTTATTTAGTGGTAATTACTGTACTAACTATTTTGTGAATAGTTATATTTATACAAATAACTTTTTATTAACAGGTTTAAACCTGAAAATAGTATTAGCTCCGAAACGTTTATTGAAAATCACACGGATTTCGGGTTTTTCTGACAGGTGTTGTACCACTTGTCTAATCCAGCAGTTCCGGGGTTACATAAAATCTAACTACGGTTAGTTAAAAAAATATAAAATAAAAACATTATTAAAGAAGAAAACTTTTGAAAGCGATAAAAAGTATATTGCAACCGCCCCTCTTTAAAAGTGCCCATTCCTCTTTAAAATTCCATAGTAACGTATCACTATGTGACGCTATGTTTCAGCTAATGGATATTAAGCAAATTACCAAATACTACAACCTAGGGACAGTATTAGAGATAAATTAATAATTATGTCGTTATTATACATGCTGAAAATGTTAATATTATGATTTTAAGAATAAATATTCCATGATTAATTATCGTTGGCTTGCAAATTCCCACGACAGGATACATCGCGTGTCGTTAGTCGAAGGAACTCCTGAGTGTTGTGTAACACCGTGAGTGTATATAACGATAGGGAGACCGTAAAGTGACCAGAGCGTCCTAGCACCAACATGAAGGTCCTTCTGGTTCTTGTGGTAGCTGCAGCAGTGTTTGCTGACGACAATAAGGACCAAGAGAAGAAACACACTAAACGGGGACTTTCTGACTTCGGAGAAGGATTGGACTTTGGAGACCATTATCACGAAGGGCATCATTTTGGGGGTATCGGAGGTGGAAGCAGCTATGGAGGTAAGGAAATCAAATCAATAACCATTCACAAGGAGGTAAAAGTGCCATACCCAGTTCACGTGGAGAAAAAAGTTCCTTATCCAGTGAAGGTTCCCGTCGACAGACCAGTCCCAGTCCACGTGCCAAAGCCCTACCCAGTTCCCGTTGTGAAAACTGTTCCCTACCCAGTCAAGCAGTATATCCCTGCACCTTATCCAGTCGAGAAGAAAGTCCATTACCCTGTAAAGGTACATGTGGATAAGCCATATCCTGTACACATCCCCAAGCCCTATCCAGTCTACGTAGAGAAGAAGGTGCCTTATCCCGTCGAGAAACACGTTCCTGTTCCCGTCAAGGTCCCTGTGGAGCGTCCAGTGCCTTATCACGTCCCAGTTGTGAAACACGTACCGTATCCTGTGGAGAAGAAGGTACCTTATCCCGTCAAAGTTCCAGTGGTTAAGCCAGTACCCTACCCCGTGGAGAAGCCCTACCCCGTGGTTGTAGAGAAGAAGGTTCCGTATCCAGTAGAGAAAGAGGTTCCTTATCCGGTGAAGGTCCCAGTTCACATTCCAGTACCCGTTCATGAGGAGCACCATGGAGAAGAAGAGGGAGGTTATGGAAGCTATGGTGAACACGTTTTCGGGGGAGAAGTAAGCTCCTTTGGAGGGCAAGATGGATGGCATGGCTTTTAAAATACAATCTCCGTTGATATTGGCATTTCATACAAGAAATGACCGTGGTCTTTTAATTTATTTGAAAATAAATAAATATATTCAGACCAAATATCATTTATAGTACTCTGGACATTTTTATTATACTGTGTATAATAATCATTTAACCCCAGTGTAGAAATAAATATACTTTGTACATTGAATGTATTTTATTATTTTGTTTTATGTAATAACATTCTTGTAATGAACAATACTCTATCAATAAATAATGTATACCTATTGAAACAAAAAAGACTCAATTATTTTACACTTATTATTCTTATTTTGCCTATGGAATGTACTAGGTGAAATAGATTTGCAAAATATTTACAATAACTAGTTAAAATAACAATAATTATTATTTTGATACGGCATTGGACAGATTAATTACCTGAGAAAACTAGTTTAAAAGTTAAAATTAAACAACTATTTTGACTGTGGAGGAAATGTCTGAAACATTAACAACAATATTTTAAAGTTTTGTTCTATATATGCCAGCTGTTTTCAATTCATTGTTATTATAGTATCTTAAAAGTTGTAATTAGTCGATATAGATAAATTATTAAACTAACCTTTATAGTTTTAATCAAATTATTCCCATGCTACCTCAAGATCAATCTACAAGCTTAAGTTATGCATTGGAAATTAATTAAGTTGTATGACTCACAATAAAATTTATATTTGTTACCAGAGTAAAATATTACGGGTTGTTTTGTTAATTATGTTGCTTAAAATTATATTTTAAATTAGAGACAACGTAAGCTTTCTTTGATCCGAGAAGAGTGTGAGTTACCTCGAAAATATTACAGAACTTAAGATGTTTAGTTGTATGTAGTCGCCAGACCCAATCTGACAATAATATCGGATAAACAAGCCTTGCCGAAAGGTATTTTATGTAAAACATCAATAACATTTTGTTACTAATAAATAAAATAATTTCGCTTACTACAGTTACTATACAGAATACTATACGTCATGTAAGCTACTTACTTTATGGTTTGCTCAGGTTTATCGTAGCAAAATATTGAGAGCGCACTTTTCTATAGCATTCCTGAAGCAAAATTACCAAGAAGTTGAGCAAGGTCTTTTCAAGTTGTGGATACATTTTAAATATCTATATAATGGTTTTGTTAAAGTTATGTGCAATGTTTGCTACCTACAAAAAGTCTTAAGGTAACAAATTTTTTCTAGGGTAATAGATTAGTAGATAACTCTTGTTTGACTTTTTCTACGGTCATCAAAATAAACAAATAGGAAAGGCATTTTCTTATGTTATGAATCAAAGTTAATATATTGCTTTGCAAGAGACTAAACCAGTGTTTTTATCTTCGACACTGATTCATTCTGAAGGCGAAACAAAGCTGCTGTGGATATTGTTTACGAGTATTTTCTTTAAAAAATATGGTTATTACACAGCTGATCTGATGCATTCTCATTTTAAATAACAACGATTATCTTCAAACAAAATATTGATTGCATATAAATTAGGATTAAGTATTTCTTGTACGTGGTAAAATAGGTTTCTGGTTGGAACGTAGATAAGTTCACTTGGGTAAGTTCACTCCAAGTTTATGGCAGAGGCCGAAGGGGCAGATGACAGCATCAAAGGCCAGTTTAACCCTTGGCTTGTTTACGGAGAGGCTTGTCTCCGACTGTTTCCGTCTAGAGATGTGTGCTAACTCCAAGTTTATGGCAGAGGCCGAAGGGGCAGATGACAGCATCAAAGGCCAGTTTAGCCCTTGGCTTGTTTACGGAGAGGCTTGTTTTTCGACTGTTTCCGTCTAGAGATGTGTGCTAATTCCAAGTATGGCAGAGGCCGAAGGGGCAGATGACAGCATTAAAGGTCAGTTTAACCCTTGGCTTGTTTACGGAGAGGCTTGTCTCCGACTGTTTCCGTCTCTTGATTGAATTTAACTTATTGTAGTGGTTTGGTTGCGTGAGTCCGACCACCCACTAGGCAGTGGCAGAAAAACTGCGGTAAATTGCACCGCCTAAGATAACAAGACGGCAACATCACAGGTAAACTTTGTTCCAACCTCCAAAAATAACGATACACTTTTCTACTATCCCATTATTCATAAGTAACTATAGAATCGAATAATTTATATGCTTAACAATTTAAAAAAAACAAACATTCTTTACTTAATTTACTCAAAAACATATTTACCGCTACTATTATTATTGTTGGCTATTATCGACATTTTCAAAACAAGCTAATTTTTACGTAAATTTAGTAATATGATAGATGAAAATAACTATAAAATCAAAATATCTAAGAAGTTTTTATTAATTTTTACCAGTGGTGTGAAAAAATTATACGCCTAGCCAAATCGTGACAATTCCACGATTAGCTGTGGAGTGAGCCATTTATAAAATTTGTCACGTCTTTGTGTATATATGTTACTGTGTTCAGAAAATGTATTATTTACAAATAATTTGACTAAGCAATTATTATATATAATAACCCAGGAATGGGTCCATAAGGACCACTCGGCTTCGGAATTTTGGCTTGTGGGTGTGTGGATTCGCTACTATGTTAGTAGGTCCTTACCCAATCACCCAGGGACTCAAAACCGGGATGTACATCAACATAAATAATTATATTAATTAGGAAAGTTAATTTGTAAGTTCAGTTGATGTTTGTTAACGCTGTTTTTTTAATATAATTCTTTTTGTAATTTAACAAATATAGAATATAATAATAAACAACAGAAACACAAAACATGCACGGTACTTAACCCTCAATTTATTTATTTACTACCGTAAATCTTGGAGTGATATAACAGTTTTCTGATTTCCATTTTTCTTACATCTCACTGAAACCATCAATACCACACTAAGCGAAAAGGAGAGGGAAGGGTCACACTATCACTGTACGTGTAAGGGAGGGTGAGTTTCTACCACTGTACGTGTATGGGTGGGTAGGTGGGTTACTATCACTGTACGTGTATGGTTGGGTAGGTGGGTTACTATCACTGTACGTGTATGGGTGGGTAGGTAGGTTACTATCACTGTACGTGTAAGGGAGAGTGAGTTACTGTCACTTTACGTATATGGGTGGGTGGGCCACTACCACTGTACGCGTATGGTTGGTTCTTATAGGGTGGGACAAACAAAATAGGCACTGTTCGCTTCGGTCGCTGCCGGTAGATGAGAATATTTTCAGCCTTGCCAGATTGAAATCATAAAAATTGGAATTCGATCAGGATACATACTCGTACTTGCTCTCATTGAGTGCATCACTTGAATTCATTCAGATTTAGTTTCCTGCTACGCGTTACCAATAGAAAACATCCACTCAGACAAAGGTAAGAAAATGTGTAAACTAACTGTAATTTTACTAGACACGACAAATATAGATCAGTATAATGTAAATGTCTAAATTCATGTTTCTTTCAAACATTTTATATCACTAAATTCATTTGTCAATAACATTAGTAATTAACTTTTTATTTATTAATTTCAGCAAATGTTATAGGTTTATTATTATTTCTTGTTTTAGATATTTTTAAGTTTAATATAAAATATATAGAATTATAAAATATCACTAATTTAAATCAATGTGAATGTATCAAATTGTTACAAGGCCGATAGCCATTTTCGTTAAGGAAGTAGAAAGTTTAGTACAAACCTGATTATTTTATTAAAAAAAAAAAATGATTAACGAATCAAAATGTAAATGAAGAATGATCGAATTAATTATACGTCAACGATTGTTGACAAAAATTCTTAAAATGTTGATTATATACGTAGTTTAATCTACGATGGAGTAAAATACTCAAGTATGTAAGCGAAGTATGCATTAATGTGTGAACGAAGGATTTATTTATTTAAAAAGAAAGTTCGTGATGATAAAAAATACACACGCAGAAAGAAGGCAATTTATTCGGTAGTTAAATGAGAGAGAAGTACAGTATTCATAATTAAAAAAATACAACAATATTAAATTAGAAATGTAATAAAAATACTTTTAACCATAATACATATTTATTTAATTATAAAACCTGTAGTTTTAATACAAAAATAGACAAAATAAAAAAGAGTGTGGATTTAACAGGTATGTGAGAAATTCATAAATATTCATAGTAAAAACATTAACTATGGATTATTTTTCACTTGATCCTTTCATCCATTTAATAATACAGTCCAACAGGTTGCCAGTCAACTGGATGAATAGGTTACATCTCACTGTGAACCTATTCGATTATTGTAACTTATTGTGAGTACGTTTTTACAAACATTTACCTACCCCATTATCAAATTAGAACCATTTGATCAGCGGCCAGTGGGAATTAGTAGGGGTGTTCGTCTTATCTTTAGAGGGCGTTGTAAGGGTTTACAGCCCTTTAGTGGACTAATTAGGCCCATGGAGGGTGTTGGACTGTCGTGCATGGAGGGGTGGGATCCGTGATACTATCTCAGCCAGCCTAGCTACAGTACGTGTAATTACACAAATCCTTATCCAAACACGATGAGGCCTAATTGGATATGAGAGTAGCGTGATGGCCTACACCTCAATCAGGCGTTAACGCATTCCACCTACCCACCTCCCTCTGCATTAAACGGTGTGAACAAAATTACGTGTTTGGATTCCGATATACTTGTCAGTTAGCTGTAAATCAGACCAACACTACGTGGTTCGGATTCCACATAAAGTTGTAGGTCCCTTAGTTGCCCTGGCTGTTAGGCTATTAATAAATCGCCCTTTCTGAGGAACAGTTGAACTCAGTTAGGAACCAGATTACACTCATCCACACTCATATCATCATTTATATTCGCTTTAAATTACGCACAACATTGTGTCGGTGTCTCATAAGTAAGAATGAAAGTATAAAATTTAAGTCTTTATGTTGCCTTAGCTATTGGGCTTTCAATAATTGAACCTTTCTGGGTCTTAGTCGATCTTAGTTAGTAACAAGGCCACATTCATTTAAATGCACACATCATATCGCTGAGAATACACATTCACCCATATCTTGCACATTAATTCGAAACCCAAATTAATCTATATTGGATAGTCAGTGTCTTAAAGGGGACCGTTTCACCTGATTAAATGAAATGGCTTTCTATTTCAAGGATTCGGTTTGTAATAATGTTCGTATTGCAATACTTGAATTGTCATTTTATGTATAAAGAGCTTCTTTAGTGGACTATAAGTTGATTTTTTTAGAAAACTCAGTATTTTTATACTTTTTCCTTAGTTAAATATATCAAATTTTAAATGTAATTTTTGACAAATTTAAATTAAAAAACTTTACATCATCAACTTATGGTCCACTATAATGGACCGATAATAATTATTCAGTATTCATTATAACTCATTATAATAAACACAAACCGTACAGTTGAAATAGAACTGCTTGTTTTGGCCCTCTAACAGTAAGATTGTATGTCTACCATGGTGTAAGGAAACAAGGGCGTGGGTGGAGATGCTGGCGGCGTGGTGACGTCAGTCGGTCAGCAGCTTGGCCGGTACTACACCAGGATATCCCTGTGTACGGTGTATTAAGACTACGGTCCTAGTTCAAACAGTTTCTAAGCTCTTATGAAGATGAAGTTTTGTTATTACATAAAACGATCATCATCAAAACAATGATATAAAAAAGTAATTGCGACAAAAATAGATAAAGTATTCTAATGAATGACTGCTGTGAGAGTAGTGTGGAGCAGGGAGACAGAGTGTAGCGTGTAGCTGGTGCCTGAGTGACGTCATGTGCACCACCGATCAGTGTTATGAGCACACTACGGGCTGTTGACTTTCCAGCGGTGGATTGGCAGTGTGGAGCAGGGAGACGGAGTGTAGCGTGTAGCTGCTGCCTGAGTGACGTCATGTGCACCACCGATCAGTGTATGAGCACACTACGGGCTGTTGACCTTCCAGCGGTGGATTGGCAGTGTGGAGCAGGGAGATGGAGTGTAGCATGTAGCTGCTGCCTGAGTGACGTCATGTGCACCACCGATCAGTGTATGAGCACACTACGGGCTGTTGACCTTCCAGCGGTAGATTGGCAGTGTGGAGCAAGGAGATGGAGTGTAGCTTGTAGCTGCTTCCTGAGTGACGTCATGTGCATCGCTGATCAGTGTATGAGCACACTACGGGCTGTTGACTTTCCAGCGGTGGATTGTCAATGTGGAGCAGGGAGACGGAGTGTAGCGTGTAGCTGCTGCCTGAGTGACGTCATGTGCACCACCGATCAGTGTATGAGCACACTACGGGCTGTTGACTTTCCAGCGGTGGATTGGCAGTGTGGAGCAGGGAGATGGTGTGTAGCTTGTAGCTGCTTCCTGGGTGACGTCATGTGCGCTGCTGATCAGTGTATGAGCACACTACGGGCTGTTGACTTTCCAGCGGTGGATTGGCAGTGTGGAGCAGGGAGATGGAGTGTAGCGTGTAGCTGCTGCCTGAGTGACGTCATGTGCGCTGCTGATCAGTGTATGAGCACACTACGGGCTATTGACTTTCCAGCGGTGGATTGGCAGTGTGGAGCAGGGAGATGGAGTGTAGCTTGTAGCTGCTTCCTGAGTGACGTCATGTGCGCTGCTGATCAGTGTATGAGCACACTACGGACTGTTGACTTTCCAGCAGTGGATTGCCAGTGTGGAGCAGGGAGATGGAGTGTAGCTTGTAGCTGCTTCCTGAGTGACGTCATGTGCGCTGCTGATCAGTGTATGAGCACACTACGGGCTGTTGACTTTCCAGCGGTGGATTGGCAGTGTGGAGCAGGGAGATGGAGTGTAGCGTGTAGCTGCTGCCTGAGTGACGTCATGTGCGCTGCTGATCAGTGTATGAGCACACTACGGGCTGTTGACTTTCCAGCGGTGGATTGGCAGTGTGGAGCAGGGAGATGGAGTGTAGCGTGTAGCTGCTGCCTGAGTGACGTCATGTGCATCGCTGATCAGTGTATGAGCACACTACACTGTTGACGGGCTGTTGACCTTCCAGCGGTGGATTGGCAGTGTGGAGCAGGGAGATGGAGTGTAGCGTGTAGCTGCTGCCTGAGTGACGTCATGTGCATCGCTGATCAGTGTATGAGCACACTACACTGTTGACGGGCTGTTGACCCTCCAGCGGTGGATTGGCAGTGTGGAGCAGGGAGATGGAGTGTAGCATGTAGCTGCTGCCTGAGTGACGTCATGTGCACCACCGATCAGTGTATGAGCACACTACGGGCTGTTGACTTTCCAGCGGTGGATTGGCAGTGTGGAGCAGGGAGATGGAGTGTAGCATGTAGCTGCTGCCTGATTGACGTCATGTGCACCACCGATCAGTGTATGCGCACACTACGGGCTGTTGACCTTCCAGCGGTAGATTGGCAGTGTGGAGCAAGGAGATGGAGTGTAGCTTGTAGCTGCTTCCTGAGTGACGTCATGTGCATCGCTGATCAGTGAATGAGCACACTACGGGCTGTTGACTTTCCAGCGGTGGATTGGCAGTATGGAGCAGGGAGATGGAGTGTAGCGTGTAGCTGCTGCCTGAGTGACGTCATGTGCGCTGCTGATCAGTGTATGAGCACACTACGGGCTGTTGACTTTCCAGCGGTGGATTGGCAGTGTGGAAAACAGTACAATTCCAGTTGATCAAAGCTGTAATTCCATTGATACATTGTAAACAATGCAAACTTAACAACATTATTAATTAAGTGAAGACAAGTATAAAATCATAAATTCTTGAAAGGTAATATTATATTATCATCAAAAACACTATTGAAAGTAAAATTTCTTTCAATTAAACTGTAAATCATATTTTAATGCAAATTTAAATTAACATACGTACAATGCAGAGCCAAATTATAAAATGAAAAAAGTTACGGTTTAATTTACAGAATTGACTGTCTGCCTAGTTTTCATTACGCTCAGTTCATCATATTAATATTGGCCTGCATTTTATTTTACTGTATAATAATTTTGAACGCTAAATTATGCTTTTTCTTAGAAAAATTAGTGTAATTTTTATTATTATTATTATAGTAAAATATTTTATGCTATCGATTTTCTGTTTCATTACGTTAAGGGGAGTCGGATGGCCCTATCTCACCCATGTTAATTTGCATAAGTTCAGGAACATTTTTCTCAGGAACTGAAAAAGATAGCTACACAGTTGTTTTGTTATTTTAAAGAGAGTATCTTTTACTACATTTTGAGTGTATAATATTATAAAAAATTGAGTTTTTAATTTTTTACGAGTTTTTAAAAATATCGTTAAAAAATTGCCATTTTCAATTAATTATATAATTGTATGTCATAAACTATGAACAGTTGAGCAATATCCAACACTCAAAATTTAAGCAGTTTATTATGACAATCAAAACAAAAAAAAAAAATTACTGAGCTATCTCTATTATTTCCTGAGAAAAATGTACCTTTGCATAAAAAATACTCATTTTTCAGGAATCGCATTGGAACTTTGATTTACTCTATGTATGCTATATTATTATGTTAAACTTACTTTAATACATCCCAGCTCCATACGTAGGGTTATCTGGGTCTTCTTCCTCTTGAAATAAATCTTCCAGGTGGAGTTTTGCCAAACTTGCTTTCTTACGGTACTTCTTTTCAATTTCATCTACTGCTTTTTCCGCTTTGTATATTCTAATTTGATCTAATTTTTTCATCATCTTGACTAAATTGTTGCCTGGTGATATACCTAACTTATTTAATACTTGGCATCTAACAGTAAATCCTTTGTTGTAACAGGCTAATGCCTCAAATACCCCCAGTTCTAATGTTGTTTTCAGCACAAACGTAGTTTTCGGGACTCGTGACCATATTACACTATTTAGTGATTCATTACAATTCTGAGTGCCCCCATGCAAGCACTTTTTCAAGAGATTAGGTTGTGCCAAGTCTTTAAATATTGGTTTTATTTGCTCCATAATTATCTGTGGAAGATGAAAATGCTGAGTATGGTCATAGGGCTCATTCTTTGCCAACGCTTTATTGTACTTGCACCAACTCTCGTCTCCTTTTGGGCAAAGCTCGTGAGAGGGCGACGAATTGGATGACGCTATATGGAAAAATTCTGCCCACACAGCTTGTTTCATTTCATTTAGGTCTTTGTTGACATTTCTTCTTATGGCTACTCCATATAAATTTTGAATTTTGTTAATGGCAGCATCCGTTAGGCGGCCACGACCCCCAATAGTTTTACCGTCTTCTAGTTGGTCACGTCCTTTCGCTGTCTTTATTTTTCTAAGCCTAGTGCCCATCCTTTTTTGGACGTGACCAACACATTCAAGTTTCTCAGGTAAACAGTCTGGACCCATAAGGTTGTTCTTTTAGCACAGCAGGGAAAGCAGAGCCATCACCGTCACCTAAATAGTGAGTATAGCGTATACCGTACTGTGCTACTGACGTGTTGAACATATTCACCACTCCTTCAACCTCCATCCCCCCACTTACACCTTGATAATTTGCAATGCAATTAGCTTCATGCTTTCTTTGTAGCCTATCTTTACATCTACAGTGTTTGGTATAAACTCTTATATCTAAAACTTTACCCGTATCCACACTAATTGCTGACACCGCGCCATTTAGGGACCTGTGTCCGCGCCTCTGCCAAGTGCCATCGAATGCTGCACAAATATCTCGATTTCCATCATTTGCCACAATTGTTTCTTGTACAGCCTCTCTCATGCTTTCCATACATACCTCTTTAGTTACATTACAGAGAATTTGATTATAATATTTGAATGCTGGAGGATTTGCAAAATTCATTATGGCACAAACATTTTTGGCCGCATCTTCACCTTTTCCGATGCACCTAAACGCGTACACTAATCTTGTATTTATTTCACTTTTTCCCTTATCTATCTTACTATCATTTCTTTCAGATACTTCAAATGTACATTCACTACATAAAATGGTAATTTTACAGCTTAGGCCTACTCTACTGTCAGTTTGTATTCTGAGCGAACCGCCACATTTTACGCAAACTGCGATTTTTGATAGTAAATTTTCAAACTTATTTAGGTTTACAATATCATTACATTCATTATTATCAGTTAGGAAAGAATCATACTCAGCTAAACTAGCTTGTAACTTCCTTTTGGATGTGCTTTCTCTCACTGGAACATTGGTTTGTTTTGGAATACAAACTGTAGTAGGCCTAGGAATAGGTTGGTCAGCATCTGATTCAACTTCATTAGGCCTAAAACGTTTTGTGTTTACATTACACACTTTTCTACGTTTTTGGAAAACCCTAGTAGGTGCCCTAGGCATTTTATTTACAGAAATAAGAACACACCACCATACATAAACTAATTTACACAAAAACACTGATAAACTCACAATATTTTGTATTATAACCACCAAAAGTTTCAAACCACTTCAAAACAAAGCAGACAGCTGTTGAAACAACAACAAACAGTGCTTCCAACATCACAGCTGTAATAGTAGGGGCGTTATAAACAGTTAGAAAGGGAATATGTACTATAACGAGTGTATGAAAATAATTGCACGTACAACTGCAAAAATTGAAGGTGCAACATTTTACTAAAACGTTCATAAAACGAGTTACACTGCAAGGAATTTCATATATTAGGTCTTAAAATAACCGTGAGATTCTAAGCTATAATAAAACATTAAAAACCAAAAATCCATAATTTTTTACCAAAAACCCATCCGACTCCCCAAGAAAGGGTCAAACGCCAACGAAATCAATATATTATTTATGATAGTTGATTAAATAATATTTAAAATGATGTATATAATTTATATTTTATTAAAACTAAGCCTGCATTATTATTATAGGATGTATATTTTTAATTGAAATTATTTTGCCTTTTCAATATAATGTTGTGACTCCAATTTTTTTTTATATTTTATGTTAATACTATTATAGCTTTTTAAATCTTCCTCTGGAACAGAATGCCTACAATATTAATCTCATGTTTAAATGTACATTTAAAAGTGTAAAATATACACTTTGTATTTTTAAGTTATTTTGTATGGAACGTATTATCCACGGTCAACCACGGTCAACATAATACGCCAACTACTATTGCCAAAACAGGGTTAAAACAAAACACAAACGACATCACAGTTTAGTCAAAACAATAATTGTTCGTAAATATGAAAAGAAATTTGAATATCGTGGTGTGTTCCAAATAGTCCAGAGTCTTTTCACTTGTATACAATAAAGAAATACAGCTTAACGAAAACGGTACTTCAATTTTCCTATGGAAAGGAAACACTACAAGAATCAACAAACCCAGAGAGACGAACAAAGTTTCAAATACGATTCAAATTGGATTTTCTGGTGTACGAAAAATAAAGATATGTAAAATATTGATTATCGATGTCTAGTTGGATGTCGTGTACTCTGTGTTTTGTTGGATGTTTGAGTTCAATGTATAGTTGGATGTACTCGATGTCTAGTTGGATGTTGCGTGTTCGATGTCTTGTTGAATTTTTGTACGCAATGTTTAGTTGGAAGTATTTGATGTCTAGTTAGACGTTGTTTATTCAATATCTTATTGGATTTTTGAACTCAATGTCCAGTTTGATGTTCTGTATTTGATGTCTTGTTGAATGTTTATACTCAAGTGTAGTTAGAAGTACTCGATGTCCAGTTGGATGTTGTTTATTCAATGTCTAGTAGGATGTCCTCGATGTCTAGTTGGATGCTTGAACAATGCCTTGTTGTATATACTCGATGTCTTGTTGGATGTTTGAACTTAATGTCTAATTGGTTGTACTCAATGTCTTGTTGGATGTATATGATCTAATTAATATGTACTCTATATATGATCTAATTAAATTTAAAATAAAAAACTTATTTTATTTGTGTAGTACCACAGAATAAGTAGACATAGCCTATTCTGTGGCAGTTCCAAATACAGAGTTACAAAATAATAAATTAAAATCCCATAATATGACCAGTTAAACTAAGTAAACAATCTTTGGAGTAAACAGGGCACCAAATCGTTTTAATTTGTGACAAGAATGGCATAACTATCAAACCTAGCAGCGTTTAAGTTGAACACTTAACTCATAGGCACTAAAAAAATTAGATGAAACTATGTTTTGTAAAGTGGACGTTTAAGGCATTTTCTGGAGCAAGGAGAATGGATCTCTCATAACATTCACGTAAATAATAATGTTATGTAAAGGAGAGGAAAGGCAAAGAACGGACAATGAAGACTGTTCAGTGTTAATCACGAAACGTTGCAAATGTTCAGAATAGTGACTAAAACTTTTACTGAACTGTTTTACTCAAATCGAAAAACCTACGCACAGTTATCTCCAAGCAGTTCAAGGGTATTCCAAATGTGTACACCCATACACTTACGGTAGTACTGATCCACCCGCCCTCCCATAAACGTACGGTGATATTGACCCACCCGACCTCCCATACACGTTCAGTGGTATTGACCCACCCGCCACCTCATACACGTACGGTGGTACTGATCCACCCGCCCTCCCATAAACGTACGGTGGTATTGACCCACCCGCCCTTCCTTACACGTACGGTGGTATTGACCCACCCGACCTCCCATACACGTACGGTGGTACTGATCCACCCACCCTCCCATAAACGTACGGTGGTATTGACCCACCCGCCCTCCCATACAAGTTCGGTGGTATTGACCCACCCGCCCTTCCATACACGTTCGGTGGTATTGACCCACCCGCCATCTCATACACGTACGGTGGTACTGATCCACCCACCCTCCCATAAACGTACGGTGATATTGACCCACTCACTCTCTCATACACGTTCGGTGGTATTGACCCACCCGCCCTTCCATACACGTACGGTGGTATTGACCCACACGCCCTTCCATACACGTACGGTGGTATTGACCCACCCGCCCTTCCATTCACGTACGGTGGTATTGAGCCACCCGACCTCCCATACACGTTCGGTGGTATTGACCCACCCGCCATCTCATACACGTACGGTGGTACTGATCCACCCACCCTCCCATAAACGTACGGTGATATTGACCCACTCACTCTCTCATACACGTTCGGTGGTATTGACCCACCCGCCCTTCCATACACGTACGGTGGTACTGATCCACCCACCCTCCCATAAACGTACGGTGATATTGACCCACTCACTCTCTCATACACGTTCGGTGGTATTGACCCACCCGCCCTTCCATTCACGTACGGTGGTATTGACTCACCCGCCCTCCCATAAACGTATGGTGATATCAATACCACTGTGCGTGTATGGGTGGGCGGGTAAGTAAAATAAATCACTAAATACAATTAGTTTCTGTTATAACCATTCGTTGAATCTAAAATATATATTTTTTCTATTTTTTGTTACTACTCAGACAATAATAAATCACTACATAAAAACACAGAAATAGCCATTTTGTTTGAAATTTCACGTATTTTCGTCTTCAAGTAAGACGAGGAAAACAGTCCTGGGCACCGACCATGGCCATAAAATTAATGATTTATGTTATACATTCTGAAAGGTATCACGCGAATGAGATATGGTCAGGAGTATCTAAATACATCAATTGTTTTTCTTGACGTCAAAAACCCCTTTCCCAAAACTTGAATCAAACCTTTATTTAAAATTAGTATTTCCCTAGTACACTATTTTTAACAGCTGTAATCGTCTTGCTTGTATTATAATTAGTTTGTCCAAGCAAATGAAACCAAATGTTAAAATTTTTATTTTTAAATTGAGTTTTTAAGTTGTTAAAAAGGAATTATATCAAGGGTTTTCTTTAAAACCCCAATCCTCATAATTTAAGTAAAATGTTTATGAGATACATCCACGAACATGTACACAGACACAGCATGGGGCGGTATGCAGTGGTTCCTGCTAGACGTTGAGCAACATCGACATGTCGAAACTATCATATATTATCGACTTCAATTTAAAAATCTCGTTATTTCGTATATCTTATCAAAATACCATATGAAGTAGAGGAAGTACTTTTATAAGTTAGTTTTTTCACAATAGTGCAAGTGCCTGAATGATTTAGGTTTTGATGAGGGCAGGAACGGACGCTTATCTTTTTAAAAATTAGGTAAATTGGAAAACCCTTTGTGATAGACCGAAGATAAAGCCAGTGGCCTTGAAATATTTTTACGACTGTTATTATTATTATTATTATTTATTTTTTATTTTTATTTATTTTTTTGTTTACACTATTTTTGTGTGTGCCTCTTTCAAACAGTTTACCAAAGGGTTGTTAAAAAGGAAGCCTGTTTTCCTGCCCTAAGCAAAATTGAAGTACTTATACTGTATATTTATTACGAGGACCCTTAAAAATTACTATAAGTCTAATAACCTTATCGCAACAGTAGTCTATGGTAGTTGTACAAACCAGGCACGTCTGGGTCGTCAGTTGCTAACGAGGCTTATAATAAATACCGAACCTTCAGAAGCTATTAAACAATTAGGTGAGTGCCTTACAGTCCTTTCTGCCCGGGGAAATGGCCGGCATTAGGGTAAACGCACGCACGCCGAAATCGGAAGGGTTGTATATTGTGGACCACCCGAAGAGTCTGGTTTAGTCTGTTACTTACATCCCTAGCTGCACTTCGCTGGGCTGACGATTCACGAGAGTTTAGAAGGGTTGTAGATTGTGGACTAAACCGGCAGGTCTGGTTTAGTCTGTAGCCCTATCATAAGGCTACTGATTGAAGCCTCTGTTACTTACATCCCAAGCGGCACTGTGCTGGGCTGACGATACACGAGAGGTTGGAAGAGTTGTAGATTGTGGACTAAACCGGCAGGTCTGGTTTAGTCTGTAGCCCTATCATAAGGCTACTGATTGAAGCCTCTGTTACTTACATCCCAAGCGGCACTGTGCCGGGCTGACGACACACGGGAGGTTGGAAGCAAGTGTTGGACTTAGAAGCGTAAACATTACCACGCCTGACCTCCATCCAAACTTTGCTGTATGCTGGGTCTACAAGATGAAGTGGTTAGTCATGTAAAGGGTGGTGCCACGTACAATAAAATTTCCACTATAGAAAATTACTTTAATTAAGAGCTATTTTCAATCAATATTTTGGATGTTCTGTGACTGTTACTGCCTCCAATATCTATTGTTAATAAAATTAATCAGGTAAAACTGGAACGATTAAATAGAAAGTTAATATATCCACTCTACATTGGTTTTATTGTATCAAGGGAGATGTAGTTCCTTGAAATATACCACTTTCCCCACCCGATTGGAATTTGGGGAGGTTGTAGGGAGCCCCTTGATATAGGGGAACTAAATATTTACAAATAACACAAAATGGGTTAATCAACTCATTTAAAGAAGAAAATATGAAATACAATGTTTCATTAAAATGCTGTAACCCTTGTGAATTATAGAGCTTTAAAAATTGAAAATTGTACCCCGAAATTTCATACTTTTTTACATTTGTTTTTAAATATAAAAAAGTGTTTCACCTATATAAAAATTTATAAGGACTTTAATTAAAACTATTGAATGTACCTTTCAGAATCTTTCCTTTTTTCACGATTAGCAAAAGCTAGATATAGCATTTTATAGACGACACTGTTGTCAATGAACAAAAATAACTGTCTTTTCCGACGTGAATATCTTTAATATGACGACTCCTACAAATAATGTAAGAGGCTTAATTTGAGAAGGATAAAATTATTAAACATTTAAGATTAATGAGGGTATTATAACACAAAATTAAAACAGAATTGTAGCCAAATACTTATTGGCTATTTGTCCACTATTGGCACTTTGTGGCTAATAAAGTGTTGCCAACTGGACTTTGGTTTTCGACTTGGCCACATTTTGCTAATAATTTCCTATTTTAACTGACAGTGAAAAAAATGATTTTTAAGAAGGTTTATTGCAAGTGACAAAACGTTTGAGGGTTGGTTTACCAAAAAAAGTCCTTTTTTATAATTAGATATGCCTATAGAAATATATGAGTATTATAATTCATGTTTCATGTTTTTATCACAAAATTCTATGTTTTAACTTCAAATACATAAAAAAGTTTTAATTTAATTGAAAAGTGGTAATAACTTTATTTATTGAGTATAAATTTACCTTTCTAATGATAACTTATAAATCAAAATATCTTCGAACAGAAAAAGTTATTAATGAGAAGTGATTTATTTTACACTATAAGTTTAGTAAACCCTTCAAAACTAATAATGTTTTAAAATATAATTTTATATTTTTCATATAAAACTTATTATTTTAAAGTTGATGGATAAAAAGCTGATATCATGTGTTCAATTATGACTATTGGCAGCTTTCAACAAGCATATTATGTTTTTATGTTTACATGTTTTTTGTATAACTTCTTTCGTAGCAGCAGTGAAGTATGTTGGAAATCCAATATTTTCAATTCGCGAATTTGTTTTATACTTTTATATAGCTAAAATTGTTATGAAGAACCCAAAAACACTTTATATACTCATAAAGGAATAAGTTATGTTTGATGATTTTACGAAATTTTCCACGAATTCCATAATTTATTTGCAACTATTATTAATCCATAAATATAATCTATATACTAAACAGTTTGATTTGAACAAGTTTCTTTATAACTTTTTGCGTTGAATTTGTTAAAATTGTGAAAAACTAGGATTGTCTGTACGCCACTTTAATGTATCGTTATTATGTTGTTGAGATCATAATAAGTGATTTATGAAACACCTAGTTAATTATTTTGAATATAAATTTCTAGTATTATGATTTTTATATTTTTTTTCATGAACTATCTTTTTCTGAATTTGCCAGTGTTCCATCAGTAACTATCAGCTTTTATAATAAGTACGTGAATATGACTCAAAAACAAAAAAATTGGTTGAATACATTTTTTTCTATTTTCATTCGTAACAATTGGGATAATGGCGGAAAAGCACAAATTCCAATCCGCCTTTGCGTTTTACAATATTTCCAAAGTTAAAATCATAACAAGTGATTTAAAAAACCCCTTTGGTACTAATTTTCTTTAAAATAAGAAGTGTATTTTTCGATGTATTCTAACTATTTGCTATTTTTTCTTACTTGTTGTTTAATAAGTATATGGACTATTTCCGGACTTTAGAACTCCTTCACGAGTTACAAAAGGTTTCAAACCGATATATCACCTTTCTATTTAATCGCACTCTCCTAAAATGTTTTACCTGGTTTCTTGTAGTATGTTTGTCTACCAGCAAACTAGTATTGAGATCCTATGATAGTTATTCTAAGAGTCATTTATACAACATATTATTCCTTATAATGCCTTGTATTACCCCCCATTTATACTAAACAATATTTCAGCAAACATTCAATAATATTCCAAAAATAATAATGCTGCTTTTAGAGTAATTATCCCTCTTACAATCCTAAAATGACCTGTTCATATTCTCGACGGATAACAAAGTTCATAAAACTACTTTATGATAAAAAAAGATTGATATTCTTGGAAAACAAAAGTTTGAACATTTTACATTAAAATAACAATTTAATAATTAATAATTAAAATAACAAATTAATAAACCAACATCAACAAATCAAATAATTCACAATACATCCAATAATCCAACTTCACACAAATTAGCAGCCTTCCACAGTATCCCACCCACCCTCCCACACACATACGGTGGTATTGCCCACCCACACTCCCATATACTTACGGTGGTATTGCCTGCCCATCCTCCCACACGACAATCTATGTTTACTTTAGGCATGCTGGAATCATTGATAGAGCCGTCTATTTGTTATTGAATACCACTGATTTAGTACTAATTTCTATTAAATTACTATCGTATTATACTGCATTAGTATTTAAATTTATCCATACACCACACAGTTGTACGTGAGTTTATGTCATTTTGTTACTATAAACTATACGAATAAAGATGTAGTTTTATTATTGTAAACGCGTTATTTTGTTATTTAAAATTAGTTCGGTAAGATTAAAAATTCAATAGGATTTTTATATATTACTCAGTTTTTATAGTATATTTTCAATTATAAAGTCATTTTTTAATCTACATTATAGAACCAATATAATGTTGGATAATCAAGAAAACAAAGAGGTTGGAATTGTATAACGCCTTCTAGAACTACGTATGCACACCTACTGCTACAGTGACTGGAAACTTGCATTATCATAATTGAAGGCGCCCACACTCATGTCTTTTGTAGCATCAATCCCTACTAAACTAATTACAATTCCCTACATAATGAATGTTAGTAGTAAGCTCCTAAAATAAAATGCTTCTGTTTCAAAAATAAGTAATTCCTCATTTTTATTCTTATATTTTAACATATTTACATCTGTTCATGATGTAAAAGTATTTAAAACGACTAATTACCAATCATAAACATTAAAGACTTATTAAAAATACTTTTTCAGGTCCTTAAATGTTTCATCAATTTTGTATACAAACCACTGTTCATAAATTAATTTTTATGTGCATTAAAAGAAGTATAATGTTTTTAAAAAGCATATTAATTTCAAAATTTAAACTATTGTTAATTCTTGAATTGTTAAAAAAAATGAAATAAATATTGCTCACAATATTTAAGTATTTTTAACTAATTTGGATTTTATTGCATTTTTTTATTGCATTTATTTATTTAATTTTTTTTAATTTTACCATGATAGTTAAACCAAGCAAATAACATATTAAAAAATTAATGTTATTTAATGTTTATTCCAATTTTATTAAAAATAATTTTTATAGATTTTGCAGTCTGTTATTTTATGGCTTGATGAAAAGCCACCAATAACTTCAAAAATGTCTGTAATAGTACTTCTTTGGTCTGATCGTATCACTTCAACAGACTTCAGAAAGATTTGTTTCCAGATTATTCCTGTCAAGAACAAATGACTACCGGGTGCTCATTACTTATAATAATAGTAATAATATATTTTGTTCTACAGTTACATTCAATATATACTACTAAATTGTCATTACCGAACAAATTTTAACTGTCAGCACAAAAAGATTGGTGTTGATAATTTAGAGGTACATATATTTTTAATTGAGTATTAGACAATGCCTTTTACCAAGATTTTAATTATTCCATAGGCAAGTCAAGAGATGGTACGTTGTATCAACATTACCAGTAGTCTTAACATAGGGTGGTTGGACAAGTACATGATATGGAGGGCCCTGATTTGAGTTTGCTCCTCTATAAGTTGTGTACAAAGATGGACAGATGGACTAAAAGAAATCAAGTCCTTCGCGCATATACAGGATGTATCTGAAATGTGTGGATATATTCCAAGACAGTTCCTGAATATGTCCACCCACCAGTATTCTATGAGCCAAAATAAAGTACAAATGTCAGTTAAAGATGTACTCTAAAATGCTTCTTTTCCTAGATATCCTTTTATTTATTTATTTTTTTTTTTTACTCAATAATTTATAATTGTGGAAGAGTGGAATGTCTAAACCGATTGAGTTGTAATTTTATATATTATGCCATCCATACAATCATCAAAGTCACAAAAACATTCCGTTTCAAAACGGTGGCCATATTATTTTTTTTTTAATAAAATAACTGAAAAAATTAATTTGTCTAGAATTTATCAAGAATAAATAATGTTTTGTAGCCAATTAAATGTCCTATGTAATAGCTAAATGTTTTTTTTACATTTATTTTTTTTAACTTTTAGTTTTCTTGAGACTGAAATTTTAAAAAGGCAATGTTTAAGACATCGCATGTAAAGTAGTTTATTGCATTCATTTCAATACAAAATATAACATGAATTAAAATCTTCTGATTTTTATCCATTGTTGATAAATGTAAGTTGTAATAAAAAAAAAACTATCTCAGTAAAGATATTCAAAGAGTTAGGCTCTTGAATAATAAGATTATGTTCTAAAACGTGTTGATGAAGAACCTGATGTAAGTACTAGGCAGATGGTTAGGACATCATCTCTGTCACTTTAATGTTTAATATGGAGAATATTAAAATCTAAGCTCTTGTCCCTGCTGACTTCCTAGATTTTTTTGTAACTGATCTTTTTAGAAATATATGAAAAGTCCTATAACTTTTATTAAAAAAAATATTTACAAATGAAAGCACCTTTCCCAGAGAAGGTATTGTGAGCTTACATAATACCTGTACTTGGTCTTATGAAAACCAGTATGTGTTTAATCTCACACTGGAAATGTTATTTCAGCCTATATGTTTATTTTCTTTTTTAACAGCTTGCATTTACCAACAATGGATGAAAATCAGCTGAAAATAAAAGTTCAATTTATTGCAAAGTTTTGAGATGAATACAACTGTGTTACGTTAGCTTGATTGATAATGTAATCAATTGAACAATAATAATATTGTCAATTGACAACGGCTGTACTAAAGCAACAATATAAGCTACAAACATTCTATGTGCTATTAAGCGAGAGATGAGAGTGAGGCTCTGCATGGACTGTCTCCGTCTCAAGGGTGCTGGCCAATAAGTAAAGTGTGCCCACGTGGACCCTTGATTTACAAGAAGACTATTTCATTGGCATCTCCATTCCTCAGACAGTCAGATTCTGGTGATTGGTTTGCTCACATGCCTGTGAATCGCCCAACTACGCCACACTAGCAATGGGTGGAATTCACTCTCAATTCTCCTTAAATACAATGTAGTAAGACTTCCCACAATTATAGCTGTCATAAAGGATGTTCAAAAATTATCAGAATAGCGTTAAATAATTTGAACCAATGGAAATTAATCATATTGATTCTGCACCTATATACTACTCTTACAAAGCAAGTATAACATTTGTACCATATGAAGGGTCAACTTCAAGGTTCAAAGCAAAATAGCAGCAGAAACTCATAAACTTGAGCTTATTTCACTGTTAACTTTAGATTATTAATATAACGTTGTTCTGATATTTTTTGAACACCTTTAAATTAACTTTAATTTTGTGTGTCCTCAATGAAAGTTGATAACAAAACCCATAGTAGGTCAGTAAATAACCAAAATAATGTTTGTAAATACATTATTTTACTACATAAGGTTATATAACAAAATATTAATTGCTTAAAATTACATTCCCTGTATAAAACGCTTAATTATATTACCTTATTCTAAATATTTTATTTTGTTTTAAATTTTGTCTGAATACTCGTACAATTAAAATTTACTAATAATTCATTTATTTAGGTTTAAAAATACGTCTTGGATTTCTAATCCAACTTCCAGAGGAATTTTGATCCTTTTTATGTAATACTGGGGAAGATGGACAGCTTTTACTCGTTGATGGCAATGGACCATCTCCACTATTTTGACCAGTTTTGCTAATGTCTACAACCAAACTCTGGCGACAAAGTGATGAAACAGTATTTAATTTAGAGGGGTCTTTTTCTTTATGTTTTTTAAAACGAGCTTTCCTAAACCTTGATAAAATACCTGATCTTGATTTGGGTATGGCTCCCTGTGTTGTACTTCCAATTGGATTCAAAGTTTCACAACTAGCTGCGGGACTTCCAGATGAGTCAATATTAATCATACCAGCACTAGCGCTCTTCACAAGTAAAGTTCTGTCTACATCACAAGCTTGTTGTCTCCCACTTACTAATATCATTGGTGCATTTTCATAACTCGATTCACTACCACAACTTACTTGACTTAATCGACTTTTTGAGTTAGTCCATGACAATATTTCACTTTGGACAGGAGTGTCTGGGGTACTTGGACTGTTTGACTGGTCCGGGTTATCATTGTTACCACTATTGCTAATAAATCCTCTTGACAGAAATTCTTCTTTTGCCTTTTTCAATTTCAATGCACGAACTCTAGTTGCTTCAGGACTGAGATCTACGTAACTAGTTTCTGCACCATAATTGTCTAACACAGCAGGAATGGCTGAAATGTTGCTAACACTAGTTTTTCTTGAAGTTTGTATTTCATAGTTAGAACCTGCTGAATCACTCTGAAGCAAATGTTTTTGAGAAAAATATTCAAGAGTTCCAGTACTTTTACATTCAGTGTTTAGTGTTATCATTGTACTGGCTGGTTTTGAATTAGTATCAACAGCTTTATCAGTGACCTTTTTTGTATCATTTTGTTTAGATAAAATTGGGGAAAAAGACTTTATTGCACCTGCACTAGATGATTTTAAAATACCATGGTATTGAGAAGTTTGGCTCAAATCTTTTTCTTCAGATTTTTCATTCATGCTGTCATTTGAACATTCTTTGTCAAATGGTCTAATATAACCAGCACTTGCTGACTTTTGTACTTGACCTAATCTGGAATTTGGACAAAAATCTTTTCTTGGACTACGTTGTAATGCTTTTCGGACTTCATCTTGATACTTTTCTAATTGGGCTTTTATCCTTCTCTCTGTGACAGGAGATCTCCATGCAACAGGAGACTGTCCACCACTATCAGGTGATTTTGTACCAGATAATTCTTGGCTTTCATGAACCTTTTGGTTGTATTTAGCTATCATCATCCGTATGCTTGGAGCAGTTTCTTTCAGAACTTTCATTTCCCTACGTACTGTTAAAGGAGATATTGGAGGAAAACCAGCCTCAGATCGAAGTTTTAAACTTGAAGGAATTGACGTCCCCTCCTTTCGAAAAGGTTTATTATTTTCAACAGATTCGCTTGATGAGCTTTTTCTGCAATACTCTTTTGTTGAACTTTCTTTCTGGTTATACAAATCTAGAGTACTGCTGTTTTGGTATACTGAATCAGCCAATTCATTTTCATTACGTCTATTAACACTGTTCGAGTTCAAATGTCTCGCTTCTTTGTTCAAAGTTTGAGCAATTTCACCACTACTATGCTGATTATTTGAACTGATTTCTATACTATCTGTGAGTTTCTCTTTATTCCAAGGCCTTTGTATAGCTCTTCTTTGCATAGCTGGTGATGCAGACTGTGCTCTTGCCTGTTTTATGATCCAACATGGGGGCAATATGAAATCATAAGTTGGTTTATCTTCATCTATTTTATCACTTGCTTTATTTTCAGAAGCACTTTCTTTATAATTACAATCATCTGTTGTATTTTTAACTTTGTTATCAATTACAGTTTTGCTTCTTTTACTAATTTCATCATCATCCTTGGATTTTGTAACATCTGTTTTATCATTATTTACCAGTATATTTTGAGCAACATCTGGAGCTGACTCTTCAACAATATAGCTTATAACAGTAGATGTTTCACCTTTACTATCTTTTCTTACTGGTGAAAATATTTTTCTGGTCGTTGGAACAAAAACATTTACAGTCATCTCTTGATTTGATGGCACTATTTCTTCATTTTGTGCATCACAACAGAATTTTTTTGAACTACTACTCATGCTTTCTTCACTGTTTGAGTTGTCATCTTTGGAAGTTTTAGATGGCTTTTTATTTCTCCTACTTATACACTTAGGACTATTTACTTGCTTTAGGGTGCTTTCTGTACATTCAGTTCTATACTTATTGTCATCATCATTGACATCATCCTTAGAATTATCTACATCATCTTTGACAAAGGTTTTTAATTTTGGATTCTTTTTAAATTTGAAATCGAAATTTGAAATATTTTTACCACTGCATGTTTCATAAAGTCCTACTCTCTCCTCTTCTTCATCAGTATTTTCATTATTACTATCAGTTCTACTTCTCCTTCTTTCATAAGCACCACTATTACGGCTTTTTCTGTATTTCTTAACTGAAAAGTACTCTTTCGCATCATCATAATCAGTATTGCCTGTAACACTCCTAGATTTAACTTTTTGCTTTACTCCATTCTCTAAATCAGTATCTGAATCACTAAAAGCAGATTCTATGTTCTTTTTTAAACTTGTATCTCGACTATCTTCTTTGAAATATGTTTTTATTGGATATGTAAGTTCAACAACACTATCAATGTTACTTTTCTTTTTTTTCCCATTATCATATTCTTTTTCTTCTGTACAATCATCTATGTTTAGCTCAGTTACTTGAGATGTATCTGATTTATTGTTCTTATTTGATAAAGATGCAGTTGGCTTGAATGTGAATGTTGCCTCTGGGAGTACATCAGTGGTGCCTGTATAAGAGCCTCCCTCCTTATTTTCAAGTGGTGAGGACTGATTTTCCTGATCAACACTTTCTTTCTTGTTTTTCTTTCCAATATTGAACACAAATGTAGTTTCCACTTCTGGACTGTCAGGATAAATAATTTTTATACCTTGATTCTTGGGAAAGACAGGTTGAGGCTTCACATCTGTAAAAAAGGCACATAATTATATTTGTAAAGTGTTTAAGTAAACATTACTTTTTAAGAATGCATATTTGTAGTTAAAATCGTTTAGCTTACATTAGAAAATACAGAGAGAATTTATTTATAGATAAATAAGTACAGTCAATATGTACTGTCATATCGAAATATAAGTGCAGATGTGATAATAGCATTGACTAAAAACAAGAAGACATGAGTGGACATCATATGGGTCCCCTTGAAGCCAGTTTTCCAGTTCTATGGCATTAGTTCTAATTTTGTCTTCACGTGTATCGCCAGCGGTCTCTCTATTTCTCTTCATCTGTCTCTCCAGAACAAGCTGAAGTGAGTAATAGCTGAGCTAGTAGTAGGTCAAACAGTCATATGAGCGCTTATTTGAATTCACTCAATGTTAAATATCAGCAAATGCGTATCTCCAGCAAATGCATGGCTTTTGTCTGTCTGTTTGTTTTATAGTCATTGTCAAGGATAATACTCAAATAAAACATCATGATGCACAATGCTTCTTTAACAAATGAATTGAATTGATGCTGTAGTATTTTAGCACGAACTTGAAATTTCACAATTATAGAAATTCAAGTTGTGCTGTATGATTTTTTTAAATAAAAATGACTTTAGTTTTATTTGACACTTTATTCCTACACAAACCGTACATAAATAAACATTATTAAAGGGGAGCTTTAGTGATTAGACATTTTGGATCTAATAAAAATAGCTAATTAAAATACATAAAATCTAATTGAAATACATAAAAAAAGATATATATGTAATTTTACCCTTTAATGTTTGATTAAATTAAAGATAACTAACTACCTATAGGTGTGAGTGATCCAAGGTATGCCTTCAGCTCTTGAAGCTTGTCAGTGAGCAGAACAGGCAGCAGGGTCAATACCTCAGAGTCTTGGCTGGGAAACGTATCTGTTACCTAATAAAATCAATAGAATTTTAGTAAAATTTCAAAATATCTATGTATTTCACACTTTTTTTGAATATTCAAACTCCCACTAGTTGTATTCACTCTAGTTGTACATAAACACATTTTAAATGTACAAATATCATGCTTTAGTTAGCTTAAAAAATTGTAAATAAGAACCTCACACATTTCATTTGTGTATTTTATTTATTTAACATGAAACTTTGGCCAAGGGATTGTGCTTGGTTTGTGCATCTGCTTAGGCTGCAGGGGTAGGTGTCATTGAGGGTAGATTGGCTAATTGCCTCAATGAAGATATCATGCTTGCAACTAATCTTTCATTACTACTGAATATAGCAGTAACATGTTTATAGATTTCCATTGTCTTTTTATATATCATCCACTATGTAAGAGAAAGTATTTATTTTTTTATTGACACACAATCCATAATATTGCATGTATATATTCCAAGAGGACACTCTGGAGAATATCACAGCCTTTCCCAATGTTTGTCTAGTTGTTCTTGAGTAGTTAGAAGAAATTTCAACCTAATCTTAAAAGCCATAATAAAAGCCATAAAAATCTAATAATCATAAAGAATTTATATGGATAGCAAATTTTTACAATCATTGTTTGAAAAGCATGTGAGGCGACCAGGCCAACTGTCAATCAGAGCAGCTCTGATCTACAGCTTCCAGCTGCCAAAATCTAAAAATCTACATAAGAATCTTATTACACTAGGCTGGAATCTCATGAGCAAACTGCGCCATCATAGGTATATGTCGTTGTGGTCAATATTGGTTCTTTTGTGGTTTATTAAATTAGAAAAGCTACAGCTTAGGAATTTTGTAACTTTGTATCACATTTTTCAAGGAGTTGTCATTTTTTATTTACTTCTCTTCTTTGTTTGACAAATTTTCTACAGTTCTTATTAAACCATGACTAATTCTGTTACTTTTTCCTTTTAATGATTTTACATCTACTTTTGAAAAAACAAAATAGTAAAAAATAATATATGTTTGTTATTTCCTTTCAAAACTAACTTGTTGGAATATTGGTTTTGGACCATACAGAAAGTGAACGCCTGTTGAGTGTATGTATGATGTACGCAATAGGCAACATATTGTGGAAAATTGAAATTGTTCCTCACTTGGCAGCGTTCTAAGGCAACATAACAAACTAATTATCAACCTAATATCCACTGGCTGACTATTAATCATGTCGGCATTAGTGGCACAGTGTTGTAACCCAGCTACTTGGTGACAAAATGTTAAGGAGATGGTAGGCGATAGGTTCTATGCTTTTGGTCTTCTTATTACTGACATGGCGAACGCTCAATGGTTGCTATCGGCATGGAAACAACTAGAGAAGTTTCGGATGTCCATATTGGGTGATAGTCAGTGTCCAGGTTTTGTGTAGGGGAGAGAACTGACGTTCGGATTCTTCATAAAGCTGAAGGTCCCTTAGTTGCCCTGCCTGTTGGGCTATTATAAATGGTTCTTTCTAAAGAACAATCAATCTTAGACAATAACAATGACTACACTCGTCCATTTACACTCATCAGACTCATTCGCACGCCCCCCTCCATATTCACCCATATCCCTACAATTAGCGTCTTATTGATGAATAATAATTAATTTCTTGCTGCATTCCCACCATGCTTGCAGGAAATTGTGAGGAACTGCTTTCAAACTCCCCCTTTCAAAAATACCTCTTTTGCTTTTCCTTGTGATGTTGTCTTTCCCATATGATTCCACTTATCGACGTGAACCAATGTGTCCATAGTCTAGTTTTTTTAATTTATCAAAAGGTGTAGTTTGTTTTTGTTAAAATTATGATGAACAAAAAGTCTTGAAAAATCAGTAAAACTTGTTGGTTTGCATTATGAAATACTTAATAGTCAAACAACAAAGCTAACAATTGTCAGATTTGAATTGGTTATAATTTCATCTTATTACTAATAAAGTAAGACCAACACCTTATAATAAAAAGTATTATTAATTATTATGAATTAAAAATGTAATAACACTTTTTATTTAAGTACATGTGCCTATACCAAAAAGTCCGACATATTTTACTAATTTTTGCATTTCCAGGTTTTCAAAAGTCTTCAAAATTTTAAGTGTAAGCCTACCTCAAGTTGTACCTCATTTTAAGATAAGATACCGTAGTTATTGTATTTTGCTGCTTAAAGCTATAATTTAATTGACAGAATATGAGAAATTAACTAATTTTTACTACAAAATATGTAACTAATGATTGGAATAATTTTTTTTTCGACTATTTTTAGGGTATACCTACTGTCAAAAGTGTTTTCTTATTTTTATTCTTAGTAAATAACATTGTCATTCTATGGACCATATGAAGAAGAGATGCATCTGGCAGCTTTGTTTAATAATGATTCAAGATATTAATTTACATCTCAAGTTCTCTAGACAGGACCTACCTTCTACTGAGCAAGAGATCTTCAACCTAGCCGAAACTTAGTCTAACATGCTGATACAAACTGTCTGCAAAGTTCATCAGGAGCCTGACCAGTTATGTTGTTTCTAGGTTTAATGTAGACATTCAACATATTTAGTTTTAAAAATGCTGAAAAATATTTATGTTATCAATTAAAAACATACCCCGAGAGAAGAGACGGATTCAGAAGAAAACCAATGTTGATTTAACCGCAGTTTTTGTAGAGCTGGTGGTCGTCCAGTGTTAACCAAGGCCTTTCTTAACCGAGATATTTCTTGATTTCGTTCACTTACTGCCAGTTCAAGCTTTTTTGCCTAAAAGTAAATTTAGTAGATTAAAAAATAAATATTTATTGATGAATGTGTGAGACATTGTTTTAAAAATACTAGTATCCATTTCCTTTCCAAATACTGTTATTTCAGCTAATAACTGTACAAATGTCCATACTTAACTGTTAACAGTTTTATGGAATGTTACTATTTTGAACAACATAGTGATGTTTTGTCCAGAAACTTAGGCTCATAATTAAATGTTACAATTAACGTGCTTTTGACCCTAATAGTTGTGGTATTAAGTCAATATGTCACAGTTAGACTACAGTTTTTACAATTAAATTTCAAACACATTATTTAATTAACGCGCATATAAGTTAATGAGGAAACTTAAGCTCTATTTTTTTTTTAACAGAGACTATAATTGCTAATCATATTTATAAAATTTATTTTATAATAATGGTTCAATATTATCTTTTTTAAAGGAACCTTAGAGTCAAATAGTTCTGGTTGTGTTCTGTACAGTTTTTTTTTTTTACATTTCCTAACTATTTACTCTATTTTTTTTTACATTGCTAACTATTTTCCTGATTACATTCTTCTTCTGAAAAAGAAAAGGGTACTGACCTTAAGAAGTACAAGATTATATTTAAATATTAATGCTGGACATTTTATTTGTGAAATTATAATTAAATGCATGATAGTTTATACACTTGCCAAACTGAGAAGCTGTGTCGCAAGGTGCTGGACTTGAGTCAATGTGTCAGAACCTTGCAGCTGCTCTGGACCACTTGGTTCCACCGGAGGACTTCCAGTGAAGTTGTCTTGAAGCTGCTTTACTTTACCCACCAAATCTTGAGCAATTAGAGCTTGCTGCTCACTGTGCTCTACAAAGGAGTGCTAAAAAAAGCATATTACTGAATATTCTTAAATTTACTAAATGTGCTGGTATAAAAATAGTATTGTTGCAGGTTATGTTTATCCAATTTGAGGTTAAAATATGATATGATAAAATATGATGACTAATAGCATTTGTATTCCTCTCATGATGAATATAGTAGTTAGCAATTTTCATGTCTTCTAGACAACTTTTTTAAACACATGTCTCAATATTCTGATTGGTTGTAGGATGTAAACACCTTAATTATAAAGATACCTAGACAGTATCTAGTTCTATCACCTTTACAATAATAAAAAACATATCACAGGAACATAAAAAATAATACGACAAATTTATAGAAAAAAGACAATTAGAACAAAGTTTCAAGTCTCAATGTTTGATATCTTAATAAATTCATGTACTGGTTTAGTTTGAATCCAATTTTCTATTCTTTTTCTTCACCCTGAATTTGAAGGGAAGATCAGTGTGAAAATAAACATGATATATCATCTGCAGTTAGAATATGATCAATTAAATGCTCTTACCCAAATGTTAAGGGTTAAAATATAGATCTATACACAATATACAACATTGAAACTCTTTCATAGTTTTATTACATGTAGACAAAACAACCAAAAGTACTACCAACCCTAAGACTGAAATAGACCCACACATTGTCATTGAGAACAAAGCTACCATACATCTAACAACTGACTGTTGCTTGTATGTGCACCTATTAAATGTAATTACATGACTGTTGGCACGCTACACTAAACAGTATATCTGTATGATAAGTACATTGCAGAGGGGCTCCGATACCTTACAAGCCTAAGGAAAGGGCTCTGAAAGTTTATTTTCTAAGAAATAAATTAATCAGATTGGGATTATCTTCAATTAGTTTCAGTTTAAGATGTAGTTATTTCTGACAATATATATATATATATAAATTTAAAAAAATTTTTTGTCAGCTACCATTTTTAAAATTTAAAATTATATAAAAGATGTGTTTTATGTTTGGAAAACACTCCAAAAGTCATTAGATATTAATAACAAAATAAAAATAAAAAACAAGTAATCTCCTGTCACAAAGTTAAATCAAATCCATCAAGCCATTTAAGACGTGCCTCACTGATTCTATTTATGCAAGCTAATCTCTCCATAAAACAGCGCAAGGCACTATGAAACTATGTGATCCATTGTTTGGATACTCCCCGCAATCACATGACTGATCTAGTGTAAATCCCCATTTGTATTTCCAGTAGTTACATCTGCCCACTCCAGTTCGGAACCAATTCATCAATTTCCATTTTGAGAGAGAGGTTCATCCCACCTACAGGTATTGACGGATCATTAATAAGGAACTTATTTTGACTGTCAAAACTGTTCCATCAACTGGGGGATGATGTTGTTCACATCTATAGCAAATATTTAAAGCTGTATGTATCCCCTGGGTAGTTCTAAACAAACAACAAACCTGGCAGCCGGACCGTCACAAATTTGTGATCTCCTAGCTATGGCAGCTACCACATAAAACATTTCTGACAACTTAAACTACAATTTAGAAATTGGCATCTACGTCAGTAAACCCTGCTATACCATGTCAAGTATTCAAGATTACTCAAGTTAATTCTCTTCTATCTGACCCGGATCACCATACTATTTTTTTTACCAATTTCCACATTCTCTAATTCACATTTTGCTACTCATAGCTGCCAGTCTTGGTTGACCAGTTTGTTAAGTTTATTTTAACACATTTAGTTCATTAATTTATCTTACTTGAAGGGTTGCTCCTTCTTCTCGTAGTCGCTCTTGTTGTGATTCTAATTCAAGCAACTTTTCCTTTATTTGGTCTAAACTCTTTTCCTTTACCATGGGTCTCTTCAAAAAGGGGTCATCCTGAACAAGGATTCCTAGTAAAAAAACAAGTATATTAACTGTAAAATTATTTCAAATCATGCTAAATGAATAACATAATTTTATCTGTTAATGTGTGAATTGTATCTAGACATAAGACTGGTTGGTTTGAATTTATCTGCTTAGTGAATGACTGTGTACCAATACTTTTCAGTCTTAAAATTTATTATATTATTTAAAATTTAAAATCCATGCATCAATTAGTTTAATTTTCCAATTAGCATACATAGTCCATAATTAATTATTATTGCTTATTAATGAATTACTTTGCATCTCACTAAAGTAGACTTTTAAGGTTTTCTAGACTGCCCAATGTTGTTATCTAGGAAAAGGGCTACACATGTTGTTATATTGATGTGATGGCTTAGAGAGAAGCATGGTGGGAAGGGTAAGCAAGCCTATATTACCATCTTGTAGATGGTAGCAAGAGCTGACGGTTATTAATATTATAAATTGCAAACATCTTTTACAAATTAAAGAAACTTCCTTAACTCTATTTATTTGTTACTAACACATTAGTTGTTGGTACATGGGAAAGTTAGTGTGAAGTATGAATGACTAATTATAGCCTCAATCCAAAATAAGACTACAAAAAAATGTCATTAATTAATAGTTCAATGACACATAAAACATTAAGAAATAAGATAGTAAATCCATTTTTTTTTTAAAGTTGTTATCTGGCTAACTTTATATTGTATTTACAACAAATAGAATCCTTAAGGGCTTATACAATTTAACTCAATTGTTATCAACACCAAGCCAGTCATATTAGGCTTTTTACTAAAACAGTTGTCCTTAGATCTACAGTATCAAACAATTGTTACATTTTTCCTGAAGCAAGACAAACGAGGGAAGCAAATGATAGAGGTTAACATGCAGAGCACATCTATGATAAACAAAACCGACTGTGCAAGCCAATTCATTTGTCATAGATATGCGCCTGTGTCGCTACTAACGGTGATTGGTTTCAAGTAAGCACTTGGATGACTACTTGGCGTACTGTTAGCTGAGCTATTAGTCACCTCAGTATGTGCTGGGGAGAGACAGAGAGAGGGTGCTACCTGTGAAAATTGAACATGAACTGTTTCACTGAATAGGGAAACAAACTTCACAAGACCTATATGAGTGGACAATCTTCTTTTTTGTATAGTCAATGACAAAGCTTATATTTTTTTTATACAATTACAAGGCTACCACTGTTTATCAACAAGAGGTCAGTAATTTAAATTTTTAAAAACTTAAAATATCAGGTTTTATTTTTGTAATTAGCTTAAACTTAAATTAGTATCATTCTTCAAGCTCGTTTCTTACTGGATATATAATTTAATGTTATAAGATGAAACAAACACTTCAGTAAATAGTTTTTTAATTTTGTTAGGCCTATCGGTAACAAAGTTACCATCTTCAAAGTTTGTGTGTCTGAAGATGGTAACTTTGTTACCGAAAGGCCTAACAAATCTAAAAAGCTATTTACTGGAGTGTTTGTTTCATCTTATAACATTAAATAAATCAGTAGTTGAAGGTACAAGACTTTTGTTCATTAGAACTTGAATCACATTCCCTATGTGTAAATGTTATTTGCGCCTTAACCTGCAGAAATTCAAGGGTTACAACATAATGAATGTCATAATAAGTTATAGGGGGCAATAACATTATTTTATTTTAAGTCCGGATCACATTTCATGTTCATGTAGTGTAACTAAACCAATTGTATATTTTTTTACACCAATATTTTTATATAAATGTTATGAATTTGTCTTAGTTAGAATATAAAATAACTTGTCGTCGCCAATAGAGAAGGTGCATAGTCAAAACCAAATGCAAAGACCTGGAAATTTGATTCCAGGAGAGAGTATTTTGTATTTTCCAAATTCCAACAAGCCTCTGGATGCAGCCTCAGCATTTTGAGAAAAGTTGCAGAGGTATACATTCAGTAGCTATCCAAGTATGTAAATAGGCGTGGTCCAGTGAGGCTATTTAATAGAAGAACTACTAGGACCATCCCCTCTGGATATTTCTCACACAATGTGATTATATGTTTACTACTTTAAATGTCATTGTTCCAGCTACTAAAATTAAGTACATAAATAGAACCATTGTTATGTTATCGGTATTATCCTGATTGGTTGTATTTAACAATATTTGGTAAAATAGTTACCTCTTTTTTGTTCCACCACCAATTTTTAGTTATTACAGCACTACCATTGGCAATTACAGCAATATACTTGTTGTAAGTGAAAGCCAACAGTAAAGTGCACCTGAATATGAAGAACATCCTTCTAAACCGGTAGTGCTGAAATAACTCAAGATTGGCGGCAGAGCAAAAAAGAGGTAACTATTTTACCATCTATTGTAAAATAAATAGAACCAATACTGAACAGACCTGAAGGACTAAAGTATACGGAAAGGCTGTTATGGTTGAGTAAAGAGTGGTCAGCATGTCAGGTTATTTTTCCTGTTGTTCCTATATCAGAACTCCTTAATTGTTTCCAATTTCCTCACATTGCTAAACCATTGCCAGGGGTATACTTAAAGTGAAACGTTACCAGAAACCCTCAGCGGAATTCAAACCTACGGCCTTAAGACCTAGAGGTGAGTACCATTCAGACACCAAACCCTCACATAAAAATTACAACTGAATGTAATTTACGTGATGTAAAATAAATAAATTGAATTAATCTATGACAATCCCATGTACTACACATCACTAGGGTAAAGCGAGCGTTATAAAGCAACATATGTTAAGTATTAAGCAGACATCAGACAATAAGTTAACAACACTCATATTTTGTTTCAAACAAACATACAATAACTGTCAATTTTTAAAATGTTTTCTCGCAATTTCTTACCTAAATGCTCCCTATGAATTCTTTCAGTTGTATTTAGTTTGTCTTCAACATCTTCGATCTTACATTCTAATTCCCTGTAAAAAATTATGTTTATTCAAGTGATTCTACATTCCTTACAGCTCCAATTTAATGACAAAAGATATCTTTTGATTGTTACCTGACACACAACTAATCCCCCATTTATTTTACACTACTTCAAACCACATTCTGATATAAATCCAGACATCAGAAACTCCAAAACTGTTCTTTAGATCAGTTACAACAAGGCAGCCAACTGTGGTCTAAGTCTGCATTGACACATCTCAGGGTAATTTTAGAATAGTGATAATAAATTTATTAATAAAGTGTTCCGCAACATTTTTGTATGAAGTTTGTATTCTCAGTAATTACAGTGCAGTAAATGACAGCATTTTGTATCTCAGCCTTAGACGGATTTTTGAAGTAATTTAATAAATAAATGATTTCTTAATTTCAGTGAAATGTGAGCACATTCTTTTGTATAATAATATAACATATGTTTAAATGTGAGTGAAAGAAAAATTTCACTGTTTAGCCATTTAGTGTTATATAATTACTAGGGAACACCCCTGCATGCTTCACGTACTAACCCCGTCACTCGCTATGCTTGTTATATCTTGGCCTGTAAATTTTGACTACAAATAATATTAGGTTAACTGTATAATGTAGAATAACAATATTAAATTTATTTACAGTATCTCACTCACACTAGTTATATTGCCACCTATTTATTAGTGGCAACTCAATGATAATAATTATCAGATTTCAAACGAGTTCATTTCATTTATATTTTATTATTCAAATAAATAAATAAAATAACTGCATTATATCTATTATTGCCATTGAAATCTTTAAGTCCAGTAGAGCGGAGCCCTACAATGGAATGTGAATAAAAACATACTTACAACCTTCCTGGTTTAAGATTATGACAGAGCTAACCTCCTCAATATTATAAACACCATGAATTTTAACAATTTTAAAAAATTGTTAAAATAACTTTTTGGAAATCATTATTTACATTTGAACAGCTGTTAATTTTCGATTAATTTAAATCCCTCTCCATGTTATTCTTATGGCCGAAAAACGAACTTTGAGGGATTCCTGTGCCCTTCAGGGTGAAAATATTTAATAACTAAGACCTTTTTGCACAACTATAATAGAGGCAAATTTGTTGCCACCTCAACCGTTTAAATTGATCAAGAAATAAGGGAGGAGTTACATTGACAAAAAACAGCTTTACATAATATACATAAGTATTTAACCATTAGAATGCAATATACATTTTCTGACTGTAATACAGAATGAAATAAAAACTCTCTCATCTAACAGCTAAGGGCTGTATTCGAACCTGCGCTACTCTTAAATCAGGGTCAAAGTCCTTACATCTTAGACCGCTCGGCCACTGGCTATCTTAAGATATTACCTCCCATACACGCAGGGTTGCATTGCCCCCCCATCTATACATGGACTGTGGTTTTAGGAGGGGGAATTAAACCTATATATTATTTGAAAGTGGTGTATTATTTATGTAATAAAAGAAGTGGCATTGAGTTTTGGAGGTTTGTGCTTAGTATTATTAACTATTAGTATGTCCTCTTTGGTAGATTTTAACAAAATAATGTTTGATAACAAGTATGAGCACATTCAAAACCTTGTAGTTTTTAAAATTAACACTGGGTTATCGGATGTAATCTACTATCAGATATTGTTGTTTTGTTTAAGCATTAGGAAATATCATTAGGTTAAGTTTAATAATTATGATCGTTTTTCCTTATATCCAATTATTAAAATTTACTCTTTTTCTGGAAATTTTTTTTGTGCATTTTTATTAAAAGCACATAGTGTTGTTAATAATTAGTCCAATTATATTTGCAGCAAGAACGTGGTACCATATGAATATATAGCAACAGGAGTTTGCAGCAAGAACGTGGTACCATGTGAATGTACAGCCACAGGTGTTTGCAGCAAGAATGTGGTACCAAGTGAATGTATAGCAACAGGTGTTTGCAGGAAGAACGTGGTACTATGTGAATGTATAGCAACATGTGTTTGCAGCAAGAACGTGGTACCATGTGAATGTACAGCCACAGGTGTCTGCAGCAAGAATGTGGTACCATGTGAATGTATAGCAACAGGTGTTTGCAGCAAGAACGTGGTACCATGTGAATGTATAGCAACAGGTGTTTGCAGCAAGAACGTGGTACCATGTGAATGTACATCCACAGGTGTTTGCAGCAAGAACGTGGTACCATGTGAATGTATAGCAACAGGTGTTTGCAGCAAGAACGTAGTACCATGTGAATGTATAGCAACAGGTGTTAACAGCAAGAACGTGGTACTATGTGAATGTATAGCAACATGTGTTTCCAGCAAGAACGTGGTACCATGTGAATGTATACCAACAGGTGTTTGCAGCAAGAACGTGGTACCATGTGAATGTATAGCAACAGGTGTTTGCAGCAAGAACGTGGTATTATGTGAATGTATAGCAACATGTGTTTGCAACAAGAATGTGGTACCATGTGAATGTACAGCCACAGGTGTTTGCAGTAAGAACGTAGTACCATGTGAATGTACAGCCACAGGTGTTTGCAGCAAGAACGTGGTATTATGTGAATGTATAGCAACATGTGTTTGCAGCAAGAATGTGGTACCATGTGAATGTACAGCCACAGGTGTTTGCAGTAAGAACGTAGTACCATGTGAATGTACAGCCACAGGTGTTTGCAGCAAGAACGTGGTAGCATGTGAATGTATAGCAACAGGTGTTTGCAGCAAGAACGTGGTACCATGTGAATGTACAGCAACAGGTGTTTGCAGCAAGAACGTGGTACCATGTGAATGTATACCAACAGGTGCTTGCAGCAAGAACATGGTACCATGTGAATGTAGAGCAACAGGTGTTTACAGCAAGAACGTGAATATTTTTAACTTTAACTCGTTTGAAGGAGTCTCAATGGTTTTAAAGTGAGCACCAACCTGCAAATGTCCTCTTTCCTCTGGAGCTTGTCCAAGAGGTTAATGTTCTCATGCAGAAGCTCTATGTTGGACTGGGCCTGGACTCCCACCTTGGTGGCATCCTTGTCACTGTCACTGACACAACACTACATTGATTCAAATAAATGAATTAAATATCAATTAAAATATTCAACTTTGTAGTAATTAGTATATTGGAGAGATAGGACATCAGCAACTAACCTTAGAAGACAAGTTCACTAACAGCAGAGTAGTAGTAACATACATAAAAAAAACACATAATCACACACATTTTCAGTGGCACTGAATTAATAAGTGGCACTGAAAATTTGTATGATAATGTGTTTCTTTTATGTATGTTACTACTACTCTGGTGTTAGTGAACTTGTCTTCTAAGGTAAGTTTGCTGATGTCCTATCTCTCCAATATACTAATTCCTCGCCTAGTACCCTTTAACCTAACCTACTTTGTAGTAAAAAATAATAGCAAAGAAAAATACTGATTGTAAACAATCAGGAACAATTTTCACTTGTAACTCAATTTTTTACTAATATTATAAAAATATGTCATAAGATTAAACACTAAATGTGTTTAAAAGTTTTGTTGGTTTTAAGATAATTATTCTGACATGTACAACAACCATACAAAGACATACAATGTTTGAATCCCCACACATATATTACAGGTCCTTGTAAAATGCCACCCCTACTGCTCATAGTATTCTTGACTTAGTACAGTTTAACTGAGCAGTAAGCAAATCCATTCCTGGACCAATGCAATTTAATGATCCCCACATTTAGGCAATTTCCCCAAGATTAGATTTTTTGTCTTTTGCATAAATATTTAGGAGATTATGTGTGAAAATGTGATGGAGGCTATTAAATTTGGATTTTTATCATTTTAGAAACTCCAGTGTTAACACAATCATAAATTTAAACAGTGTTAATGGAACCAACTATGGTGGCCTACAGGTTTGCAGAGCCATGTATCTTACAAGAAATTTTTCATTGGAAGAAAATATTGATAACTTTTGCATGTTATCTATCAATCTTATCCAGTTGGCTCACTCAGTTCAGCATCGATCTTGATAAATGGTAACACTCTAAGTAACTGAAAGGCTTTCTACTTTTTGCATCATTTACCTACAAGGAGAGAGAAGAATTACTAATTGTGTTTTCTGGCAATTATTTTCCCAGCAGTCCATCTTTCTAATTACGCTCAACCCTTACCATTTGCCAAAGGCAACGAGAAACTTTAACTTGTTTGAATTCAATCAACATATCAACTAAAAAATTGCTACTTTACTTTACTCTTAATGTTTACACCTCAATCACTCAACAAGTTTGCCATAAGTTTAATTAGTGTGATACTCTTAGTCAAGTTATAGTGTAAATATGGGAGAAATGAGTGTGAATGAACCAAAGTAGTCTTACAAGATAAATCCTACTTTTCCGTAGGAAGTATCAATAACTTGTAACCCAATGAGAAATGTCAGTAAGAGTTCATTTGAACTGATTCAGTAGGAGTTCAGTTGAATGAAACTAATTTCTTTCAGTTTGCATTTGTTTCCTTAGCAGTTTTAATCAAAATAATAATAAAATTTACATCAAGATCAAAGATCTTCTGAAATAAAATTGCATTGTAGATATTATTTAAAATTTTCTGCCAGTTTTATTTTGCTGATTTCACCAATCTTTTAGTGCATTCGAAATTTAATAATAAGACATTATTTATTTATTAATAAATATTTAACCATATGATAAATTAAATATTTATCATGTTTGCTAATACAGGAAACAACTTGCTTATCACCTTGATGTTTCAAGTATTTCAAACAGGTAAAAGTTCACAGAGCAATCAAATTAATAGTGGGCCGGCAGTCCAGTTATCTCATAATTCCATTGAAACTTATAGTGCAATTCGCATATAGAGGCAGGGAGACAAGACAGTGTGTAATGCTGTTCCTAATGCTAATGGAACAGATATATATCATGGTAATGGTACACAGTATGAAGTTGCATGGGATTTACCTCCCGCTAGAATCAATGAGCCGAGTGACCTCTGAGGGAGCATAACAGTAAACAGGAGTCTGTGTCTCTACAGCTGGCGTTTGTTCTAGAGGGGACGCTGTCTCTTCGATCACATCCTCCACATCCACAATGAGAGCCTGAGGTTCCTCATCGTAGCTGATGTCTGGCTCACACAGCTCCTCTGGGAAAATAATCATATGTGATCAAATAAATTATGAAATCTCAGAATCTATTTTTACCAAGGTAAAATTCAAGTTTTGTCAACGCAGTTTATTTTTTAGGCAATAAGGTGAAGAAAACCTTCATGTATGTATGAAGAGGGAAGGCAGGGTCATATCATCATACATCAGAGGGTCATCACTAGTTCACTACTATTCGTGTATGCATTCAGGTTGGTAGGGTTTTTCACACGAGGGAAATTTTCATGAGTTTTTTAGGTGAAATTAGGGGAATATCCTCCAAATAATTTGCATCCAAGGTGGGAAATGGCCACATGATTCATTTACATACAAGCTATGGGAGAATGATGAAAATTCTTTATGAGCAGGAGTGAACAGAAGTTCATTACTATACACATATGGTAGTGATGATTGTAACCTTTACATTCAATGCAGTAAACCCACAGACTCAGTTCAGTAACTTCCACCCACCCATAGCCTACACGTAGAGTGTGGTAACGAGCCACCCACCCATACATGTACAATGTAGTAATGATGTAATGTAGAGGATTGCAAATGTGTGATAGCCATTGAAACACAGGTTTTATTTGATAACCTTTTTTATGAGTTTATTTATCCACATGAGAAACGCCCAATATTGCCAATCTTACAAATATAAACCTCATACTATTGAAATCCCAGTTATTTTATTTCTGATATCCTCCAAAGCAAGAACTATCCGTCCTGAAAATATGTAAATTTTAAAGAAGCTGTAACACTCTAACAACTTTTCTCACAAACAAAATGATTGAACAATTTTGTGACTGGTTGCTATAAGTAGTTCTCTGAGCATTATTAAAGCAAACTTATAATGGTTGAAAACACTTAAAATGATTTATTGAAAGTATCTGTAATATTCCCTCAATTAATCTAAAGATCAATTATTTACCTTTGAATTGTTGATGATTCTAAATTATTTAGGTTTATAACTTTTCAAACAACTTGTAAAATATGCTTTGTCGAATTTTTCTAATGAGTATCCCTTGCAGCTTACTGCAAGAGCACTTAGAAATATTGGAGTGTTTTATAGTTGCAAAATATTAGAGAGCAATAAATACTAAGATAAATATTCAAGTAGCGAATAAATGCACTTAATATATGTTCTTATTTAACTTCTCATGCATTTATTTTTTTTTTTTTTTTTTTTTTTTTTTTATATTTATTCATAAGACGCCGATCGTCAAGATATGGGCGAATATGGATTTCGAATGAGTGTAGATGAGCGAATGTAGTCATTGTTACAAACTAAGGCCGACTATTCCTTAGAAAGTGTCATTAATTAATAGCCCAATGACAAATGAACAGCCGGTGGTTATCAGCTGATCCTTCTCAAAATGTATTATGACTCTGATTGGGATCGAACTAAGAACCTTTAGCATATGAAGCTGGGATTGAACCAACTACGCTACCGACCAATTAGACACATTAGACACATCACTCTTCATATATATTCATCCAGAGTTCTCTATTACATTCTTCACTATTCACTATTCACCATTCCCTCCTATGCACATTTTCTTCTCCACTACCAATTTAATTTGGATCTGCTATCTTATACCTGTCATACTTCTCGTTGTTTTCTTCTTTCTGTTTCACTGCTCTTCTTTGTAGTTCCTTATTTTAACATTATGATCAGATATTGATATTATTCGTCTGTTCTTTTATTCCTCATGTTATTTATTCTATTTCTTTATGTTTTCCTTAAATTGCTAAAAAATTAATAAATACAGGAAAACAGATTTTCTTAGATTTGTATCTACTGTTCCCTGTTTTTAGGTCCAACTTTTCCTCTTTATGTAAAAATTTTACTACATAATCTTAGCCTTTTGTGGTTCTTCTCAAGTCTTTCAACAATTTATGCAGTAGTTTTAGAACAACAGTTTAATCTACTTATATTCCTTCTGTTATCATTTATATTACTCACCATTTTACCATGCTTCGTGTTTCTCTTTCTCCTTTCATCGATCATTGTACATCTCCTGCTGGCTTCTACTTATTTTCATATCTTAATTTTATCAATGCTTTATCTTCACACCCACATCCTTCCCAACATAACTAGATTTGTCATAATTTTGTTCTATAGCTTATACCATCTAAGAAAGTTGTTAAGTAATTATTATCTTCATGATCTAAAATACCCACATGGAGTGTATAGAACTAGTGTATAGTACAAAGATAATATGGATTATGAGGTATTGCTCTTTTACAAAAACAGGTCGGTTCCAGGAGTATTTCTCTTGTGACTTTTAATTTTTTTGCTTAAAAATGGTGTTTCTTCACTTTAAATATTAACTGCTCCAATGGTCCCAACAGGTAGAAAATTCTATTCCACAAGAATGCTTGAAACACCATACTACATGCAACAATCAGAGGAAAGTATTAAAAACTGTTTAACCCTCGAGCGGGCGCTTCACTTATAAAACGGGAGCGGGCGCATGCGGAGTTTTATTCCGCAACACTAAATTGCACAAATTTTACCCATTTTACTTCTAGTTATAACGCAATATTTTATTTAAATGTTGAATAACTTTATTAGGAACCAAATGTCATTGTTAATAACATTAATTGTTCAACTAAATATAAGTAATATTTTAATTAAACAAATTAAGTAATTTTCTAGTATAAAAAGGGTATCACTCTTGGTGTTATGTGAGAGGGCGCATGCGGAGTTTTGCTCCGCAATAATGCAATTATACATCTATGCAAACAAAATATATTTAATAATAATTATAAATTAAATAATACATAAAAACATACATATATTTTGGTATATGTATAAATATACATACAGTTTGGCCAATTTTACATGTTATGAATATAAATAAAAAAAAATTCTAATTTGATTACTAATTCTAATTTGTCAAAATTAATAATAAAATATCAATTGTGAATTTTGGTTATGTATAGTAAACAATTTATACTATACATTTACAGAAATGCTACATAATATAAATTAAAATACATATGAAATAAAAATTTAAAAATAGATTTCTGTCTAAACTAACTAAATAAGTAGTAAAATGAAATGTAAATCTCTTCTAATAAATCCATAGTGGGATCAGTTTAATATAAAGCGGAAACACCAAATAGTCATATACTTCACTGACAGACACAACTAAAACAGTCACCTCTAACACAGAAGGGCGCACGAGGAAATAAACTCAGCACTAACCACTTACGCGATAGGGCGCACGCGGAGAAAACCTCTGCAAACTGACACTGCGTCACTGAATTGTAACTGACAAGGAAGGGGAAAGGGGGGGGTAAAAATAGCTTTGGGGGATTCCCGGAATGAGGCTCGTGAGGTATGGAACCGGACACGCCTGCCGACACCAATTGTGCATATTTATTTTAACAAAAACTAAACGTGCGGAGGAAAACTCCGCAAGCGCCCGCTCGAGGGTTAACATGTGATATAAGATAAACAAAAGATTGTATTTTGTTATCTAATTCAGTCCTGATAACAGTCCTCATATTACATTGGTTACGCTCTCATAAAAGTAATATGGAGACAAGATTTATACAGTGATGGACTGTACAGTAAACCTCTTTAATCCGAACTTCTGTAATCCGAATGTTCACTGATCCGAACGCCACTATGAGAAATAAAAAAATGTGCATGTACGTATCTTCATTGATTCAGAAGAATATGTCTGACTTTTTTCAATAATTTGTGTAATTACTGTAGTATGTATTGATTATTTGCCAGTTTTTATATAAATATCTACCAGGTTCAGTTTCTCAGTTTTATTATAAAAGCAACATTATCAAATATATATGATAAGTAGTCTAATTTTTATTTACTGTAGTTAATATTTATATTGTATGTATGTTGTTGAATAAACAACACAATCTTTTACGCTGTAAAGCATTTCTCCCTTTTCTTTAAACCTTAAGTATGATCTATTTTAGCCATATTTTACAGAACATATTGTCATTTTCACATAAAGGTTTTATGCGAAAATGACAATATGTTCTGTAATCCAAACGATTTGATAATCCAAACAGCTCCCAGTCTTAATTAGTTCAGATTAAAGAGGTTCTACTACAGTTTCTAATGAGCAGAGAGCAATGAGGAGTCTTTACACTTTATCAAATGATCAGTGTCATAATGAAAATGTAAATGATAAACTAGCGATACGGGTTTATCCGAAAACATTTTTGTATGAATCATAGTTGGAAACAAGATTATGGTAATCATTACAAAATCTTTCTGAGAAAGCAATGAATTATAATAATATGTTGGAAATTATAATTTCCGTTATATAAGACACTAAGATTTCTTAATTTAAATCAATTTACGTTTGATATTTTTAATGATAATTTGGAGAGTATTTTAACAAAATGTAGCAACCTTTTATTTTGAATTTACTTATGGAGAAGTATATGTATACTATGTGTAAATTTTGTATTTTACCTCAAATATAAAGAGTTCAATAATTTATATTGTGAATTGTAATAAAGTAAGTTTGATATTGTTTCTTTTTAGCTGCCAGCAGTTTAGTATGATTGTTTAATTTAAGAAGTTTAGGATTAAATTATGTTTAGTTAAGCATGTAAATCTGAAATAAATAAATAAATAAAGATTTACCCATAAGAGCACAGCTGATCTGGTTACTCTCTAGCTGTTCCATGTGGTTCAGAGATAAGCTAGAGGGTTGATGAGTCAAGGTGTTCTGGTTGCCAGCCATGGAAACAATATCAACAACGCTGCCCATGGATTTAGACCTTGTTAATAGAGAACCGTTTACAGCCACACCATCTGTTTGGAAAAATGTTTGTCACATCAATAATGATGAATGATGAATAGTTTAAAAACTAATTATTTAGAGAAAATTAATTAAATTTTTATGCTTGACAAGATGATCAATTAAAAAAGAACTGTCAGCACAGTAATTATGTGCACTCGAGTTTGAAGATTTTTTTCTAATGAACTAAGAGGCTGATAACAAATCTAATCACACCATTGTTTTCCTTCTTTAATTGTACGTTATGAAATATGCATTTTAAAATTTTGTCACAAGTATAATTAATTTTTATCCTAGTTGGAACAAAAAAAGTACCGGAATTGCAACTGGTTTTCACTGTACATCAAATTTACACTGTTATTACTAAAAAATCTGTTAATGTATAGCATTTATATTTTAATACAAGGTTGATAGGAGTGTCTTATATAAATTTTAAAATTCTAACAAATCTAGAAAACAAGTTCTTAGCAATTCCCTGAAACATTGTTTTCTTAGCTTTTCGACGTTGTAAAATTGATTACTTGGTATTGTTGTAATCCTTAATATCCTTATGGCATGTATAGTTACTTTCCATACATTACTTTCATACGTGTAAGTAAATGCAGTGAATTTAAATCGATTAAATCAATTAAAAATAACTCTAAATTGATAAATTTAAGTCAATATAAAATCACATAATTTAATTACACATATAAAATTTATTTATCGTAACTATACATGTCATAAGGATTACAACAATACCAAGTAATCAGTTTTACGACCTCCAGAAACGAAGGAACAACGTTTCATTGAATTGATCAGAACTTTTTTCCTCTATTAGTTAGAATCCTAAAATTTATAAAACTTATAGAAAACATTCCTATCAACGATGTATTAAAATATAAATGCGATACATTTAGAGTTTTTAGTAATAACAGTGAAAATTTGATGTAAATTAAAAACTAGTTAAAATTCCGGTACTTTTTTGTTCCAACTAGAATAAAAATTAATAAAACTTGTAAAAAAATTTAAAGTTGCATATGTCACAACGTACAATCAAACAAGGAAAACAATGGTGTGATTAAAGTTTTTGTAGTCCTCTTTGTTCCTTAGAAAACAAATTTCAAATACGGGTGCACATAATTTCTTCACCGAAAGTATACTGTTATGGTTGAACTAAAACATTCTGATATGTATAATTTACATCTAGGGTCGTTTCTACACTAGGCAGGGTTAGGCAGCTGCCTAGGGCGCCACCACTTTGGGGGCGCCTCACGCAGAAAGACAATTTAAAATATACACATTTACAAGAAAAGCGTATGGACAGATATGGGAATGCCGAATTAGAAAATACATGTTGCCAAAGTGCTATGTGCGTTCCACTGTCATGTAGAAAGGAAATACATACTACAGAATAAAGGCGCAAAAGTTGGCTGTTCTGTTATGTATACTATGATTAAAATCACTGAAGGCTTGTGGGCCCCGACCTATATGTGTCTTGACCAACTAAAACAATGTTTTGGTGAGCTAGTGTAGTGAGCGCCGTCTTACTGTTCTGGTTCCGACGTCCATTCCATATATAGTGGTTCTGAATACAATATCCAGAACTTCTATATAAGGGCTTAATTAAGTTGTGAGAGCCAGTAGCCAAGCAATCAAAGGCATCAGAACTTTGACTTTGATTCCTTTGGGGAAATCCTTTTTGAATCAAAACTGGCATTGAACAAAGTTGAAGGTCTCTTTAGCAATCAATTTATAGCTCTTATAATATGGTAACCAAACATATTTTTTAACTACTACAAGCAGGACAGAAATGTTTTATAATGTATGGTGATAGGGACAGATAGTTGGAAAAGGTTATTTTGTTGAAGGAAGAGGGATCAGTCCTATTTCCACTTACACCTTTTTTCACCCTGGATCATAAGTCTGAAGCATTTCAATGGATTTGAAGCGAGAACAATTATTCATACTCTTATGCAATGTCAATTCATGCTTAGCAGTATACTATATACTGAAGGTTTCAAGTGGCTAATACTGAAGCCACAATAAACCAACAATCAGATTACATTAGCTGCAAAAATATCTTAATTGACCTTTTAGGCCCCTTCCTACATGAGTGACAGAAGCGATGCAACAAGTATGACAAAAGCGTTTCCAGCAGAACGCTGGAATTGTCCATAATTGGTAGTTTTTGTGTCCTAAGTGGACTGGCATTGCGGGCGACACTAAAAATGTTGCTAAAAATGCTATGCAATGTATATAATGCCTAGGTATTGTTTCCTGGCTTCAATAGGCTACATTGCTGGTTACAGGTATTAAACATTTGAACGGGCGTTTTTGCAAATTTTCAGTTAGCAGAATGTTGTTAGGCCTACAAATGGTAAACTTTAATGTAATGATCCATTTATTTAATATTGTTTACAAGAAAGGAAAAGTACTTAACATTTCCATTTGATTCTTCTGCGACTTTCGACCATAACCTCTCATTCAATAACTTGTTATGATAGTGCATATTCCACAGTGAAGGGTACATTTACATTGTAGCAATCAATGAATTCTTCCACAGGCGTAACAAAAGCACATGTAGAATCAGAACACAACAGTCAATCACTGTCGCTGTAAACGCTGGTGTCGCTACGGGTACGTACTACATAAGCTTCGTGAGTAACATCAGCTACACCAGCAACAGGAGCAGCAAGATACAAACTCGTTTGTAGCTACAAAATGAGATTGCAACGCAATGCACACAAGTGTTGCTCCTGTCGTCTACTAAGGACGTCCAATGCATTAACATTGGTTTTGAATTTGGCTGCTCTTGTTGTGTCGCTCTTATCGCTCACGAAGGAAGGGGCCTTATGCTCTACTCAGATACAAAACTATTTCAACATTTTTAACAGAATTAGTGTGGAATGAACCTAGAGATAGGGGAAAGATTACAAGAGCATTGTCAAGGGAATTCATGTTACAACCATAAGCTAGAGGATATAAAATATTTGGAGTTAGAAATCTAAACACATGACTAAACATTTTAATATCTAGTTAATCTTTGTCATTCTTACATACCCACATTATGAACATTTGTAATATGGAAGTCTCAGTAGTATTAAAGAAAAGTGATGTGTGAATTTCAGGCTGACATTTTAAATAGGTAACTATAATACAAACATATTTATAAATATTATTATCTATACCATAACAGAATACTGATCTAAAAACATTCAGTTACCAGTTGTGTGAGTCCCAGACCTTATAGTATACATAATCTGAGAAAAAGTCAACATCTAATTCTTTTATTTTACAAAACCTTTTCCCTACAGATTTTGCATGAGCAACAATAAAAAATTAATTCATAAATGACTAATGTTTTCATTTCCTGTGACAAAGATACTACAGGATAAATTTATAGATTTTTAAAGCTTCTTCTTTAAAAAAAAAAAAAGAATCACTGACAAGATGTAGACCTATGTGGGAAATGGAATTTTATTTTTGTATGTTCTACAGCTGAGTAAAAGAGACTCAGCAAGATCCGATTGATTGTAAGGATGTTGGTATCACTTATCAAGATCCATATATAAATGCATTATATTTTATAGTTGACTTCTGAGTGCTCTTACAGCAAATGCTGGAACTAAGCAGAATTTTAGAATGCTATGACTAATGGTGTGACAATGTCAGCCAGCTGCAACCACTGAAATGCCTTCATGTTTTGCATTGTTAACACTTTTCAGTTTTTTGAATGCACTTGTGTTATAAGTTGCTTGTTTGATATTGTGAATAGGAGTGTGAGTAAACATATTATGATCGTGGACATTACATTATTATTATTGTTTCCTATTGTTTATACATTGTTCTTGTCACATTATTTATCTATTACTTCATTGTTTGAACCAATTATAAATGCCTATCATGAGTATTTTTAATTCAACAAGTTATTATTGTTTGTCGTTGGTCAAACTCAGTACTCTTGGCAACACAGTGCGTCAGAGCTACACTCTAATGACAAATGTCAAGTAGGGACATTCAATACATAAAATGTAACCAACCTTTTATTTAAACCTCAACTACTTTGAACAGTATTAAATGAAGGAAAAAGAGGTGGCTTTTTTAGATAGTTACCCATGAAGGAATATACATCTCTATGAGAAGCTGGTGTTAAAAGACAGATTTTTTTTCTAGCCTTGCAATGGCTGCCACTAGGGCGAGCTCAGGCCATTTTGTACTCTACAGTGAAACCAAGATTGGAAGAGAAAACCCGGATGGAGAGCGAGTAAAAATTAAACTTCTGAGGAAATGAGAGAGAATGGGGTAAAAAATATCAAACTAAAATTTTGGCCAGCTTTGTGTCGATGTCATTGCACTAAGCTTATTTAATGCAACAAGAAGGTCTGAATAATTTCCTAGCCTTCACTTCATAGATATGTGTCTATTACGTTGTCTTGCCACTTCATGTTACCATACCTCAAAGCTTGGAGTTGTACCAGATACTTTAACTTCACTAATAAAACTACTACATTTTAATAAATATTTCAGTGTTTTTCTAGTTGTAGTCACAGATTCTGCATACATATCGAAATTCACATCATTTTTATATTCAAATTTCACAACAGAGAAAAAAATGTCAGTAAGTAGAAGTCCACTGCAATTTAAAACAAAGTTATCTGAAACTCTAGATATGGAAGTATTTGTCTTCCCAATAGGAATCAGTTCATTTAGAGCAGTGGTTCTCAACCTGGGGGGCGCGCCCCCCTGGGGGTGCGTGAGAGAATTTCAGGGGAGGCGTGAGGGTACAAAGAAAAAAATTATAAAATGTATATGTTGTTAAAAAACAAAAACTTTCAAAACCATCAAATAAACTTTCGTATTTAAATATATCTGGATTTTTATTTTGCATACCAGCTTTTGCTAACGTAGAGTTAGCATCTAGTTTTATAATTTCACTGTTATAACTTGAACCAACCAATTATTGACTGGAGGGGAGGCGTGAGCTATCTTCAGTGTTCAAAGGGGGGGGGCGCCAGTGCTAAAAGGTTGAGAACCGCTGATTTAGAGGGAAGCACATTAAAAGAAAATTACTCTAAATAATAATTTTATAATGGCTTTTTACTTTTTGAACTTAATTCAGCCTATTTAAAATTGTACTATAACCTAGATTTTATAGTTTTTATGATTATATAATTGTATAAATATTCTGGTACCTGGCCGATGCCCATTAGAATTAGGACTTGGAGGCTGGTAACCTGGGTCTAGCAGAGTGAATGTGGAAGCTTCAGGTCCTATCCCTCTTGCCTTCTCCCATTCATATAATTTTCTAGTAAATTTTTGTGAAATGCCCTCAAATCGAAAAAGTCCTGTGGATGTGGGAATTAAGACTTCTTGCTTTTTTACATTAGCTCCAATAGCTTTCCGAAGCTTTTCAAGTCTAGAATCAAACCATTATTTAAACATTTTTCTTATTGTCAGCCATTCAATAATACCTTTTTACCTTCCTAATATTGTACAATAAGTATAACTTATTTTGTACATACACACATTTTTTTCTAGAAAAAACTAATTCTTTTACATTTTTATCGTCTAAACAAAGGGTCTCATGTTCCCATATGTTTTGAGCTACAGATTAGATTGTATTGATGATAACATGCCACATATTATTTTTGTAACATTTTAAACTTAAATATAGAAGATACATTATTGAACATGACTTTTGTTCTAACAGTTCTTTGAAAATTAGCTGCATACTGGTTCCTACTCAGAAAATCTAAAACTTATTAATCTTTTCCTGACTTAAGGACTTGAAAACGAACGATAAAACGTTTTTTAATAGTGAGAAATATTGAACTAAATGATTGAATAACCATATAGCTTTATGCTTATAAAAAAATAAAATGCTTTATGATAAGAAATAAATGCACTTCAAAAGTATTATCTTATCATTGGTATCCACACTAACAATGAATACAAATCTCTCTAAGGAGTGCAGACCCCTTGTTAAAAATGCAGCCTGGCACAGAGCTTAAATACGAGTATGTTAGTTCAATGAGTGGCTGGTAGTTCACATGAGCATCTTTTCTTTTAAATCAGAGTGCATCGACTCTATCTCTTTCTCTCTCGCAATGCCTTTATTCAGATCAGAGCACTCTCTTGGCAACTTATATAGCTTCACTTCCCACCTCGAGAAAAAAAAGGCTGACTTTTCCCCATTAGGACTGTGATTCTTATAGAGGTGATTTTAGTTTTGATAGAGGTGATTCTTATGAGCTGATTTCCAGTGAATCAATTTGTATTCATTGGCATTAGTAATTAAAAGGTAACATCTGTGAAGACAAATTTAATTATGTAACATTATGTAAATTGATGGCAGTTTTGTACTATATTTTACTATAAATTAATATACTATTATTATTATAATTAATAGTATATTAATTTATTAATTTATATATAAATTAATATACTATGTTATACTATACTTCATATGTATGCTAAATATGACTTTTTAAAATTGCTTAAGACTATAATTATTATATTTTTAATTGCTGCAAAATGGTTCTGAGCAAAATGTTCAGAGTATGAGTGTTATACTGTATATATATGGTATGTTATATATTGTAACGCTCTTTGTAAAGTGACACACTAACTAACATGTCAACCACTTGCTCTATAGGAAGAGACAAACTGACATGTCAACCACTTTCTCTATGAGAAAGGACACACTGATGACATGTCAGCCACTTGCTCTATGGGAAGGGACACACTGACATGTCAACCACTTGCTCAATGGGAAGGGACACACTGACATGTCAACCACTTGCTCTATGGGAAGGGACACACTGATGACATGTCAGCCACTTGCTCTATGGGAAGGAACACACTGACATGTCAGCCACTTGCTCTATGTGAAGGGACATACTGACATGTCAGCCACTTGCTCTATGGGAAGGGACACACTGACATGTCAGCCATTCACTCTATGTGAAGGAACACACTGACATGTCAACCACTTTCTCTATGGGAAAGGACACACTGATGACATGTCAGCCACTTGCTCTATGGGAAGGGACACACTGACATGTCAACCACTTTCTCTATGGGAAAGGACACACTGATGACATGTCAGCCACTTGCTCTATGGGAAGGGACACACTGCCATGTCAACCACTTGCTATAGAGAGACAAACTGACATGTCAGCCATTCACTCTATGGGAAGGGACACACTGACATGTCAACCACTTGTTCTATGGGAATGGACACACTGACATGTCAGCCACTTGCTCTATGGGAAGAGACAAACTGACATGTCAGCCATTCACTCTATGGGAAGGGACACACTGACATGTCAACCACTTGTTCTATGGGAATGGACACACTGACATGTCAGCCACTTGCTCTATGGGAAGGGACACACTGCCATGTCAACCACTTGCTCTATGGGAAGAGACAAACTGACATGTCAGCCATTCACTCTATGGGAAGGGAAACACTGACGTGTCAACCACTTGTTCTATGGGAATGGACACACTGACATGTCAACCACTCGCTCTATGGGAAGGGACACACTGACATGTCAGCCATTCACTCTATGGGAAGGGACACACTGACATGTCAACCACTTGTTCTATGGGAATGGACACACTGACATGTCAGCCACTTGCTCTATGGGAATGGACACACTGACATGTCAACCACTCGCTCTATGGGAAGGGACACACTGACATATCAGCCATTCACTCTATGTGAAGGAACACACTGACATGTCAACCACTTTCTCTATGGGAAAGGACACACTGATGACATGTCAGCCACTTGCTCTATGGGAAGGGACACACTGACATGTCAACCACTTTCTCTATGGGATAGGACACACTGATGACATGTCAGCCACTTGCTCTATGGGAAGGGACACACTGCCATGTCAACCACTTGCTCTATGGGAAGAGACAAACTGACATGTCAGCCATTCACTCTATTGGAAGGGACACACTGACATGTCAACCACTTGTTCTATGGGAATGGACACACTGACATGTCAGCCACTTGCTCTATGGGAAGGGACACACTGCCATGTCAACCACTTGCTCTATGGGAAGAGACAAACTGACATGTCAGCCATTCACTCTATGGGAAGGGACACACTGACATGTCAACCACTTGTTCTATGGGAATGGACACACTGACATGTCAACCACTCGCTCTATGGGAAGAATATTGGACAATAGATTTTTTTTAATATGAAATTGGCAAATTTACCTGGGTATATAAGTAAAGTATTTCTTTAACATGCCATTATTATTTTGTTATGGTTAGCTTTCAACTATTAATAATGAATTTTAAAATCATTGGTTTTTACCTAGCTTCTCTCTCCAAATATTTGTCTCTTTCTCTTTCTAGGCGCTGTTTTTCTCTTTCAATTTTGTGCAGTTCTTTTTCCAACCATGCTAATTCTTTGACTTCATGATGACTTTTTGATTTTTGTATCCTCAACTGAAATCCAAAATCAGCACCTCCTTTTTCTTTCTTGTTAGTTGGACTATGTTGGGATTTACTAGATTTATAATCACTACCCTCCCTTCTTAGTGATCCTGGACTGGGAGTTTTATTTCCTGGACTCTCATTTTCAGGCTGTGTACTTGAAGAAGACCCGTGTTTTAAGCGCTCCCATTCCAACAACTTTTTATAGAAATCTTCTGGTAACTCTGCGGGCGGACTTGAGACTCCTACTGATATTCCTGCATCACTCTTAGATGACATCACTCCTGGTCTCCAAAGCTGCCATTCAGTTATCTTTTTTCTGAACTGTGGCTGAGATACACTTGTTAAATCTGGTGTTTGAGGTATTGGGACGGATTTGATTTTTTCCCATTCTTCTAATTTTTTCTTGAAATCTGCACTGAGGTTTTCTTCACCTAGTTGTTGTAGTGTGACTGACTCTCTATGTCTGCCTCCGCTAGTACTTGGGGACTTTATTTTGTCCCATTCTTCCATCTTCTTGCGGAAACCCTTGTCATGTGGCAAGTCCTCTCCAATGCTGGATGTCCCACTAGAAAAGCCACTTCCTGCCATTTTGGAAGAGCATGGAGGTGTACCAGGACTGCCAGAGCTTTTTATTCTCTCCCATTCACAGAGCTTTTTATGAAATTCTTGACTCAGTTTCAATTGCAATTCTTCGTAGTTTCTTTGAATTTCAGCTTGAATATTTTCATTTTTAGTTAAACCATACATTTCATCAACAGGATCAGGAAACACATCATCATCTCGAGTACTGTCATCCATGAACTCACCACTGCTTAACTCATCAGATTCTGAAATAATAATCAATTTTAAAACAATCATATACAATTTTCCAGATTCAATCATATTCAAAAAAAGTTTCTTAGCAATCACTGATACTAATAAGCGTATGATCAATGCTTTCACTGTAAACTCTACAAAATATTTAGCTGTAATTCTTTTTGAAATTATTGTAGTAGTTCAAAATAAGTTAAAAACTGCTTTATTTTAAGATGCATAGTTATAATGTGTGGGAGATAAAGGAGAATATTTACAAAACACAAAAATAAGTGAATAAAATATGGGCAGGTTTAAATTTTATTTTCATGCTATGAATTCTTCTTTAAAAAGGCATGTAAAGAACAAATTTACAAACAAACTTCTTTTACATTGCTTTGTTCTCTCTCTAGAACCTTTAGTAAGATTGCTGATTTTCTATAAAATATTTAAAACTCTGAATCAGATTCAATTTTAAGTTAACAAAGTAGAAATATTAATTTTTTTTAACGTAACTTGCCAGTTAACATGGGCAGCAGGTCTGTTGGTAAACTTTATTCAACAAGTGAAGTATCAATTGTCAGCTAAGTTGGCGGTTCAAACCTTGTACCCTGTAGCCTCCGAAGCCTTAACCAAGGAGACTCCACACAGCGGTTAAAATTGATTGAAGACTTTTTGTACAACTGTCATACTTTGATGATTATATAAAAAGTCCATTATAGTTGAATGGTTGAAGTATTTGATTTACGTTTAAATGTGATACAAATTTTCATAACCCTTCATTAACTCCTAGAATTTCAGCTGTTTTAAACACTTTTAGAGAGACTTCATATTGACTGATTTTTTCACAATATTTCATCCAGTAGTTCCAGAAATAATAGGATGATAAACTCTACTTTAACATAAATATTATAATATTTAAATATGCATTTTAATAGTTTCTAAGTTTTTTAGTTTAGTAGAAATTACTTTAATTACTTTGGGGATCACTTAACGGTAAATTTAGTTGATCATTTATCACCTTCATATATACACCTTCTTGGATGTATATTGTGTTAAACTTGAGACTGTTTTTTTGTTATTTTTAAATAAAAACTTCATTCACCAGTTCATATGGGCTTGCAAGGCTGTGTGTGAACTGTATTCAACGAGTGAAGTACCAACCGTTTGCTCAGTGGAGATTCGAACCTTTGACCTTGCCCTCCACAGTCTATTTCAATTTTGGAATTTTTCCTGGTAAATTAAAAGTTTATAAGATTAGTATGCCAAGTTGGGATACACACATTGGAATATTAACAAAGGGTGACTTCAGGTTTTTATGAACTGTACAAAATGGCAAAAGTTTGTAACAGTAAACTTTTAAACAATGTATGCAGATATACATTGTAATATAACATTTGATATAGGTATATATGGCTCAAATTCTAAAAGAAATATGGATTGAATAAGGTGAAAAAGAGATTCTGGAGGGATCCCAGAGGTTAGTCCGGAAGAAGGATCCAGATATTGAATTTGGAGAGATTCAGTTAAAGAGTAATTAAAAATATTGGCATAGAGACTGTTCATAACCTTTATGAAGTGATCAACATTTTTAAGGAACATGCTAGTGATGTACCCATGTTAGGTGAAAATCCTGGTTATGGTACAAAATAACATTACAATATGAACTCACAGATTGAAATTTGTTGAAAGAAAAACAACTTGTGCAGGTTGCAAGGTTGGTAATAGATTACCTAACTTTATTATGTATGAACAAGATTATACTCGTCATTCCAGTCATTATATTCTCATATACAAGAATAAGTTACATAAATTTAAATAGAAAATGCTTGTATAGTATGAAACAAGAGAAGATGCAACCAACACAAGTTACCGAGCATAGTACTCATCAGGATATTGTAGATGTCATTTAAGGTTTTTATCTGCAATAAGAAATTAATAGAGATTTAGGAACTTTTCCGTTAATTCACTACTATAACATAACCATAACTTGGATTAACCTAACATAACAGAAATAAACCTAACTAAACTTAAAATATCATGACCAACCTAACATAACATACCCAAAGTAGTGGTAGTGAATTAACGGAAAAGATCTGAAATTTCATTTGACATATCATCAAACACCAAGGAATTTATCAAGTAGCCCATGCAGAATTTTGGGTTGAAGTATTTAATTGCCTTTAATAAATGAATTCATTAATTTCTAAATAGTGTTCATGAATTACAACAGGTTGATGTTAACCTTTTCACAAAAGATCACAAAATAAAAACTACCAGTACTTCAAAACTTAGAAGCACTAAATTATAGTTTTAGTGAAATTAATATAAACCCTAATCTGGTATATAGAATTTAGCTAATGTATCAATTAATAAATAACCTATGTCATAACCGAAGGTTGCAGATTTTACAGGGCTGGAAGGAACAGAGTTGCTGCCCCTATGGAGACAGTCCTCACTAGCAGAGCTTGATGTTAGAAAAGCGTTCTTCACTTTTGACCACTTTGAGAGTCTTCTAGGAGTGGGAGGTGATGCACCTGCACTGCCACCAGAAACCTGCATTAAAAGTGTATTTGTATCATTATCTACTTTTGTTAGGTCTAAAGGGCCACTATCACTAATCTACAGGAATGACAGGGTAGAAATATTTTGCTTCAGAACAAATAATAAGATAACTAATCTATCTTGTTCAGTTGAAATAAGAAATCATGATTTAGATAGCTGATTATAATCTAAACCTATCTGTGCAAGAACGATAGTATTGAAGCTTATCAACATTTTGAACATTTTAACTTAATAAAACACATTAGATTTAATGTTTTAACCTTATATACTGTGATATAACAATTACATGATTGAAATATCTATTGATTTAAGAATTTATAATAACAGCTGTTTTATTTGTACATCGTTGACATAATAATGCAGGACCCAAAAGGACTATACATATTGGACTGCATTTTTCCTTGGTGTTAGTACATCAAGTTGTGACGTCATTAGTTCCAAAATTCATTTCTAGGATTCACTGAAATCGCAGTTTCCCCATTGACTCATGATGCTGGTTCAATATTGGAGGATTTGAGGTACACATTTTTCAACCATTACCACATGAATCAAATCTGAGTCCTAAAGCTTCGGAGGCAAGAAAATTACCATTCAGCCACCAAAATTAAACATTTCTGTGATTTTAGTGTGAACATTTTCTTTATTACAAAAAGTAATACAAACAGGTGCATTGTCAAATTATATAATACAAATACAGTCAGGTGCTAAAAATGGTTATTGAACTAGTGGATTAAAATGAATTATTATGCTAAAAATATCTTAAATTATTAAGCATACTGTGGGATGATTTATATAAAATTTCTGCTGAAATACTTAAACTATTGTGTTATGTCATCATTTATCATCTCATCTATACTATAGTATGCCTTTTGCAGTAGAATTTCCTTAATTTGCTTATGGAATTTAACCTGTTAAAGCTGTTTTAGAATTGTTGGCAAACTGTTGTAAATTTGAATGCCCATGTATAAGGGACTTTTTTCAAGTAAGGTTTGTTTTGTGAAATGGAAAAGCAAAAGATCCTTGTGCCGGGTTTGGTAATTGTGCTGATTTTTAAATTTTTCATAAATATTTGGATTTTTATGGACTAAATTTAGAAGTTCTAGAATGTACAAACATGGTAAAGTAAGAAATTAGTTTTTTAAAATAATGAGTGATAGTTTTCTCTGAATTTAGCTCCCGTCATTGCTCTTAAAACAGCATTTTATGCTTTGAATACTCTTTCTAAGTTAGGAGATATTCCCCAAATTACAATCCTATATTTATACAATTTGGCATGTAGTAATAGATACTGATTGAGCTTAATTTATTTACTAGGTCATCAATATGATATTTCCAATTAAAATTTTTATCAATTTTAATTCCTAAAAATGTATGTGAAACAACTAAATTTAAGCTAAAATTGTCTATTTCGTTGCTAGAGTTTGCTTTAAAATGTATTACATTAGTTTTGGTCTGATTTAATAAAAGTCCAGCACAATTAAACCAATCATTCAGCTGATCAAGAGTTCTTATGATAATTTCTTCCATATTCGACACATTTTTTTCTGTAGTAAGAACATTTGTATCGTCTGTAAACAAAACAAAACGTGATTTAGGCATATTACATGGTAAGTCATTAATATAAATAAGAAAAAGGGTTGGTCCCAAAATAGAACCCTGTGGAAAGCCAAACCTAATATTTTCCCAGTCAGATGTAACTTTAAGAGAGTTTTCTTGAATAATAGTTCTCTGTTTTCTACCTTTGAAATATGATTCTAAGTAATTTATTGCTTGTCCTCTAATTCCTAGTTTGAATAATTTTGAAAGGTGTAATTTGTGGTTTACACAGTCAAAGGCCTTTGATAGGTCACAGAATATACCTGCGGTATACTGTGACCCATCCAAAGCCACTGCAACTTTATTCACAAAGGAAACCAAAGCTAACTCTGTGTTTATGTTTTTTTCTGAAATCATACTGTTCGTCACAGATTAATTAATTTTGTTCCAAAAATTTGGTCAACCTGGAATGAATTGCTTTTTCAAAATTTTTTTGAAATGTTGTTCAATAAGGAGATAGATCAGTAGTTTGATATGTCATTAGCTGATTTTTTCCTCTTAAACACAGGTATAACTTCAGATAGTTTTAATTTAGAGGGATAATGCCCAAGAAGAAATTATTGATTAATTAGTCTGGTCAAGATAGGACTTATTATTTGAGAAGAAAGTCTCAGCAATGATACAGGGATACCATCCCAACCACATGCTTTACTGTTGTTTAAACTAAGAATTATCTTTTCTACCTCATTCGCAGAGACAAACTCAATATTGGTACTTAGCTATTGATCTATCATTTCTATTGTAAACTATGTCTACTCTCTTAGGTATATCTAATAAACTAACAACATTAACAAAGTGTGAGTTAAACTGTTCAGCAAGACCATAAGGATTACTAATTTCATTACCATTAATATTTAGGACAACTTTACGATACCTGCTATTTTTAACCTAATTCACTTTTTACAATTGCCCAAGTGGCCTTTGACTTATTTTTTGCATTAATTACATAAATCTCATATGCCATAATTTTCGCAATTGATACTACTTTTTTAAAGCAATTTTTGTATTTCTTAACATAATTTTGGAAACCTAGAGTTTTATTTGTTTTTGCCATTAAAAGCAGGTCTCTTTTTCTTTTTGCAGATATTCTTATTCCTTGAGTGATCCACTATACTTTTTTCCCGATATTAAGTTTAACTGTTTTTAGTGGGAATGACTCATTCATGCATAATATAAATTTACTGAGAAAACATTTATAATTTGATTCAATACAATCTAACAAGCAGAATTCCTGCATTTCTTACTCTAGATTATTCAACAATTTACACAAATTTTCTTCACTGTAAATTCTAATCTTTTTTGTATTTTTTTTAGTATAAACTTCAATATTTTTGGAAATTGGCAAAGAAATTAAAAGTATATTATGGTCTGAGAGACCAGGGTCAGTGTTGAGAATACTGTTGTTGTCCCAATTTAAAGTTGTTAAACTATTATCTATACAGCTTTATGATCTCTTGTTGGTTTTTGTTATTAATATCATAATCAAATTCTTTTGCTAGGTTCTCAAATGATTCTGAAAATCTGTTCTTTTTTAACAAATTAATAATAAAGTCTGTGGTAATAGCAATATGTTTAGTTTTTACCTCCTTTTCTAGTGTTTGCATTAGAAGTTTTAATTTGTTAATGAACATGTCAGTCATAGAATCCAGTGTTCTGTATATTGCCACAACTAGGCAGTTTAGTGATTTTATTTCTATGTAAGAACTTTCAAATATATATTCTTCGTTTAGTTTTAGAACATCAGGTCTGTGTGTGATTTGTAAATGATTTTTGGTTAGAATACAGGACCAACCCCTTGAATTATTTCTAAAAAAACCATCTGCTAATTTGAAACCATTTAATTTGTTTAAAATAAGTTGTTTGAGTGACTTATATTGTGTTCATTGAGGCAAATTATCTGAACATCATAATTAAAATTTGATAATAACATTTCCAATTCATCAATTTTTCCCTTGATACCTTGGATATTATAATATAGTAAAGCAGTCCTTTTAGTTTGACTTTTTTTCATCAATAGTAATTGGGCATCTTTTAGAGATTAATTTTTTACTTTATTGTTTCTAGATCCTCTAAAAAACTATTGCTATCTAGTCTAGAGTTACAAGACAGAGCAGGTTGAGAAAGTAAAGGTGTGCTAGGTCGAGGTACAGGTGGTGGAATGAAGTTTTTGACCAGAGACAAGCTTTCAGTTGAAGTGCGTTGACCGCTAACTTGAATATATTGGTACAGTTGAGTGAAATTAGTTTGCTCTGTATTAGAGACAAAGCACCAACGTAGACACTTCACAAAGTTTTTATATGAAGATCCCTTTCGTAGAACTCTCGTAGCATGTTCGTCATATACAATACTTTGGACTTGAGCCTCTGTTCTTCGTTGGAATTTAATCAGATTGGTGGCAAAATGTTCAAGAGGAATGTTATCTCTTACGCAACCCATCGGTGAGCATACCAGGAAGTTCAGCCCACGGTGTTGAAAGTCCTTTGTGAGGTTTTCAAACGCCATATCATAATCTTCAAGAGTTGGTTTTGAATCAAATTCTGGTGTTGTCACAAGCCCATGTACCGACCCTTGATTGATTTGTTGATAAGTTAAATGACTGTCAACAAAATTTGATGCCGAAGGACTGCCAAAATGCCTTTTAAATACTGTTGCCACACCGGCACTCATATGTCTGTCACTATCAACGTCTGCCGAGATACAGTTATTACATTACAAGTTTTATTTAATTACAAGTGGGCGAAGGCAATATTTTCCTCATCACACTAGGTTGATTCACTATTGAAAATGACTAGGTTGTTGATAATTGTGTCCATGTTGGCCTCAATGACACTGATAGGCACTCTACTTGCCTTAGGTTGCCTTATCTTCAGGTCTTTAGCAGCAATTGGATTAGTGTGAAAGTTTAGAAGTATTTTTAAGATTTCCTCAGCAACTTTTCTTTTTCCTTTTTTATTGAAGTGCATGTCATGGTTTGTGTAAAGATGACGCGGCAAGAGATGAAGCTCCAGTAATCTGGTATTTGTGCTTGAGTTTGTAATTTTTCTTGTTAGCTCTTCATGAAATGTATTTATTTTACAATCTAGCTCTGGTTTGTCATGTCACATAGGTACTGTAGCAACAATAAGGTTGGTGTTTTTCATACAATAAAATATAGGAACAAAGTTGTCCAACATATCTTTTATTGTTGTGCTCTCAATATTATTGGTCCCTCCCAAAGCAAGAACAAAATCATTTTGGGTAAGCCCCTCTGCAAAATACTCCACTTCTTGCAATATGGCACTAATTTTTTTCCCCCGGTCTCACAACTGCTGTCACATTTTTATTTGACTTTTGCTGTACCAAATTACTTAAGTTTTGCACATGGCTATCAGCTAATATTAATAACTTGGACTGTGTAGTAAGACATTTGGGATTATCTGTAGTAGTTTGATTTAATCTGGCGCTTCTTGACTTCTTTTTGGCATTTGATGGCTTTTTACTAAGCAATGGTCTATTTACAGAAGTAGTCTCCTCCTTAACATCATCCCCTCCACTATCATCTTCAGAGAGAACTTTAAAACCATTTTCACAGTGAACTGTAGAATCTTTAATTTGTGATTGAGTTTTTGTGGAACGTGCAGGTTTCTGCCAAATCTCTGAAGCATTCCAGCTGGGATTGTTTTGATTTAATGCTGGAAAACAGTTACAACATTTTAGTTTTTTTTTTGTTAGCTTCTTTTAATTGGTTTTCTGGTTCACTATAATCCTTTTGCAACATTATTATAACAGTTTTTAAGTTTTCATTTTCAATTTTAGTTTTGTTTAGCTCTTGTATTAAGATCTGTGTTTGAAAATCATTTATTTTTCCTGGTTCCAGTAACATAGGAGATGTTTCACAGGATTTTGAATTTATTATTTCATCTCTTTCAATAATACTTTTTTCTAAGCTTATACATTTTTCTGTTAAGGCCTCCACTTGATAGTTCAAATCTAAGTACACTGGGGTGTTAACAGCCATGTCTTTGTATACTGTCTCATTCTGTTTATTATTCTTCAAGTTAGAATCAGATTTTGAATTCTGAATGGGAGTTGAGCACTTCAGAGATGTATCTTTAAGACTTTCATTCATAAAGACAAACTGGAGAGATTTTTATGTTTTTTATTGATTTCCTCTTTAATTTCTTTTATTGCTAAAGAAAAACTTTTATTATTTACGGATTTTCCAGTTGCTAACTTTTGTTTATTTTCCATGTAATGTGATAGTTCACTAAGTCGATATAGATCAGTTTCTTTGGTGCCATAAAATAAGACATGAAATATTGAAGATTTTCCCTTTTTTCTACATTATTTATAACAGCTGAATGTCCTTTTACTTTGGCGAAAACAAAATCACCCTTTTTAAATTTGTTTGTATCCATTTTTTCTCTCTTTCTCAACTTATTACATAAATTTCAGAGTTTAATTAAAAACCAAGGCTCAAATTTTTGAATAAAAAAATAAAACTTAATAGCCTAAAGACCCTTTTTTTAAATTGTTTATTAGTGTTTTGATAAAATTAAATAGATAATTTTAAATTAAAAAAAAAAAAAAAAAACGTATAGAATAGTGTAATATCTCAGTCCAGATAGAAGGAAAAATTTTTGGTAGCCAGTTAATTCATTTGTGCTTGAAGATAAGATTCCAGGGGATTAAGGTCACTGAGCTTGTTTCTCTAACTGCTATCACAAACCTGTCAGCAGTGACCTGGGCAGTTGCAGGAGTGGCAGCAATCCTTCTTCCTCAATTTTAGAAATAAATATTCCATGATTATTCTATCGGTATTTTATCCTGATTGGTAAATATTAACAATTGATGGTAAACTTTACCTCTTTTGTTCCGCCACCAATCTTCAGTTTTTTCTGACACTAAAGGTTTCGGAGACTAATCTCCATCTTCAGGTGTCCATCACTGTCACTACACACTAAACCATTCTTTAGTGTGTAGTGACAGTGATGGACACCTGAAGATGGAGATTAGTCTCCGAAACCGGTAGTGTCAGAAAAAACTGAAGATTGGTGGCGGAACAAAAGAGGTAAAGTTTACCATCAATTGTAAATAAATATTGTCGATTAAAATGTTTTAATTACCAGTTTTAGTTAATATCAAGCAAATAAGTTCACTGACATGACTGGGCCTGAGTTGTTTCGCGATCAATAATATACTTGTAGATAGGTGTATACAAAACAAAGTTAAGTTTAAATTTTGATATTTCCAGGTGAGCACTGTATTTTACATATTATATCCAATTGAAATCATCTGGCTTTTATTATTTTTTTAGTTACTTTATATACTTACAAATACTAAAATTTAGGCTATTTTTTACCACATTTTTACTCCATCATACTTATTAAAGAGTGAATAAGTATGATTTGATAGCAAATACCTGTTTAGTTCTGGCTCTGGGTAGGTAGTGGGTAAGACCTTTGTTACTTTGTCAACAGCAAGAGATTGTACTAAAAGATTTGAAATATTTTAATGAAGATGACTAGCAATGGTTGTAAGATGAACTAAAGCTATTTGGAAGGTTTTAAAAAAAGGATGGTCAACAATGATAAACGTAGCTGGCCATAAACAGATGGTACTGGGAGCTGGCACCCATATCTGATGGATGAAGGAATACCCATGGAATATCTGCAACATTGAAAGAGCACTAAAACTACTTTTGCTAACAAAATTGTCAACATAAATTGCTCTCCTCAATCTTGAAGAACTCTTGGTGGTTAACTATTGTGTTAGGCTGAGGCAAGTCGAATCGATGACAACACAGATCACCAATGACAAAATAGGTACAGTTTAACAAAATGTCAGTGTTTTCTACTAATATGAGCTTTACAATGATATATAAAACTAAACATTGGATCTTTAGGGGTTTGCAGGAAGAGACAAAGGATAATCATGTGGAACTGAACTGCTGATTTATTATAAATTAACTGTAGGTTTCTTGTATTTCCTATTGAAATAATTAATGCTATCTAAAATGTGTGTTATTTGTCTTACAAATACTCAATTGACGATTAATGATAGATATATAACCATTGTGGTATTTCTATACATGTACAGTGGTATTGAACTACAGTCCAAATCATACATGTACAGTGGTACCGTATTGGTATTGGTAAACACGTACAGTGGTATTGAACCACTGGCCCAACCATACATGTACCATTGTTTGATTTATTTTAAATATGAAATTTTTAAACACAAACTATTGCTTGTAAGCTTTAGTGGTACTGTACATAAATATTTTGTACAATCATATAAATATTGCACTACTTTTCATGATGTACAGATTATGAATGTAAAAATGAGTAGTATTTTCATTAACTATGTAAGTCTTGCAACCATTTTCATCAAACGACCCTCCAATGTCTGTCATATATTCATACTGGAAGCAATTAGCAGACACTAAATTATTCATAACGCTTATTTGCTTTATTATAATTATAATAATAACTATTCATAACATTATTTGCTATAAGGGTTTGGTAGAAAGTCTGGAATATATTTATTGATTTTAAAACTGTTGAAAAAAATGTGATTAAACTTTATAGTCATGTACATGTCACAATACCAAACATTTAGACATATTTTGCTCGTTTTTGGCATAGCCAGGAGATGGTTCACAAAGGAAGTCTTAAACAATTTTAATGTAAGCCTATCTCAAGTTATAACTCACTTTAAAGGTCTTTGTTTGTGCAATACAAAAGTGCAAACCTGTGGTCAAAAGGATGACCCAATCAGAAAATATAGCCTCTCAAAGAACTTAACGTAATGATTTACAAAAAACAAGGATAAGGTAGTTATTATCTAATGCTTAGTTCATTTTCACAAAAAAATTGTAGCGAATGATTATAATCATTTTCTTACACTTTTTTTAGGGTGTACCTGATCAAAATGGTGTTAGTAATTTTTCTTATTTTTGTTAAATAACAAAGTCTTTCATTACAATTCTAAACAATCAACAACGGGAACCTGAAACAGGGATAAATAAATAGCCGTATGACTAAAGTATTAGTTGTATGACATAAAATTCTTTGAGTGGCTGTATTTTCTAACTGTGTCCTTCTTTTGACTTTAGGTTTGCAATGTTGTATTGTACAAAAAAGACCTTTAAAATGAAGTATAACGCTGAGGTAGGTATGTGTTTTAAAATTGTTAAGACTTCCTTCATGGGCCATCCTGTAAAAACGAGTAAAATATGTCTAAATGTTTGGTTTAGTGACATGTGAATAACTACAAAGTTTCATTGCATTTCTTTCATTAGTTTTAAAATTAATAAATATATCCCAGACTTTCTCCCAACTCTGTATATTGTAACCTTTCTTGGAACATGCTGCGTTGCTAAATCCTCCTCAAGTGCTTTCGGCTTTGCAGAACACTTCACATGCTTCTCTTCAGTTTGTGGACTCGGGGGAGGTTTGGTAGACACCTTAGGTGCAAGGTCTTTCCCTCTGTGCAGTTCCTCTGTGGATGGCAGAGTGATGGTCAGCATCGGTCCTAACCTTCGTTTGCCTACAACCTCACACTCAGCCTCTCCTCTTTGGACATATGAAGAAGGCACCTGAAATTATTTACTATAAGAGTTGCCCCAACTAGTGCCTATTCTTTCAAATAGTTCAATAACATTTTATATTTGGACAAAATTAAAATAATTCAAACTAATCGCGACATTCTTCCTGCATCATAGATCTTATATTACAACAGAAGATCTATGCAAATAGTATATCTTATTGTATTTTGATATTGGTGGACATTAAGTATATTAAAATTTAATATGATTAGATATTCTAAAGTATGGATTTGTTATACATAAAGTGCCCCATTAAAAGAGCATAAAGGGCCTTTCTTAATGTGTATTTCTCAGTGAGCGTGTTCATAAACAATGTCTTATTGACTTATAATTAATTGTATGATTGTTTTTAGCATTTGAATAATTCATAGCCCAATAAATGTAAAGAAAACCAAAGTAATGTAGTGTTATTTGCTTGTGTTATAATATATAGTTAATTTTGTGGTTATAATATAAGACTATAAGAGTTCTGATTTACAATCTCATCTAAACTGAAGAAATGAAAGAAAAGTAAAGCACCACAGCTGGTAAACTAGTGAACTGTAGATATGAACAATTATGCAACACAAAAACATAAAGGGGGAATAGCGTCAAATGATAATATATTTAACAGCTGTATAAGTTGGTTCATGAGTTAGGACTACTAGTTTAATAAATTTAATAACAACTATAATTAAGTACTCTTTTATTCATTTTTTTTAATAATACATGAAACCGGTCATGTATTATTATAAAAAATGAATAAAAGGGTACTTAATTATAGTTATTATTCAATTTATTTAACAGCTAATATATTAACTTTGTTATTTAATAAAAAAAATTTTTGTTTACAAAACTGCAAACGGTATTATTCAATTCCACTGCCACTGTATGAAAAGACCCATTCATGTAGTTGGCACACTGTGGATAAATACAATTTATTAGAAAGAATTATATAATAAATAATAAACAAAATAATAAAAGTATATACCTATAAAAGGCAAAGCCCTAGCTGAACGAGCTGAGATGAGTGACTCACTTATCACTAATTCTCCATCTTCCTTATAGGTAGAGAGCTGAAATGTTGTACACCGATTCTTTAGGTCTTAATAGGATAACTAAGCAGTTTTCACGCTGGTATCTCCATAGGACTCCACCTCACATGCTTTTAAAGTTTCAGTGTTATTCTTATGGAGTTATTTTATTTATTTAATTAATCAACAGCTGTCAAAAAAAAAAAAAAAAAAAAAAAAATGAAATGAACCCTTTTAAAACACACTCAAGTGGGGTAACAGGTTAAAGGCATTTTTCTCTCGATTCCTAATATACCATCAGATTTTACAAGAGACTATGTTTATAGGCTTCACTACTGCAAAAACAAAAATTCATTGTGATAAAGTCCAAGTGTCTCGGGGAGGCCGCAGGGCGAGATCCACAAATGGGGCTGTATAGTGGCTTGGTGAGGCCGAGTTCCATAATACGGCCTATAGTAAAGTGTCTTGGCAAGGCGGCAGGCCGAGTTGCACAAAGGGGCTAAAGGCAGAGCTTCCCTCCTGAGCGTAGCGAATAAAAATAATAATAAAAAAAAATAAATAAATAAATAAAATCAAGTAAACAGACAACCTTTATATTTCTAACAGCTTAAGTGAATAAATTCATAATAGTTAATATCAGGCTAAGCCACAGCAAAGCGTGGCCAGGTTTAGGTAGTTAGATATTATATACTATAATAACAACATGAAAAACAGTAAGCACGAATGAAAATACTCGTGATTACAAAATTTCTAACAACACATTTTGTCAACAGATTATGATTTATAACTGCTATGGAGGGGACAGAGGAATAACTAACTGTAGGAGAAGCAGTGGGGAGGGAGATGCATAAACAGTTATGGGAGCTGGTTTTTTTTTTTTTTTATATAGGTCTAACTATAATTACTTCTATTTTTGTGTTGTGTGTGTTTTTCTATCTTCAGTTTACCAGGTATGCTGCTTTCTTTTCTTTTTCTTTATTTTTTTTAATGAAATCCCAGGCTATAGGCTTCAAATTGATAGATCTCTTACTGAAGAAAACAGCCAAAAATATTTACAAATTAAGCATTTTAATAAATTACCTCAAGATCTCAGAAACATAGAACTTTAATTATTTGCAGCTGCTGTCAAACTGGCTAATAAATTAGGCTTGTTTCTTAATCAAGAGGGTTTTTATTACAACAGTTTACTTTTCTTAGGCGTACACTTGATTAGTTAAATAGTTGATTAGTTAAATTGTTCTATCTCTTATTAATATTTTTTCTGTTGTATGCTTTATATTTTTTAACTTTATTTTTTTAAATTGACAAGTACTACTATAAAATTACGGTATTTTTTCAGAGTTATATATATATATATATATATATATATATATATATATATATATATATCAGTAGAAATTGACTAGTGATAATAGAAAAATTAATGTTGATTCCAAACATTCTTGAAGATTTCTTTAAACAAACAGACTTTAAGATGAAATTCAAAGCAAATCTGATGAAGAAAAAGATCTAGATCCGGTTATTGTAATTGTTAATGTTATTGTCCTGCCCTGCAAGAGTTCCCAAACACCTAGGTAAGTATAATTTTAGGTAAGTTGAAGTTTAATTAGTTAAGTTTCATCTAATTATGAAAATTGACTTTAATGTGTTCTTACATTTATCCTAATAACTTTACCAAGTTATTTTACTATTTATTTTTTGTAATATTATGATATGGGGTTGTTATAATATTTTTAAATAAATCACCTTTTTAAAGGCACTTAATTGTATTGAAAGAGCAAAGTGTTTGAAGTATTATGTGTTATGACTTTAATGTACAATAAAACTGTGAAAATTGATATAGAAAAACAATATAACATTGGTTTTATTTGTTTACTTAGGCCCGTATTAAAAATTAATTAGTTAAGTAGTGCTGCCAGATGAAATACCACCAAGCTCACCAGTAGGCTAGTAACAGTAATAATAACAAAAAGAAACCAAACCCCAAGCACACATAGATTTACAGTATGAATATAAGAATTGTCAAAACATATCATCTACTTACTGTTTTCCTAGGTAAAATTAGTGTTACTTTAATAGTAATGTAAAATACACTATGACAACACTGAATTGTAAATACATTCCAACTTTAAAGCTACAGTACTATCTACCAGCCAAGGCAGCAACCTTAATAGATATAGCTTATCTCCTTTGATAATATTATTGATTCAGAGAATTTACTCACTTTCCATTGCATTTCATGAGTCAGTAGTCTGAGATAAGTGCCATACTAAATAGTGTTAGAACATATAAATTATCATACTAATATTGTACACCATAATCACCAATTCCCTCTTAATTTAACTCTTTGGAAACTATTTATTATCAAGAGATAACGTCTATATGGTGAGTGAATTTCATAGAAATTAAAATAGGAACTCTTATTAAAAAAATACTTTAATTTGTTTTATAAGAACCATTAAATACTAACAATAATACCAAATAAATAACAATAATAAAGTAACAGCAATAAATAAAACATGCAATAAAAATCTAGAATCTACATAGCCAACCGAGTTTCTCATAAAAAAACTCAAGCCAACTTTTCTGGAATTTATAGTATATTTAATAGCACCATCATAAATCAACAGCATGGCTGAACCACAGAATATCTTTCAAATGTACAATCTAATTAGGATTGCAGCATTGCTCTAAAATATCAGCTGGACTTTAAACAAATACGATATTTCCAATTACAGCTTAATTGATAATAACAGTTAGTTAATTGAATGATAGCGACCTTTCACTTCTGTGCTAGCCATATCCCTGATGTTTCATGGCAAGACTCATACCTCTACATATGTTATTCTTCAACATTCATTCTTATGCCTAAGGGTTAAGGGTCTAAACTCTCATGCCAAATCACACATCTTTTATACAGGGTGTTAGTGAACTCTCTTTACATAAATTGTAGGTATGTTCCTTGGATCAGGACAAACAAAGAACACCATACAACCATATGTTTAAAATGTCTAGATTTTTGTCTGTCGGTCTGTATTTGTGTTTAACAAATGTTCATATAACTCAAGATCTATTTGAGTTAGAAACTTCAAATTTGGGCTTCATGTGTGCCGTAGTAGGTAAAATGAATTTTTAAAATTTCTTTGCTGTGACTAAAACCGTTTCAAGATGGTGTACACTTAAAAGTTTTAATGTCAAATTTCATGTAAACAGTATGAATAGAAAAAATGTTGTCGAATGATAAAATATGTAGAATTTAAAGACAAATTCAACGATACATTGTTTGACAAAATCGAATGATAAATAGCTGAGTAATCGATTTTGTAAACATTAATTATTATTATCGTACAAACAAATTAATTATTGTGGTACAAAACAAATATGGTGTCAGTGGCCTACACACGGGCCGACACGACAGTCCTACCCGACAAGTCGGCCCTAGCTGTCGTGTCGGGGCTTTCCCTACACACGCTCCAACCACAAGGTCCGACCAAACCATCAGACCCGTCTAGAACAAGTGTTTTTCATAATTTCCAGTTTCTTTTTAAACACAATGTTGGGCCAACAAATCGGGACATGTATAGGGCTCTTTAAGAGTACTAAGTACAAGTATGTTCAATACATTTGCTTAAAAGTTCAATTTCTAGAACAATATTTCCAAAATCTTTATATTGTATATTTTATTTATTTTTTGTTGGCATAGAAACAAATTTAAATTTATTAAATTTTTTTATTAGTTTGATTTATGAAAATTTAAATCTCACTTCATGTTCGAAATGTCTGGTATCTTAATTTAAAAATGGAAACCTCTTCATAAGTCAAAATTGTTAATTAAGATTTTAAGAACGAATTGAACTTCTAGTAAAAAAGTTGAAGATAATTTCTTATTCCACAGTAGACTTTACTTATACTCATGTGAAAATAAGTTACATCTGTGAAAAAATGTTTATCAATAATTTAAAGATACAATTATTTGACCAATATATGTGATATAACCTCAAAGTAAATCATTTATATTTCTATACTTTAATTAACTTTACTGTGAACTGACTTTGAAAATTGAACATTTCACACAAAAGTGCTGTACTCTATAGATGTGTCTTGTAATTTGTTCAAACATGTTTACAAGAAAGGAATAATCTATGAAGAATAAAGTACCTGTGATTCATAATGAGCATCTTCTAAACTAATCTCGATCCCACTTTTTGAATCCTCTTCGATGTCACTGTCTCCTTTCCTTTTTTTGATACTCCCTGTTCTGGTTTGAATAATATCTTTCATCTTACCCCAAGGTGTCTTAATTCCTTTGTTTGATGAATGAGAAGTTTTTTGGTCCTGAAATAAACATTGATTTGTTCAAATGCAACTTTAAAATGTTTATGCAGGTCCCACTTGTGTACCTAAATTCTTGTTCATATTGATAAAATATTGAATCCTAAATGGCCAAACAATAACTGTGACATTTTATATCTTTCACAACTGATAAAAAAAGATAATGACATTAAATGTTGTTGTAATTAGCATAACCCTTGTGTAATTAACCATGTCCTGGTATATATTTCAAACAAGTAAACTATCACATAGCATTTTAATATAATTTAGAACATAAATATAATATAATATGCAGAGGTCCCGTAACTTATAGAACAAATGTATTTAGCGGAAATCTTGAGCAACAACTAAGATTTTTTTCCTTTTGTAAAATCGGATCAGGAAAATTAATTTTCGATGAGTAGTTTTTAAGTTCAAGCAGATATAGAATTTCAAAATTTTATTGGCTTCAGGTTCACAATTTTTCATATTACTATAAATTGAGAACAACTCATTTTATAGACATTAATTGTAAACAGAACATTTTCCATAGTGAATTTCCCATTTTAACAAGAATGTCTAGTCCAAAATTGCTCACCTTAAACGTTCAGGAGTTATTCATGTTTCTTGACGATATTTTGAAAATTCCATAAACATGTCCAATTTCAGAAATGGGAAAGCTTGGAATACTTCGTAATAGTTCATCATCCAAAATTATATTAAAAATAAGTAAAACATTGTATATTTTATATTAATGAATGTGGAATTACCTTTCCAATATCGTGACATTCCAGTAATTCACAGGGGATTAAATTTGTCTCTCCATCCAAAGATTTACTTCTCCTGTGTTCATCACATTCTCTCTTGAAGATTGGAATTTCTAGAACAATACATTTATGACATTAGATTTGTTATACAGTTAAGTGAAATAAAACCATTCATATTCAAATAACTGTTCAGTAGAACCCCGACTACCAAAAACAAATGGGGCTGGACCTGTTTCCGATAATCAGATGTTACATTATTTTAGTAATTGTGGACAGTAAATGTGTGCCCAGATTGAATAAGTATTATTTTAAAACTATGAAAATCACTACATTACAGAACAGTATAGTTTTTAAAATCATTTAAAAAAGAATTTAGTTTGTTTCAATGGTTACAATCATTCTTTTTCGTTTTACTGACATCCTAAATCAATAGACCTACACTACAACAAAAATGCACAATTTATGTATATTTTGTTAACACTATCATCTTACTGTATAAATTAATGTTTTTAGTTGTTTTATAACACAATAATTGATAGATATAATGCCAATTGTTTTACACCAAAGTGTTTTAACGATTAATGATGATTATTCCTTTTCTCACTAGATCATATTTCGGATAACCCAGGTTTCTAATAATCTAGGTTCTAATAATCGGGGTTTTACATATAACTATGCATCCAATCAGATCAGGAGAAACACCTCCAACTTGTCCTATGAATCACTGTAATCTACTTTTAATTATTCCACTCTAGATAGACATCGTTGGTAATTTTTAGTAATATAAGAATATTTTATTTGTTTTCTTTTCTTCAAAAAGAAAGAACAACTATAACAAAAACTCTGTAAAATTGAATGTACATTAACAGCTATCAAACATACCATGACTTACATCCAAATAACAGCTATCAAACATACCATGACTTACATCCAAATAACAGCTATCAAACATACCATGACTTACATCCAAATAACAGCTATCAAACATACCATGACTTACATCCAAATAATTTAAATAGGTTGCATTCAACGGAGTTTCAATGGATATTCACAATAAGGTATTATTGTTTAAGAAAACTAGTGAAAAAAATCACTAATGGCCTATCATTATTCATTTTATATTAAAATGTAATTAAATTAGTCATGTACGATTTCCAAATTATTACAGTATTAAATGTTTTCGTTTCTGCTTTGCTTATTTATTTTCCTATCTGTAAATGGGTCATATAGCTGCGAACTTACAAGTACTTGTTGTGAACCGATATCAAACAAAAGTTGTTTTACTGAAGGCTAGATTTAGTTTATGGTACAGGTGTATGATTGGTGTTCTATTTAAGAAGATCAATATGCATGTTATGACTGACATCTATGTGTAAAGTTATACTGACAAATTACACTTAATTAGTGGTTTGTAATAAAGGTTTACATTGATGTCTCTGACTGACTTCCTACACACAAACAAGCCATAATGTGATATGACTAAAGTATCATATATTAAAATTAATTTGCCAGACCATCTGACACCTTGTATCCTTCTCTCCTCCGTTCGCTCTCAATTTGACATCAAGGAAGAGTGGCCGCTCGACCGAGGAAGTTGTTTGCTCAAATGACGTATTTGCACTACACAGTCATTATGTGCTGGGGACATATTAATGTTTTAAAAGTATTCTATAAAAAAGTAGTTTTAAAAATACATATGTTACTGTAAAATCAACATCACCATCTGTATATGGGTGGGTCGACACCACTGTACGTGCATGGGTGGGTCAACACCACTGTAAATGTATGGGTGACTCAACACCAGTGTACTTGTATGGGTGGGTCAAAACCACTGTACATGTATGGGTGGGTCAACACCACTCTAAATGTATGGGTGGGTCAACACCATTGTACATGTATGGGTAGGTCAACATCACTGTACATGTATAGGTGGGTCAACACCACCGTACATGTATAGGTGGGTCAACACCACCGTACATGTATGGGTGTGTCAACACCACTGTACATATATAGATGGGTCAACACAACTCTACATGTATGGGTGGGTCAATATCATTGTACACGTATGGGTAGGTCAACACCACTGTACATGTATGGGTGGGTCAACGCCACTGTACATGTATGTGTGGGTCAACACCACTTTACATGTATAGGTGGGTCAACACCACCGTACATGTATGGCTGGGTCAACACCACCGTACATGTATGGGTGTGTCAACACCACTGTACATATATAGATGGGTCAACACAACTCTACATGTATGGGTGGGTCAATATCATTGTACACGTATGGGTAGGTCAACACCACCGTACATGTATGACTGGGTCAACACCACCCTACAGGTATGTGTGGGTCAACACCACTGTACATGTATAGGTGGGTCAACACAACCGTACAGGTATGGGTGTGTCATCACCACCGTACAGCTATGGGTGGGTCAATACCACCATACAGGTATGTGTGGGTCAACACCACTGTACATGTATGGGTGGGTCAACACCACTTTACGTGTATGGGTGGGTCAACACCAATGTACATGTATGGGTGGGCAGGACAACAATGGACTTTAAAATTTGTTTCCTAGGTAAAAAATAACCAAATTGGAGATTATGGGATAAAAACCCTTTGTCATTTATCTACGTTAACAAGAATAATTTTACATTATCTAATTGTTAACAAATGCTACTGAAGCAATCATGCTTAAACTGTAAAATTAAAAATGACAGTCTGATTATTATAAATAGCAACTGAAACTTTTTAATTTGACTAAATGATTGTATATATTGCTTGATTCTCTGACACTATTTAGACACTATTTAGAACTTCCAGCCATTAATTAAATAACTCGTCAGTTATTATTTGAATAAAGCTTAAAACTATTTCATAATTTTAAATGAACCTGTTTAGTTATTTTATAATATAACTGAGAACTGAGTGTCGGTATTGTCATTTAGCTAAAAATAAGACCAACACAATGTGGTTCGGATTCTACATAACACTGCGGGACCCTTGGTTGCCCTAGCTATTGGGCTATTAATAAGCAGTTCTTTCTGAGGAACAGTTGACCTTAGTTAGTAACAATGACTACACTCGTTCGTCTACACTCACCACACTTATTCGACCTTCAAATTCGCCCATATCTTAATGAGTGGCGTCTTAATAATAAATAAAGAATATTCTCCAATCGCAAATACTTCATTATTAAAACCAATGCAAAAATTTTTCTGTATAAGTTATAAGTAGTTATAAGTGGATCTTTAAACAATGTCAAATATTAGTAAAAGTGCACTACTGTGCCCTTGGTAATGGTTACAACATTTAGACAAACAGGCAAAACAAATATAAACAGTAAAATCGTTGTAGAACTACAAAAACATATGTATGAAGGGCTCTTTAAGGTTCTTCTTGAATTCAACAATCACATATTGCATCTCACAACCACCCTCACACTACTCCTATTTATCCAACCAATAAAATGACACAGGTTTATTTGAATCCTCTTTGGGAAGTTACAGGCCAGTAGGGTTTTATCCAACCATTACTCTGACCGCAAACCCTCCCTCTGTTCCATCAGTTTATGCCTTCCTCGAACCTCTCATTAAATGAGTGAACAGTAGTACCCACAATTTACGTTTTATTTATTGAACGCCATCACTACATTGTTGAGTGGATGGCGCCTCGCCGAGCCAGTTTGTCTGTCTAACCCGTGTCCAGCTGTTGGCAGGCCGTAACTAGAGGCAATACAAATAGCTGGTGAAACAACTAAAAATATCTGTTGTTCCTCTAGAAACACTAGCTGGTGTCTGTTACTTAATAGATACATCAGCTTAGTCTCCTTGTTAAACTAAGTAAGCTTTAACAATTAGATTACAGGTGAATACAAAATGAATATAAATCTATGCATCACAAATGGATGAAATTGAATACAGATAACTTACTATGAACGAAAGCAACTGATATTATGTGCTGGGATAAAATGAAATGTATTTTAACTACATTAATAGACAATATAAATGTACGCATGTCATGTGCTTGTAGTAGGCCTATGTGTGTTGTAACCAGTTTTATTCTCTTTCAAAAGGCCTATTATTGAAAATATGTGAAACCATCGTAAAAGCAAAATAATCTAACCCACGCGCACTTGTATGATTTTATACGATAATTTTGTGTATATATAAAAATAGTTTCAGTGTATGGACATTGTAAAAGACGTGAGTACATAGAGTGGGTGGGGGAATGCTATATTCATTGGGCAGTTTGTCTCATTGGGGGAGGGGGAAGTGAGGAATTTTGATAAAAGTGAAAGACTTAGTTCTTAATATTAATAATTAGCTGATCAATGTACAGTATTATTGTACCGTTTAAGCTAATAATGTTAAAGTTTATACAGTTTATTGTTTATGTTGTTTTGTTGACCAATTAAAATATTAAATATTTATACAGTAGTTCATATTATTAAAGGAAACCTAATAGCAAAAAAAACAAAAAAAAAAAAAAAGAAAAAACAGGGGAATATTCGTAACGTTATTTACAGGAGATTTAGTAGGTATATACGTTGTTTAAAGAATACACTTATACGAAACTGGTTGCTCAAAAACCATAGAGTTTATACATTTTTAACGAATGTCTTACTTTACAAAGAAATGACAACTCAACTAAATACAAAATCCTGCAAGAATACAATTAAAAAAAGAAAAGAAAACAATGCATTCATTGAACAACCCGAAACCCTAGACTGTTCAATAGATGTATGAATTGTATTACATGTAGGATCAGTAGCACTGTACGTTCTAGGAGGGGCTGCCCTAAATCGAGCCAGTCTACCTGCTCCGCATTCAACACCTAAATTGAGCCAGTGCATTTAAGTTGACCCTCTGACCACTCCTAATTCTTGCCAACTATTCAACACTTGAAATTACTTAAGGGGAAAATAAGTATTCCACTATTTCAGTAACAATTCATTTCAACTAATTTTATTTAGCAAGTTACCCTATATGTAATGCGGTATGCGAGTGTTATTTAGCAAGTTACCCTATATATAATGTGGTGTGCGAGTGTTATTTAGCAAGTTACCCTATATATAATGTAGTGTGCGAGTGTTATTTAGCAAGTTACCCTATATATAATGTGGTGTGCGAGTGTTATTTAGCAAGTTACCCTATATGTAATGCGGTATGCGAGTGTTGTTTAGCAAGTTACCCTATATGTAATGCGGTATGCGAGTGTTATTTAGCAAGTTACCCTATATGTAATGTGGTGTGCGAGTGTTATTTAGCAAGTTACCCTATATATAATGTGGTGTGCGAGTGTTATTTAGCAAGTTACCCTATATATAATGTGGTGTGCGAGTGTTATTTAGCAAGTTACCCTATATACAATGCGGTGTGCGAGTGTTATTTAGCAAGTTACCCTATATGTAATGCGGTATGCGAGTGTTATTTAGCAAGTTACCCTATATGTAATGCGGTATGCGAGTGTTATTTAGCAAGTTACCCTATATATAATGTGGTGTGCGAGTGTTATTTAGCAAGTTACCCTATATATAATGTGGTGTGCGAGTGTTATTTAGCAAGTTACCCTATATGTAATGCGGTATGCGAGTGTTATTTAGCAAGTTACCCTATATATAATGTGGTGTGCGAGTGTTATTTAGCAAGTTACCCTATATATAATGTGGTGTGCGAGTGTTATTTAGCAAGTTACCCTATATATAATGTGGTGTGCGAGTGTTATTTAGCAAGTTACCCTATATATAATGTGGTGTGCGAGTGTTATTTAGCAAGTTACCCTATATGTAATGCGGTATGCGAGTGTTATTTAGCAAGTTACCCTATATATAATGTGGTGTGCGAGTGTTATTTAGCAAGTTACCCTATATATAATGTGGTGTGCGAGTGTTATTTAGCAAGTTACCCTATATGTAATGCGGTATGCGAGTGTTATTTAGCAAGTTACCCTATATATAATGTGGTGTGCGAGTGTTATTTAGCAAGTTACTCTATATATAATGTGGTGTGCGAGTGTTATTTAGCAAGTTACCCTATATGTAATGCGGTATGCGAGTGTTATTTAGCAAGTTACCCTATATATAATGTGGTGTGCGAGTGTTATTTAGCAAGTTACCCTATATATAATGTGGTGTGCGAGTGTTATTTAGCAAGTTACCCTATATATAATGTGGTGTGCGAGTGTTATTTAGCAAGTTACCCTATATATAATGTGGTGTGCGAGTGTTATTTAGCAAGTTACTCTATATATAATGTGGTGTGCGAGTGTTATTTAGCAAGTTACTCTATATATAATGTGGTGTGCGAGTGTTATTTAGCAAGTTACCCTATATATAATGTGGTGTGCGAGTGTTATTTAGCAAGTTACCCTATATGTAATGCGGTATGCGAGTGTTATTTAGCAAGTTACCCTATATGTAATGCGGTATGCGAGTGTTATTTAGCAAGTTACCCTATATATAATGTGGTGTGCGAGTGTTATTTAGCAAGTTACCCTATATATAATGTGGTGTGCGAGTGTTATTTAGCAAGTTACCCTATATATAATGTGGTGTGCGAGTGTTATTTAGCAAGTTACCCTATATATAATGTGGTGTGCGAGTGTTATTTAGCAAGTTACCCTATATATAATGTGGTGTGCGAGTGTTATTTAGCAAGTTACCCTATATGTAATGCGGTATGCGAGTGTTATTTAGCAAGTTACCCTATATATATAATGTGGTGTGCGAGTGTTATTTAGCAAGTTACCCTATATATAATGTGGTGTGCGAGTGTTATTTAGCAAGTTACCCTATATGTAATGCAGTATGGGAGTGTTATTTAGCAAGTTACCCTGTATATAATGTGGTGTGCGAGTGTTATTTAGCAAGTTACCCTATATATAATGTGGTGTGCGAGTGTTATTTAGCAAGTTACCCTATATATAATGTGGTGTGCGAGTGTTATTTAGCAAGTTACTCTATATATAATGTGGTGTGCGAGTGTTATTTAGCAAGTTACCCTATATGTAATGCGGTATGCGAGTGTTATTTAGCAAGTTACCCTATATATAATGTGGTGTGCGAGTGTTATTTAGCAAGTTACCCTATATATAATGTGGTGTGCGAGTGTTATTTAGCAAGTTACCCTATATGTAATGCGGTATGCGAGTGTTATTTAGCAAGTTACCCTATATATAATGTGGTGTGCGAGTGTTATTTAGCAAGTTACTCTATATATAATGTGGTGTGCGAGTGTTATTTAGCAAGTTACCCTATATATAATGTGGTGTGCGAGTGTTATTTAGCAAGTTACTCTATATATAATGTGGTGTGCGAGTGTTATTTAGCAAGTTACCCTATATATAATGCGGTATGCTAGTGTTATTTAGCAAGTTACCCTATATGTAATGCGGTATGCAAGTGTTATTTTGATTAATTCATGTAATTGTCACTACTATAACTAAGTACACTTATTTCATCCATACATTAATTTATATTTGTCAATCTTAAGGTTATTTCACTCATATAGTAAATGCTGCTATGTTGTTCTAATGCTGCATTTATATTAAACCATAGACAACAGTTTTAACTCAAGATATATAATTTAAATTCGTATTAAATGTACTATTAATAATTAATGAAAATATTCAGTACTCGTTATTATTTTATTTGACACCCAGTGTACTTGGAGTGGATTTATCCATTCCCATAGTCCGGAAGTCAAGTGAATTCTTGATCCAACGAACCTACAAAACATGAATGAATCCGTCTCTGATGAGAACGCAACTATGCCTTAATTGTACACCTCTCTACTAAAAGACAAACAGAATTTACTTGCCGTTATTATTTTACTAAATCATATTTCGGCTTCTAAGGCCTCCTACACAATGCAATAGCCTACATAAAAAAAAAAAAAAAAAAAAAACGGAAACTGTAACTTAAAGCTCAAATTCACTACTGGCGATCTATAAGAAATTGTTTTCAAGATCAACTGTAACATTTAGAGGATAAATATAGACTTGGTTAAAAAATTATACATTTTAATAAAAACATATTTTTTTAATACTATAAATACTAACAAATAAAAATCAATAACAGAATATTAAAAATAATAGAATAATGTAGGAAAAGTTTTGAAAATAAAACTAAAAACTAGGTAAAATAAGGATTACAAAATAGTTCAAATTATTTCATTTCGAATTAAGTATCATTATCGCTTACTTAGAAAAACTCTTATTCCGATACTTATAGCCCGATGCACATCACAAATGTTAACTCATTGATTTCTTTCGTTTCCACTAGCTCCAACTTTTTTCAATAAACAACACTTGTTCGAGAAGTTTCCTACCACTAGTTGCGACCATCGATCGCATTACAATACTGTACGTACAACTCTCTTATATACTCGTAGATCGTTGTTGGCGACTTGACCCTATCGAGCACTGTTCATTATGATGTACATGTCAGTTTGTGTTTGGATCAGAGTTAACAAAAACACATGTATATTTGGAAGGTTGGAAGGACAGGAACCATTGAAACGAGCTTAAATGTTTTTGCAAGCATTTGTAGCCTGTACTCAGGTAGAATCCTGTTAATTCTGATTGATTACACATTTAGCACGCATGACTAAAGCTTGCTCAATTTGGGCATGTGGAAGGGGGAGATTTAAAAACCCCCCTGAAAATGATCTGAGGATTGGCTTGATTTATATCTGCCTTTATTATTAACAAACTAAAAATATATAAAACTTTAAGAACTTTAATGTGACTTAAGAACTTTAAAAATTAACAAGATTAAAATAATGATAACAATATTCAGACGATACAAGTACAAATAATGGGCGAGGTAGACCTATATTCCAAGCCGTTTCCACCCATTCTTAAGATTTCGTTAATCTTAAAACGGAATCACGTTTAGGGCCTACATTGGATAGTCTGAATAATATAAAAAATGTATTTTCCCATTCCCTGATTTGTATTAACAATTTTGAAATGATTTGCTATAGCATTTTTCAAACATAGTTCTAAAGGTTTTTCTTCATATTAAAACAGTTTTAGAAACTTTAACATTAGATCCCTGTTAGCTCAGTAAATATAGGCTACCTGAAATAATTTTCTTCCAGCAAAAGACACATTGGAAGATTATGATATGCATTAGAGTGACTGTATATTTTATTTTCACTAAAATTCACAGAGGAATGATATTTTTAAAAATATTCATGTGCGAGCATTGAGCAATGCTTATAAGTTGAATGCGATCACGTTAATCTATCATTCACAATGAAACTCGCAACAGCTGATCCAAATAAATAAAATACGACTTCCATCGCAGTATTAGCTAAGGTGAAGAGTCCTTCCTACTTAGATCATAATATATTGTAATTGTGTTTTTAATTTCAACTCTAGTCGGTGGATTAGACCGTCAATGTCGTGTTGATGACGGCAACTCTCCTCATGGTATACCTACAGAGTGTTTCAAAATAACGTTAGAAAATCCTAAATTATTTTAGGAAATAATTTATCATGCTAAAACAAAGAAAAAGGTCCTACATACACCATCGATATCGACGGTATACTTATGTTCTAAAATGTTTTGTTTTCGGTCTGTACGTCTATTTGTGGTGTACTCAACAATTGATGTAACAAACGTTTTCTATGTTTCCTATAAGTTCATCGTATTTACCATTTTTAAACAGTCGTCATTTTGAAATGGAAAAGATAATTTATTCGTCTTTTGCAAAGTGTATAAAATAGACAAATAGCCATGCAAAATTACAATCCTCTAGCTTAAGGAACTTTAGAGTTTTGAGTTTTTACGTAAAATCACAGTTATTCAGACCGAAAACAAAGCATTTTAGGATATTTGTTTAGAAGAACTTTTTCTTTGTTTTAGTATTATTAATTATTTGAACATTTTGAACGTAATTTTGAAAACCCCTGTATAAGGTAAGTTAGAAATACACTGAGAAAGTTGGTCGTCAAATTAGATCGAGCATGGTTATAAAGATAATCGCCAGTGAGCAGTGATTATCTAATCTAACATTACTCATACATCGCTATTCCTAAAACGTGTACAATATTCTTTATATCTTTACCAAAGTCTGAGTAAAATGAGGTATATTTTTGGTGTATCCTTATTTTAAATATAACCTTTAAATGTCAGCTCATGAACGATGTCATAATAAACATGGTCCTAGCTAAAACGTATTATATATAAGGGAAGTGATCTAGATCTGTAACAGATCAAGTTATATTTTTGGGAAAAGATGAACGATCGCCGATCAACTTCTCAACAGATCCAGATGGCCAGAGAGTATTTCGGTGTGATAAATTGTCGCGAAAGAGAGCCTCTCACAAGTTTCCAAACAAACACGGATTACTTGTTAACCCCTCACCCTGAGTCACTACTACTCTACCGCCATGGGGAGAACAGTCGACATTCGCTCATCAATAACGGGAGTGCAGGAATCTTATGTTTAATAAACTGCCGACAGATTCATTGACCAACTATAAGTTAGTGTTTTACCAGTGTATTTTGGATTTTAGAATATATTATTAGTTTATATCTAAGATGTAAATTGCGGAAAATGTTCAGAAAAGAACGTTTTCAGTATTCTGACGCTAAATCACTATTTTGACGCTCCACTATTTTGACACCTACTGGCATCAAACTCAACTCACCCACTGCTTGGCAGAACTCTTGTCAGGTTGTCGCCACCTTCGAAAACCTCTTTCAGTGCGAAACCATTTTCTAAGAAAAATATGCTCAGAGTATATTTATCCGTCATGATTTCTTATTTGCAAATATGGATGATGTTTAGAAGAGGTTAAATGTTGATAAACCATTGTTCTTTGTGATTTGGTACTGATGAGGCCCAGTTTTTGTAGGAATATGATGGTGAAATACAAACTATTTTAGGTTACACGTTGTTTATTAGAATTTATACTCATACTAGCAGAGTACACGACCTTCGTACGGGTTTACGTTGATTTATATTGTGCTCATTGCATTCAGTAATACAAAAAATGGATGAAATAAGTTAACTTTAGGTTGTTTAAACGACTTTTAATATGACGTTTAATGTTTATAAAAAAAAGTTTTATAAAACAGACTTATAAATAATATTTATAGCTTTGTTTCCTTTTGTGAAAATGTGCAGGTTCCTTTCGCTTGAAACATGAGAGCGAAAAAATGCGCTGTGGTTAGGTTTGGTACGGTATTTACTTCAGAACTATGGAATTCGTTTGTTTATTCCACCAGCTGATTAATGAAACTATTATAAACAACTGTCAAATTGTTATTGCCATAGGGCTTACATTGATACTTCTTAGAGCCCCTGGGGTGGTGCTCTGATGGGATTTCAAAATAAAGAATCACCTTCAAATCACCAATATAATGGGATAATGGGTGGCTCTCATTTTCACGTTACTTTCAGCGTGTTACTAGTGAAATTTACATAATTGTAAATTAGTATATTTCATAACAAGAGTGGAAAGTGGGGTTTTGCATGTTCGAGACCATATGTTTGAAGTGCGAGACTTGTCGAGCACTTCAATTGGTCGAGAACATACAAAACACTTTCACTCGAGTTTTGAACGATACTTTTCACTACACTACGGAATAAAAACAGGTGTTGTTGATTGTGGAAAATTTTCGGTTGTAAACAATGTTACTTTCGGTAGTAAACAATAGACAGCTGTTGAAAATATGATGTTTCGCAGGTTGTAAACACATAACGAAAACAGCTAAACTCATAGTAGTGTAGTGAAATAGTATATTTCATAACAAGAGTGGAAAGTGGGGTTTTGCATGTTCGAGACCATATTTTGAAGTGCGAGACTTGTCGAGCACTTCAAATGGTCGAGAACATACAAAACACTTTCACTCGAGTTTTGAACGATACTTTTCACTACACTACGGAATAAAAACAGGTGTTGTTGACTGTGGAACATTTTCGGTTGTAAACAATGTTACTTTCGGTAGTAAACAATAGACAGCTGTTGAAAATATGATGTTTCGCAGGTTGTAAACACATAACGAAAACAGCTTAACTCATAGTAGTGTAGTGAAAAAGTAATTTTTAAATTTGACAATCTTTTTAGAGCTATAACGTTTTTTAACCTGTCGTTGGGGGTCCAAAGCCTTAACGAGAAAAGGTGATGAAGAATGGTTTAAATTTAGATAGAAAACACGACTGATTAACTGTTAAATATTTCCACAGTTATAAACCTTTCATGCTCTGATTAAATACTTCCTGGCGCACGACTCGCAACAGCTGAATGGGTCCAGTAGTAATAAACCTTTCGTGCTCTGATTAAATACTTCTAGGCGCACGACTCGCAACAGTTGAATGGGTCCAGTAGTAATAAACCTTTCGTGCTCTGATTAAATACTTCCTGGCGCACGACTCGCAACAGCTGAATGGGTCCAGTAGTAATAAACCTTTCGTGCTCTGATTAAATACTTCCAGGCGCACGACTCGCAACAGCTGAATGGGTCCAGTAGTAATAAACCTTTCGTGCTCTGATTAAATACTTCTAGGCGCACGACTCGCAACAGCTGAATGGGTCCAGTAGTAATAAACCTTTCGTGCTCTGATTAAATACTTCCAGGCGCACGACTCGCAACAGCTGAATGGGTCCAGTAGTTTTTGTGTGATTGAGTAACACAGTCAGATATCATCAGATTGTTATATAATATTAAGATTATACTAATATTTAACAATTAATTATGTTACAAATATTTTATTTACTAAGAGCTGTTGTAAAACATTATTATACATTGTTTAAGTAGTCTACATTTTGCGTATCGTTCATTTTCACACAGTTTACACTGTTTCTTTAACTATCATAAATAATTTACTGCAGATGTGTTTCTAAGCTTATTGCTGTAAACACAGTCTAGTTATCAAATTTTACGTTTTCAAATTTACTTTTATATTCCGATTTTGTCAGTGGCTGTAGTAGGCATATGAGCTCTTGACAGTTTCCACTCGAAATCTGAAGACAATTTATATATCAAAGCAAAGAACGATGGATTCTTTGAGAAAATACATAATACTTTTTAATAAAATAAAAGTCAGCGACTATTGCATGACGAGGCGTTGGGTGTTACACAGGCCTAGGTGTGTGGTAAGTCCATTGCCAGCTAGTAACCAGACTACATAGTCCTGAACACTGAACATTCAGCCAAATAACTCTATTCCTAATGTTTGCCTTTAAACATATGCAATAATGTAAATACTTCCTGCAGTATTGTTTATCTAACGAATCCTGAGTGGACAGTCTACTATTTCTCAAATGTCGTAGATTATAAATCCTAAAAAAAAAAAATGAGATAATGAATTTAATACAATTTCATTTTATGGGGATTGACAATAAACTGCTATTGAAACAATCTCGCATACAGTTAGATTATTTACATTTTTATTTCAAGGTAAATAAAAAAAAAAAAAAAAAAATAGAAGGATTGTATATTTGTAGGATGGGTGTATAGTGTCTGAGTGGTTCGGTTATTAACAGAAATCGATTTCTCCTCACAAAGGGTATTCTTTCATTTTATTGGCCATGACAGCAAAGGACCTTAGAATTGATGGCATGCCATTTGAATCATATTACAAATGTTAAATTAATCAACCTTTCGGCATTCATTTTTAATAATTATTTTAATTTTATAGGATTCTTTCCCCATTGGTTTGTAATATTTTAAGTTTTATGCAAATTTAATTTTAAAATAAATGTTAAAACTGAAATGTTGCACATTTATCACAGAAATTACTGTAATTAGAACTGTTTCCGTTTCACAGTGCATGATGTATAAGGAGAAATTGACGATATAACACTGTTTTGTCGGTCGTGTACAATGTTTCTGTGTAGAGTTACACAATCCAGTGTACCTTACTATTACAATGCAAATCATGAACTAGCCATAAATGCTCTCATCCGGATATTTGTAACATTTCTAAGTGTATTATAAATATTTTCAGTTTTAATTCAAATTCAGTAATGATAAATGTACAAGTAGGCTAAGAGATATTAATATTGCAACTATAATAATACATTGTAATTAAAAGAAATATCAAAATATATCTTGCATTATTAAAACCTTACTGACTTTGAACTTGTTATATATACAAATTATACAAGTACAGTATAATGGCCAAACACAGAGCCAGGAAGTAAAGACTCTAAGTACAGAACAATAGGTCTTTGGCTGCTGTAGTTATACAGTGGGTTAGTGTATCAAGCAAGGGCTGAGCGGCCTGTCTAAAGCTGTTGGCCAGCAGTTTACATTGACGATGAGAATAGACTAAGAGACCACTACACCTGTGGCTCTACACTGAAAGTAAACCCATCAAGGGGAGCACTAGAATACTTGGCATTCCACACATAAACTAATACTTACAGGCCTCCACCTCGCTCTCTACTCATGGACACCGATGTTTCTCCTACCTTCCCACCCACGCACAGTGCAATTGACCCTTCCATCCACTCATACATGTACAGTGGTGAAGTATATATATGGGTTTCCATGTTTTAACACAGGTGGAACCAATTTACGTTATTGTAGTTAAACATATTACACTAATAGTAACATCTAGTGGGATTTAAGCCATTTACATTCATTTCCAAACAAATAAAACCCACCCTTACACGTACAGTGGACTTAAGCCACTACACACCCTTACACGTAGAGTGTTACTGTCTCACCCATACACGTACAGTGGACTTTAGCTGTACACACCCTTACACGTACAGTGGACTTTAGCCACTACACACCCCTTACACGTAGAGTGTTACTGTCTCACCCATACACGTACAGTGGACTTTAGCTGTACACACCCTTACACGTACAGTGGACTTTAGCCACTACACACCCTTACACGTAGAGTGTTACTGTCTCACCCATACACGTACAGTGGACTTTAGCCACTACACACCCTTACACGTAGAGTGTTACTGTCTCACCCTTACACGTACAGTGGACTTTAGCCACTACACACCCTTACACGTAGAGTGTTACTGTCTCACCCTTACACGTAGAGTGTTACTGTCTCACCCTTACACGTACAGTGGACTTTAGCCACTACACACCCTTACACGTAGAGTGTTACTGTCTCACCCATACACGTACAGTGGACTTTAGCCACTACACACCCTTACACGTAGAGTGTTACTGTCTCACCCATACACGTACAGTGGACTTTAGCCACTACACACCCTTACACGTAGAGTGTTACTGTCTCACCCATACACGTACAGTGGACTTTAGCCACTACACACCCTTACACGTAGAGTGTTACTGTCTCACCTATACACGTACAGTGGACTTTAGCCACTACACACCCTTACACGTAGAGTGTTACTGTCTCACCCATACACGTACAGTGGACTTTAGCCACTACACACCCTTACACGTAGAGTGTTACTGTCTCACCCATACACGTACAGTGGACTTTAGCCACTACACACCCTTACACGTAGAGTGTTACTGTCTCACCCATACACGTACAGTGGACTTTAGCCACTACACACCCTTACACGTAGAGTGTTACTGTCTCACCCATACACGTACAGTGGACTTTAGCCACTACACACCCTTACACGTAGAGTGTTACTGTCTCACCCATACACGTACAGTGGACTTTAGCCACTACACACCCTTACACGTAGAGTGTTACTGTCTCACCCATACACGTACAGTGGACTTTAGCCACTACACACCCTTACACGTAGAGTGTTACTGTCTCACCCATACACGTACAGTGGACTTTAGCCACTACACACCCTTACACGTAGAGTGTTACTGTCTCACCCATACACGTACAGTGGACTTTAGCCACTACACACCCTTACACGTAGAGTGTTACTATCTCACCCTTACACGTACAGTGGACTTTAGCCACTACACACCCTTACACGTAGAGTGTTACTGTCTCACCCATACACGTACAGTGGACTTTAGCCACTACACACCCTTACACGTAGAGTGTTACTGTCTCACCCATACACGTACAGTGGACTTTAGCCACTACACACCCTTACACGTAGAGTGTTACTGTCTCACCCATACACGTACAGTGGACTTTAGCCACTACACACCCTTACACGTAGAGTGTTACTGTCTCACCCATACACGTACAGTGGACTTTAGCCACTACACACCCTTACACGTAGAGTGTTACTGTCTCACCCATACACGTACAGTGGACTTTAGCCACTACACACCCTTACACGTAGAGTGTTACTGTCTCACCCATACACGTACAGTGGACTTTAGCCACTACACACCCTTACACGTAGAGTGTTACTGTCTCACCCATACACGTACAGTGGACTTTAGCCACTACACACCCTTACACGTAGAGTGTTACTGTCTCACCCATACACGTACAGTGGACTTTAGCCACTACACACCCTTACACGTAGAGTGTTACTGTCTCACCCATACACGTACAGTGGACTTTAGCCACTACACACCCTTACACGTAGAGTGTTACTGTCTCACCCATACACGTACAGTGGACTTTAGCCACTACACACCCTTACACGTAGAGTGTTACTATCTCACCCTTACACGTACAGTGGACTTTAGCCACTACACACCCTTACACGTAGAGTGTTACTGTCTCACCCATACACGTACAGTGGACTTTAGCCACTACACACCCTTACACGTAGAGTGTTACTGTCTCACCCTTACACGTACAGTGGACTTTAGTCACTACACACCCTTACACGTAGAGTGTTACTGTCTCACCCATACACGTACAGTGGACTTTAGCTGTACACACCCATACACGTAGTGTTACTGTACCACCCACCCCACCCATACACGTACACTGTAGCTAGCAACAACACACTAGAACATACATCCGAAGATAATGTCAAAGAGTGAATTTTGTGTGGATTACTTTCATACATTTCTAGATTACAAACCCACTCAACCTACATGTACAGTGGTATTGTAATATCCGTACTCACCCATGTTGCGTAATACCACTGTACGTATATGTATGGGTGGGCAGAACAGTACCACTGTATGTGTATGGGTGAATGCGTGGGTAGATCATCACCACTGTACGTCTATGGGTGGGTGGGTTGGTCAATTACACTGTACGTGTATAGGTGGGTGGGCCAATACCACTGTATGTGTATGGGAGGGTGGATGGGTCAATACCACACATTTTTATGGGTGGGTGGGCAGCCACCACTTCACGTTCATTACCACTGTATGTGTATGGGTGGGTGGGCAGGTACCACTTCACGTTCATTACCACTGTACGTGTATGGGTGGGTGGGCAGCCACCACTTCACGTTCATTACCACTGTACGTGTATGGGTAGGTGGGCAGTTACCACTTCACGTTCATTACCACTGTACGTGTATGGGTGCAGGTACCACTTCACGTTCATTACCACTGTACGTGTATGGGTGGGTGGGCAGGTACCACTTCACGTTCATTACCACTATACGTGTATGGGTGGGTGGGCAGGTACCACTTTAGGTTCATTACCACTGTACGTGTATGGGTGGGTGGGCAGGTACCACTTCACGTTCATTACCACTATACGTGTATGGGTGGGTGGGCAGGTACCACTTTAGGTTCATTACCACTGTACGTGTATGGGTGGGTGGGCAGGTACCACTTTAGGTTCATTACAACTGTACGTGTATGGGTGGGTGAGCAGGTACCACTTCACGTTCATTACAACTGTACGTGTATGGGTGGGTGGGCAGGTACCACTTTAGGTTCATTACCACTGTACGTTTATGGGTGGGTGGGCAGGTACCACTTTAGGTTCATTACAACTGTACGTGTATGGGTGGGTGAGCAGGTACCACTTCACGTTCATTACAACTGTACGTGTATGGGTGGGTGGGCAGGTACCACTTCACGTTCATTACAACTGTACGTGTATGGGTGGGTGGGCAGGTACCACTTCACGTTAATTACCACTGTACGTGTATGGGTGGGTGGGCAGGTACCACTTCACGTTCATTACAACTGTACGTGTATGGGTGGGTGGGCAGGTACCACTTCACGTTCATTACAACTGTACGTGTATGGGTGGGTGGGCAGGTACCACTTCACGTTCATTACAACTGTACGTGTATGGGTGGGTGGGCAGGTACCACTTCACGTTCATTACCACTGTACGTGTATGGGTGGGTGGGTAGGTACCACTTTAGGTTCATTACCACTGTACGTGTATGGGTGGGTGGGCAGGTACCACTTCACGTTCATTACAACTGCACGTGTATGAATTTACGAACGACTAAATCAACGTCATTTACAATAACAAAACATTTATGAACTGCCAACACAACACAGGAGATGGAATTCTTTGATACAAGACACTCAAAACGAATCATTTCCAGGCTCTACCACATCCCTTCCTTCTTGAATATTACACAACTATGACCCATCTCCAGACCACACCTTACAAGCATTGAGTGTATGTATATGTATAGTTATAATTAAATGCAATACCACCCACTAGTTGCTGTATGGGTCCCCAAGACAGGCGGGTAGGTTACAACGGTGTATTGGACAAGTAGTCAGAAAACTATGCTCCCACCCACAACCCCAGAGGTTGTAAGGGCATGGTGTATGTAAGGTGAGATATGTATATGAGCAGTAGAATGCATGATGTATGTAAGGTATGTATGTATGTATGTAAGGGATGGGAAGGTACGTTAATGGTATTCATGTGAAAGTACATAAATGGGAAACCATAATTGCTATTGAAAGACCAAATAGAGAGTGTTATTCTCATTAATATTTCATTCTTCTCATTAATTCTCAGGGTTAAGTATACTATAACAAGTGCTGCAAACAATTGATGCACTGAATAAGTTATTTACTAATAACCATGAGCGAGATTTGGAGATAGTCTTTTTTTGGGGTTGGATCAAACCTACCGTGGGTATTGGAGGAATTGAATGGGGTCCGGAGGCCCACTCCCGGGAAGATTTGTATAATTTAATGCTATAATACTACATTTCAAGGTTATTTTTAGACTGAATTAATAATAAATTCTGCTATATTATTTTAAATTAACAACCTTATTTGAACTGTCAAAGGTTGTTCAAAAGGGCCGTGCTGTGATAGTTTAATGTAAAGGTCATTTAGTTTTACCATCAGTTATCTTGTATTAGTAATTTTGAGTATTAATAACTAAAATCTTTAGCTTTGAACATAGTATAATATTTTACTAAACACTACACACTACTGAATACAAATTACATTTTACTAAATAACATATTAATAAAATATAGTTTACCAAAAATTAGGTTTAAATTGATTTTGAAGAAAGTTCAACTTTCTGTTCGTTGCTATGACTTTCTTGATGACTGTTCACGTCTACATACTTATTTATCTCTTTCGATAGCCAACAAGCAAGTGATGATAGTCTTTCTAGACCGGTCGTATTCCTGCGATATGTCTTTAACCTTCTCAAACAAAAGAATGAACGTTCGCATGAAGCTGAACTTACTGGTATTGCAAGGTAAAGGCGAATGTTTGAATGTTCGTAATGCTCGTATGTAATAGGTTTTTGAATTCAACCAAACGGCGCACAAGTAGGGAGAGAGGGTATGCAGTAGGGAGAGAGGTTATGCAGTAGGGAGAGAGGTTATGCAGTCAGGCTAGACAAACACTTTCCTGCCAGGGCTGAATTCGTGGTGTCTCAACTGTAGTTTGGCATTATTCTTCAAGACCAATATCAGTATTCAGTAGCAAACAAAGGGTGTTCTGAATTATTTGTTTAATTTTAATTGCAAATTCTTATGTTTTTAGATTTTATGTTTTTTAGTAATATATTACATGAACAAATAATTTGCTAGAAACAACAGTAGTTTATAATAAGAAATTATGAAAGTTTTAGTATTCTGGGGGAAACTCCCCCCCCCCCCCTATATTCCGCCACAGCATATCACGAACAATGTACATACTACTTTAGTCACTGTTTTCGATGTATATTAAATAAAATGAATCAAAACGTGCACTAGGCACGTAATGATGATTCTGATATTTATTACATTACGTTGGAAGATATAAATATATGGGTTAGAAAGAGAAAGAGAGACGAGGTATGGCTAGGGTCCAGAACTGGCTGGCGCGAGACACTCTCCGTGTGAACTGTCCCCCATTCACGAGGAGTTCTCAGGCAGGCGAATGTCATTTGGCGTGGAGTATGATCTATATTAACAAAGCATTTTTAATGGACTTAGAGGCCCTTCTGATAAACCAAAAACATCCTCAAAGAATAAAAATTATCATTAAAAGCTAATCAACGAAAAAGTAATTTTCACGATTTTTTGATTAACATACTATGATTATGTTTACTGATCAATAGTAAGGAAATCATGGCTTATCTTACAAAAATTTTTCTTGAATTTTAAAATTTGTTTGAAAAAGCATCAGTCAGTCAAGTTTAGAAGATAAACGTTATGGTGTATATATTACATGGCGTTTGCTTATTTATTTGGTCTGCAAAACAATTTAAACGTAAAAGAAAAATTATAATACGCCATTATAACGCAATGCTTAGTAGCCCAGTTTTTTTATTGTCATATTTATTGCTTCGAATCTCGTCACATCATAATTGGGCTTAGTTAATAACGGTCTTGTTGATGTCTCCGCTGAAGACCTATACTACGTGGTTTAGATTCCACGGTAAATTAAAGGTCCCTAGTTACTCTGGCTAATGGGAAGCCGACCTTAGTAACAATGATACTACAGAGTTCATATAATCTCATCACAGTTATTCGTCTCTTATATTCGCCCAGATCTTGACAACAGATATCTCATAAATTAAAAATTTACCTATTTTGGTAATTTTAAAAACACATCAATAATTCATAATAATATTCATCAATATATTCACTATAACATGTAATTACTCACTGACACAATGTCAGACAAATTAGAAACCTGAAACTGGTCGTGCAATCAATGATGGCCACTTTTGTTTCCAAGACCACTTAAAATATATATATACATACAGGGTGGAAAAAATATGGAAACGCTTTCACAACTTTTGTATGACGTCGCTTGTAAAAGTGAAATCTTGTACATGATAATGTTTATAAAGAACATACTTTTTGACACCTTTAGCGATATTTCATCTTTTCAGGGGGACGGCCCACGAGTAGTTGAAGGAAAATCTTCAACTTAAACCTAGGTTGAGTTTGGTATTAAATGAAAAGTCCATTCAACAGAAATTAATTGCCGCAAACCGGACTTTATCCTTTCCAGAGAGGCGGTCTTTTGAATTTCAAAGTAAATACTTATTTATCCGCTATTTAACGGTTTTAAGTAAATTATTCTGATAAAAAATTACTATACTTTATGCAACATAATTACTAAAAAAATTAAATTATTAAGTTATCTATAGAAAAAATAACGTTGTTGTGAAAACATTTCTAAATTTTTTCCCACCCCCGGATTCATCCCGGATTATTCAGATTTGGTCATCAAATTTGTGTGGGCATTATAAACAAAACATTCACTTGAGTGATGTGGAGTTAGTTAATTTGAGATGCAACTCCAAATCAGATTTTCTTATGGGTCCTATTGTCACTTCTACAAATATCATATCAGCACTCGTTTTAACCCAGTCTTTGTAGAAACCTGATTTGCATAATACATGCAGTATAGGGTTTAGAATTGTAATAATTTTATTTACCTTTGTTCAATTAAAAAATGTTGGGTCTTTTCGAATGTTCTTTCATTTGGTAAAGATGTTCTATCAAGTCTACAACTATAGTAGAAATTACAAACAAAATAAATTAAATATCGGTTAAAAAAGTGATAAGCTTTATCGCTTTATTTTTACTAATCGACACCGTCTGGTATGTAGATTAGATTAGGATTAAATATACTATATAAGTAGACCAACTAATGTTATATAGGTTATTTGTAGGTGGTAGTATTGATATTGTATGTGTGTATATAAGTAGACCAACTACTGTTATATAGGTTATTTGTAGGTGGTAGTATTGATATTGTATGTGTGTATATAAGTAGACCAACTACTGTTATATAGGTTATTCGTAGGTGGTAGTATTGATATTGTATGTGTGTATATACGTAGACCAACTACTGTTATATAGGTTATTTGTAGGTGGTAGTATTGATATTGTATGTGTGTATATAAGTAGACCAACTACTGTTATATAGGTTATTTGTAGGTGGTAGTATTGATATTGTATGTGTTTTTTAAATAGCATAATACGTGTTGGTACATATACAGTACAAGTAAACGTCACACAACACAAATTTATTACAATATAAGCACAAAATGCACAAATATTATGGTGATCGATTTCGGTGAACCACGCTCACCTTCCTCAGACCAGAGGGATTCACAAAAGAATTCTTTACGTGGAACCCATCCCACCCTCCCTTACTCGTACATTGGTATTGACCTACCCACTCTCCCTTACTCGTACAGTGTATTGACCCACCCATCCTCCCTTACACGTACATCGGGATTAACCCACCCACCCTCCCTTACTCGAACAGTGGTTTTTACCCATCCACCCTCCCTTACTCGTACAGTGGTATTGACCTACCCACTCTCCCTTACTCGTACAGTGCAGGGACCCACCCATCCTCCCTTACACGTACATCGGGATTAACCCACCCACCCTCCCTTACTGGACAAAAAGTAGAATTCTTTTGTGAATCCCTCTGGTCTGAGGAAGGTAAGCGTGGTTCACCGAAATCGATCACCATAATATTTGTGCATTTTGTGCTTATATTGTAATAAATTTGTGTTGTGTGACGTTTACTTGTACTGTATTGTATGTGTGTATATAAGTAGACCAACTACTGTTATATAGGTTATTTGTAGGTGGTAGTATTGATATTGTATGTGTGTATATAAGTAGACCAACTACTGCTATATAGGTTATTTGTAGGTGGTAGTATTGATATTGTATGTGTGTATATAAGTAGACCAACTACTGTTTATAGGTTATTTGTAGGTGGTAGTATTGATATTGTATGTGTGTATGTAAGTAAACCAACTACTGCTATATAGGTTATTTGTAGGTGGTAGTATTGATATTGTATGTGTGTATATAAGTAGACCAACTACTGTTATATAGGTTGTTTGTAGGTGGTAGTATTGATATTGTATGTGTGTATATAAGTAGACCAACTACTGTTATATAGGTTATTTGTAGGTGGTAGTATTGATATTGTATGTGTGTATATAAGTAGACCAACTACTGTTATATAGGTTATTTGTAGGTAGTAGTATTGATATTGTATGTGTGTATATAAGTAGACCAACTACTGTTATATAGGTTATTTGTAGATGGTAGTATTGATATTGTATGTGTGTATATAAGTAGACCAACTACTGTTATATAGGTTATTTGTGGGTGGTAGTATTGATATTGTATGTGTGTACATAAGTAGACCAACTACTGTTATATAGGTTATTTGTAGGTGGTAGTATTGATATTGTATGTGTGTATATAAGTAGACCAACTACTGTTATATAGGTTATTTGTAGGTGGTAGTATTGTTATTGTATGTGTGTATATAAGTAGACCAACTACTGTTATATAGGTTGTTTGTAGGTGGTAGGATTGATATTGTATGTGTGTATATAAGTAGACCAACTACTGTTATATAGGTTGTTTGTAGGTTGTAGTATTGATATTGTATGTGTGTATATAAGTAGACCAACTACTGTTATATAGGTTGTTTGTAGGTGGTAGTATTGATATTGTATGTGTGTATATAAGTAGACCAACTACTGTTATATAGGTTATTGTTAGGTGGTAGTATTGATATTGTATGTGTGTATATAAGTAGACCAACTACTGTTATATAGGTTATTTTTAGGTAGTAGTATTGATATTGTATGTGTGTATATAAGTAGACCAACTACTGTTATATAGGTTATTTGTAGGTGGTAGTATTGATATTGTATGTGTGTATATACGTAGACCAACTACTGTTATATAGGTTATTTGTAGGTGGTAGTATTGATATTGTATGTATGTATATAAATAGACCAACTACTGTTATATAGGTTATTTGTAGGTGGTAGTATTGATATTGTATGTGTGTATATAAGTAGACCAACTACTGTTATATAGGTTATTTGTAGGTGGTAGTATTGATATTGTATGTGTGTATATAAGTAGACCAACTACTGTTATATAGGTTATTTGTAGGTGGTAGTATTGATATTGTATGTGTGTATATAAGTAGACCAACTACTGTTATATAGGTTATTTGTAGGTGGTAGTATTGATATTGTATGTGTGTATATAAGTAGACCAACTACTGCTATATAGGTTATTTGTAGGTGGTAGTATTGATATTGTATGTGTGTATATAAGTAAACCAACTACTGCTATATAGGTTGTTTGTAGGTGGTAGTATTGATATTGTATGTGTGTATATAAGTAGACCAACTACTGTTATATAGGTTATTTGTAGGTGGTAGTATTGATATTGTATGTGTGTATATAAGTAGACCAACTACTAATATATAGGTTATTTGTAGGTGGTAGTATTGATATTGTATGTGTGTATATAAGTAGACCAACTACTGTTATATAGGTTATTTGTAGGTGGTAGTATTGATATTGTATGTGTGTATATAAGTAGACCAACTACTGTTATATAGGTTATTTGTAGATGGTAGTATTGATATTGTATGTGTGTATATAAGTAGACCAACTACTGTTATATAGGTTATTTGTAGGTGGTAGTATTGATATTGTATGTGTGTATATAAGTAGACCAACTACTGTTATATAGGTTATTTGTAGGTGGTAGTATTGTTATTGTATGTGTGTATATAAGTAGACCAACTACTGTTATATAGGTTGTTTGTAGGTGGTAGTATTGATATTGTATGTGTGTATATAAGTAGACCAACTACTGTTTATATAGGTTGTTTGTAGGTGGTAGTATTGATATTGTATGTGTGTATATAAGTAGACCAACTACTGTTATATAGGTTATTTGTAGGTGGTAGTATTGATATTGTATGTGTGTATATAAGTAGACCAACTACTGTTATATAGGTTATTTGTAGATGGTAGTATTGATATTGTATGTGTGTATATAAGTAGACCAACTACTGTTATATAGGTTATTTGTAGGTGGTAGTATTGTTATTGTATGTGTGTATATAAGTAGACCAACTACTGTTATATAGGTTGTTTGTAGGTGGTAGTATTGATATTGTATGTGTGTATATAAGTAGACCAACTACTGTTATATAGGTTATTTGTAGGTGGTAGTATTGATATTGTATGTGTGTATATAAGTAGACCAACTACTGTTATATAGGTTATTTGTAGGTGGTAGTATTGATATTGTATGTGTGTATATAAGTAGACCAACTACTGTTATATAGGTTATTTGTAGGTGGTAGTATTGATATTGTATGTGTGTATATAAGTAGACCAACTACTGCTATATAGGTTATTTGTAGGTGGTAGTATTGATATTGTATGTGTGTATATAAGTAAACCAACTACTGCTATATAGGTTATTTGTAGGTGGTAGTATTGATATTGTATGTGTGTATATAAGTAGACCAACTACTGTTATATAGGTTGTTTGTAGGTGGTAGTATTGATATTGTATGTGTGTATATAAGTAGACCAACTACTGTTATATAGGTTATTTGTAGGTGGTAGTATTGATATTGTATGTGTGTATATAAGTAGACCAACTACTGTTATATAGGTTATTTGTAGGTGGTAGTATTGATATTGTATGTGTGTATATAAGTAGACCAACTACTGTTATATAGGTTATTTGTAGATGGTAGTATTGATATTGTATGTGTGTATATAAGTAGACCAACTACTGTTATATAGGTTATTTGTAGGTGGTAGTATTGATATTGTATGTGTGTATATAAGTAGACCAACTACTGTTATATAGGTTATTTGTAGGTGGTAGTATTGATATTGTATGTGTGTATATAAGTAGACCAACTACTGTTATATAGGTTATTTGTAGGTGGTAGTATTGTTATTGTATGTGTGTATATAAGTAGACCAACTACTGTTATATAGGTTGTTTGTAGGTGGTAGTATTGATATTGTATGTGTGTATATAAGTAGACCAACTACTGTTATATAGGTTGTTTGTAGGTGGTAGTATTGATATTATATGTGTGTATATAAGTAGACCAACTACTGTTATATAGGTTGTTTGTAGGTGGTAGTATTGATATTGTATGTGTGTATATAAGTAGACCAACTACTGTTATATAGGTTGTTTGTAGGTGGTAGTATTGATATTGTATGTGTGTATATAAGTAGACCAACTACTGTTATATAGGTTATTGTTAGGTGGTAGTATTGATATTGTATGTGTGTATATAAGTAGACCAACTAATGTTATATAGGTTATTTTTAGGTGGTAGTATTGATATTGTATGTGTGTATATAAGTAGACCAACTACTGTTATATAGGTTATTTGTAGGTGGTAGTATTGATATTGTATGTGTGTATATACGTAGACCAACTACTGTTATATAGGTTATTTGTAGGTGGTAGTATTGATATTGTATGTATGTATATAAGTAGACCAACTACTGTTATATAGGTTATTTGTAGGTGGTAGTATTGATATTGTATGTGTGTATATAAGTAGACCAACTACTGTTATATAGGTTATTTGTAGGTGGTAGTATTGATATTGTATGTGTGTATATAAGTAGACCAACTACTGTTATATAGGTATTTGTAGGTGGTAGTATTGTTATTGTATGTGTGTATATAAGTAGACCAACTACTGTTATATAGGTTAGTTTGTAGGTGGTAGTATTGATATTGTATGTGTGTATATAAGTAGACCAACTACTGTTATATAGGTTATTTGTAGGTGGTAGTATTGATATTGTATGTGTGTATATAAGTAGACCAACTACTGTTATATAGGTTATTTGTAGGTGGTAGTATTGATATTGTATGTGTGTATATAAGTAGACCAACTACTGTTATATAGGTTATTTGTAGGTGGTAGTATTGATATTGTATGTGTGTATATAAGTAGACCAACTACTGCTATATAGGTTATTTGTAGGTGGTAGTATTGATATTGTATGTGTGTATATAAGTAAACCAACTACTGCTATATAGGTTATTTGTAGGTGGTAGTATTGATATTGTATGTGTGTATATAAGTAGACCAACTACTGTTATATAGGTTGTTTGTAGGTGGTAGTATTGATATTGTATGTGTGTATATAAGTAGACCAACTACTGTTATATAGGTTATTTGTAGGTGGTAGTATTGATATTGTATGTGTGTATATAAGTAGACCAACTACTGTTATATATGTTATTTGTAGGTGGTAGTATTGATATTGTATGTGTGTATATAAGTAGACCAACTACTGTTATATAGGTTATTTGTAGATGGTAGTATTGATATTGTATGTGTGTATATAAGTAGACCAACTACTGTTATATAGGTTATTTGTAGGTGGTAGTATTGATATTGTATGTGTGTATATAAGTAGACCAACTACTGTTATATAGGTTATTTGTAGGTGGTAGTATTGATATTGTATGTGTGTATATAAGTAGACCAACTACTGTTATATAGGTTATTTGTAGGTGGTAGTATTGTTATTGTATGTGTGTATATAAGTAGACCAACTACTGTTATATAGGTTGTTTGTAGGTGGTAGTATTGATATTGTATGTGTGTATATAAGTAGACCAACTACTGTTATATAGGTTGTTTGTAGGTGGTAGTATTGATATTATATGTGTGTATATAAGTAGACCAACTACTGTTATATAGGTTGTTTGTAGGTGGTAGTATTGATATTGTATGTGTGTATATAAGTAGACCAACTACTGTTATATAGGTTGTTTGTAGGTGGTAGTATTGATATTGTATGTGTGTATATAAGTAGACCAACTACTGTTATATAGGTTATTGTTAGGTGGTAGTATTGATATTGTATGTGTGTATATAAGTAGACCAACTAATGTTATATAGGTTATTTTTAGGTGGTAGTATTGATATTGTATGTGTGTATATAAGTAGACCAACTACTGTTATATAGGTTATTTGTAGGTGGTAGTATTGATATTGTATGTGTGTATATACGTAGACCAACTACTGTTATATAGGTTATTTGTAGGTGGTAGTATTGATATTGTATGTATGTATATAAGTAGACCAACTACTGTTATATAGGTTATTTGTAGGTGGTAGTATTGATATTGTATGTGTGTATATAAGTAGACCAACTACTGTTATATAGGTTATTTGTAGGTGGTAGTATTGATATTGTATGTGTGTATATAAGTAGACCAACTACTGTTATATAGGTTATTTGTAGGTGGTAGTATTGATATTGTATGTGTGTATATAAGTAGACCAACTACTGTTATATAGGTTATTTGTAGGTGGTAGTATTGATATTGTATGTGTGTATATAAGTAGACCAACTACTGTTATATAGGTTATTTGTAGGTGGTAGTATTGATATTGTATGTGTGTTTATAAGTAGACCAACTACTGTTATATAGGTTATTTGTAGGTGGTAGTATTGATATTGTATGTGTGTATATAAGTAGACCAACTACTGTTATATAGGTTATTTGTAGGTGGTAGTATTGATATTGTATGTGTGTATATAAGTAGACCAACTACTGTTTATAGGTTATTTGTAGGTGGTAGTATTGATATTGTATGTGTGTATATAAGTAGACCAACTACTGTTATATAGGTTATTTGTAGGTGATAGTATTGATATTGTAAGTGTGTATATAAGTAGACCAACTACTGTTATATAGGTTATTTGTAGGTGGTAGTATTGATATTGTATGTGTGTATATAAGTAGACCAACTACTGTTATATAGGTTATTTGTAGGTGGTAGTATTGATATTGTATGTGTGTATATAAGTATACCAACTACTGTTATATAGGTTATTTGTAGGTGGTAGTATTGATATTGTATGTGTGTATATAAGTAGACCAACTACTGTTATATAGGTTATTTGTAGGTGGTAGTATTGATATTGTATGTGTGTATATAAGTAGACCAACTACTGTTATATAGGTTATTTGTAGGTGGTAGTATTGATATTGTATATGTGTATATAAGTAGACCAACTACTATTATATAGGTTAATTGTAGGTGGTAGTATTGATATTGTATGTGTGTATATAAGTGGACCAACTACTGTTATATAGGTTGTTTGTAGGTGTTAGTATTGATATTGTATGTGTGTATATTAGTAGACCAACTACTGTTATATAGGTTATTTGTAGGTGGTAGTATTGATATTGTATTTGTGTATATAAGTAGACCAACTAATGTTATATAGGTTATTTGTAAGTGGTAGTATTGATATTGTATGTGTGTATATAAGTTGACCAACTACTGTTATATAGTACTGCTATATAGGTTATTTGTAGGTGGTAGTTTTGATATTGTATGTGTGTATATATATAGACCAACTACTGTTATATAGGTTATTTGTAGGTGGTAGTATTGATATTGTATGTGTGTATATAAGTAGACCAACTACTGTTATATAGGTTATTTGTAGGTGGTAGTATTGATATTGTATGTGTGTATATAAGTAGACCAACTACTGTTATATAAGTTATTTGTAGATGGTAGTATTGATATTGTATGTGTGTATATATGTAGACCAACTACTGTTATATAGGTTATTTGTAGGTGGTAGTATTGATATTGTATGTGTGTATATAAGTAGACCAACTACTGTTATATAGGTTATTTGTAGGTGGTAGTATTGATATTGTATGTGTGTATATAAGTAGACCAACTACTGTTATATAGGTTATTTGTAGGTGGTAGTATTGATATTGTATGTGTGTATATAAGTAGACCAACTACTGTTATATAGGTTATTTGTAGGTGGTAGTATTGATATTGTATGTGTGTATATAAGTAGACCAACTACTGTTATATAGGTTGTTTGTAGGTGGTAGTATTGATATTGTATGTGTGTATATAAGTAGACCAACTACTGTTATATAGGTTGTTTGTAGGTGGTAGTATTGATATTGTATGTGTGTATATAAGTAGACCAACTACTGTTATATAGGTTGTTTGTAGGTGGTAGTATTGATATTATATGTGTGTATATAAGTAGACCAACTACTGTTATATAGGTTGTTTCTAGGTGGTAGTATTGATATTGTATGTGTGTATATAAGTAGACCAACTACTGTTATATAGGTTGTTTGTAGGTGGTAGTATTGATATTGTATGTGTGTATATAAGTAGACCAACTACTGTTAAATAGGTTATTGTTAGGTGGTAGTATTGATATTGTATGTGTGTATATAAGTAGACCAACTACTGTTATATAGGTTATTTTTAGGTGGTAGTATTGATATTGTATGTGTGTATATAAGTAGACCAACTACTGTTATATAGGTTATTTGTAGGTGGTAGTATTGATATTGTATGTGTGTATATACGTAGACCAACTACTGTTATATAGGTTATTTGTAGGTGGTAGTATTGATATTGTATGTATGTATATAAGTAGACCAACTACTGTTATATAGGTTATTTGTAGGTGGTAGTATTGATATTGTACGTGTGTATATAAGTAGACCAACTACTGTTATATAGGTTATTTGTAGGTGGTAGTATTGATATTGTATGTGTGTATATAAGTAGACCAACTACTGTTATATAGGTTATTTGTAGGTGGTAGTATTGATATTGTATGTGTGTATATAAGTAGACCAACTACTGTTATATAGGTTATTTATAAGTGGTAGTATTGATATTGTATGTGTGTATATAAGTAGACCAACTACTGTTATATAGGTTATTTGTAGGTGGTAGTATTGATATTGTATGTGTGTATATAAGTAGACCAACTACTGTTATATAGGTTATTTGTAGGTGGTAGTATTGATATTGTATGTGTGTATATAAGTAGACCAACTACTGTTATATAGGTTATTTGTAGGTGGTAGTATTGATATTGTATGTGTGTATATAAGTAGACCAACTACTAATTATAGGTTATTTGTAGGTGGTAGTATTGATATTGTATGTGTGTATATAAGTAGACCAACTACTGTTATATAGGTTATTTGTAGGTGATAGTATTGATATTGTATGTGTGTATATAAGTAGATTAACTACTGTTATATAGGTTATTTGTAGGTGGTAGTATTGATATTGTATGTGTGTATATAAGTAGACCAACTACTGTTATATAGGTTATTTGTAGGTGGTAGTATTGATATTGTATGTGTGTATATAAGTAGACCAACTACTGTTATATAGGTTATTTGTAGGTGGTAGTATTGATATTGTATGTGTGTATATAAGTAGACCAACTACTGTTATATAGGTTATTTGTAGGTGGTAGTATTGATATTGTATGTGTGTTTATAAGTAGACCAACTACTGTTATATAGGTTATTTGTAGGTGGTAGTATTGATATTGTATGTGTGTATATAAGTAGACCAACTACTGTTATATAGGTTATTTGTAGGTGGTAGTATTGATATTGTATGTGTGTATATAAGTAGACCAACTACTGTTATATAGGTTATTTGTAGGTGGTAGTATTGATATTGTATATGTTTATATAAGTAGACCAACTACCGTTATATAGGTTATTTGTAGGTGGTAGTATTGATATTGTATGTGTGTATATAAGTAGACCAACTACTGTTATATAGGTTGTTTGTAGGTGGTAGTATTGATATTGTATGTGTGTATATAAGTAGACCAACTACTGTTATATAGGTTGTTTGTAGGTGGTAGTATTGATATTGTATGTGTGTATATAAGTAGACCAACTACTGTTACATAGGTTGTTTGTAGGTGGTAGTATTGATATTGTATGTGTGTATATAAGTAGATTAACTACTGTTATATAGGTTGTTTGTAGGTGGTAGTATTGATATTGTATGTGTGTATATAAGTAGACCAACTACTGTTATATAGGTTGTTTGTAGGTGGTAGTATTGATATTGTATGTGTGTATATAAGTAGACCAACTACTGTTATATAGGTTATTTGTAGGTGGTAGTATTGATATTGTATGTGTGTATATAAGTAGACCAACTACTGTTATATAGGTTGTTTGTAGGTGGTAGTATTGATATTGTATGTGTGTATATAAGTAGACCAACTACTGTTATATAGGTTGTTTGTAGGTGGTAGTATTGATATTGTATGTGTGTATATAAGTAGACCAACTACTGTTATATAGGTTGTTTGTAGGTGGTAGTATTGATATTGTATGTGTGTATATAAGTAGACCAACTACTGTTATATAGGTTGTTTGTAGGTGGTAGTATTGATATTGTATTCGTGTATATAAGTAGACCAACTACTGTTATATAGGTTGTTTGTAGGTGGTAGTATTGATATTGTATGTGTGTATATAAGTAGACCAACTACTGTTATATAGGTTGTTTGTAGGTGGTAGTATTGATATTGTATGTGTGTATATAAGTAGACCAACTACTGTTATATAGGTTGTTTGTAGGTGGTAGTATTGATATTGTATGTGTGTATATAAGTAGACCAACTACTGTTATATAGGTTATTTGTAGGTGGTAGTATTGATATTGTATGTGTGTATATAAGTAGACCAACTACTGTTATATAGGTTATTTGTAGGTGGTAGTATTGATATTGTATGTGTGTATATAAGTAGACCAACTAATGTTATATAGGTTATTTGTAAGTGGTAGTATTGGTATTGTATGTGTGTATATAAGTAGACCAACTACTGTTATATAGGTTGTTTGTAGGTGGTAGTATTGATATTGTATGTGTGTATATAAGTAGACCAACTACTGTTATATAGGTTATTTGTAGGTGGTAGTATTGATATTGTATGTGTGTATATAAGTAGACCAACTACTCTTATATAGGTTATTTGTAGGTGGTAGTATTGATATTGTATGTGTGTATATAAGTAGACCAACTACTGTTATATAGGTTATTTGTAGGTGGTAGTATTGATATTGTATGTGTGTATATAAGTAGACCAACTACTGTTATATAGGTTATTTGTAGGTGGTAGTATTGATATTGTATGTGTGTATATAAGTAGACCAACTACTGTTATATAGGTTATTTGTAGGTGGTAGTATTGATATTGTATGTGTGTATATAAGTAGACCAACTACTGTTATATAGGTTATTTGTAGGTGGTAGTATTGATATTGTATGTGTGTATATACGTAGACCAACTACTGTTATATAGGTTATTTGTAGGTGGTAGTATTGATATTGTATGTGTGTATATAAGTAGACCAACTACTGTTATATAGGTTATTTGTAGGTGGTAGTATTGATATTGTATGTGTGTGTATATAAGTAGACCAACTACTGTTATATAGGTTATTTGTAGGTGGTAGTATTGATATTGTATGTGTGTATATAAGTAGACCAACTACTGTTATATAGGTTATTTGTAGGTGGTAGTATTGATATTGTATGTGTGTATATAAGTAGACCAACTACTGTTATATAGGTTATTGTTAGGTGGTAGTATTGATATTGTATGTGTGTATATAAGTAGACCAACTACTGTTATATAGGTTGTTTGTAGGTGGTAGTATTGATATTGTATGTGTGTATATAAGTAGACCAACTACTGTTATATAGGTTATTTGTAGGTGGTAGTATTGATATTGTATGTGTGTATATAAGTAGACCAACTACTGTTATATAGGTTGTTTGTAGGTGGTAGTATTGATATTGTATGTGTGTATATAAGTAGACCAACTACTGTTATATAGGTTGTTTGTAGGTGGTAGTATTGATATTGTATGTGTGTATATAAGTAGACCAACTACTGTTATATAGGTTATTGTTAGGTGGTTGTATTGATATTGTATGTGTGTATATAATTAGACCAACTACTGTTATATAGGTTATTTTTAGGTGGTAGTATTGATATTGTATGTGTGTATATAAGTAGACCAACTACTGTTATATAGGTTGTTTGTAGGTGGTAGTATTGATATTGTATGTGTGTATATAAGTAGACCAACTACTGTTATATAGGTTGTTTGTAGGTGGTAGTATTGATATTGTATGTGTGTATATAAGTAGACCAACTACTGTTATATAGGTTGTTTGTAGGTGGTAGTATTGATATTGTATGTGTGTATATAAGTAGACCAACTACTGTTATATAGGTTGTTTGTAGGTGGTAGTATTGATATTGTATGTGTGTATATAAGTAGACCAACTACTGTTATATAGGTTGTTTGTAGGTGGTAGTATTGATATTGTTTGTGTGTATATAAGTAGACCAACTACTGTTATATAGGTTGTTTGTAGGTGGTAGTATTGATATTGTATGTGTGTATATAAGTAGACCAACTACTGTTATATAGGTTGTTTGTAGGTGGTAGTATTGATATTGTATGTGTGTATATAAGTAGACCAACTACTGTTATATAGGTTGTTTGTAGGTGGTAGTATTGATATTGTATATGTGTGTACACACAATAAAAAAAAAAGATTATACAAAATAATGAAATAAAATAATGGACCCACCCACCCTCCCATACACGTAAAGTGGTACTGACCCACCCGCCCTCCCATACACGTAAAGTGGTACTGACTTTACAAAAATTGAGCCACCCACCTATACACGTACTGAGTGTGGTAATGACCCACCCGCCCATCCATACACGTACTGTGGTAATGACCCACCCACCCACCTATACACGTACCGTGGTAATGACCCACCCACTCAACCATACACGTACTGTTGTAATGACAACTACTGTTATATAGGTTGTTTGTAGGTGGTAGTATTGATATTGTATGTGTGTATATAAGTAGACCAACTACTGTTATATAGGTTATTGTTAGGTGGTTGTATTGATATTGTATGTGTGTATATAATTAGACCAACTACTGTTATATAGGTTATTTTTAGGTGGTAGTATTGATATTGTATGTGTGTATATAAGTAGACCAACTACTGTTATATAGGTTGTTTGTAGGTGGTAGTATTGATATTGTATGTGTGTATATAAGTAGACCAACTACTGTTATATAGGTTGTTTGTAGGTGGTAGTATTGATATTGTATGTGTGTGTATATAAGTAGACCAACTACTGTTATATAGGTTATTTGTAGGTGGTAGTATTGATATTGTATGTGTGTATATAAGTAGACCAACTACTGTTATATAGGTTATTTGTAGGTGGTAGTATTGATATTGTATGTGTGTATATAAGTAGACCAACTACTGTTATATAGGTTATTGTTAGGTGGTAGTATTGATATTGTATGTGTGTATATAAGTAGACCAACTACTGTTATATAGGTTGTTTGTAGGTGGTAGTATTGATATTGTATGTGTGTATATAAGTAGACCAACTACTGTTATATAGGTTATTTGTAGGTGGTAGTATTGATATTGTATGTGTGTATATAAGTAGACCAACTACTGTTATATAGGTTGTTTGTAGGTGGTAGTATTGATATTGTATGTGTGTATATAAGTAGACCAACTACTGTTATATAGGTTGTTTGTAGGTGGTAGTATTGATATTGTATGTGTGTATATAAGTAGACCAACTACTGTTATATAGGTTGTTTGTAGGTGGTAGTATTGATATTGTATGTGTGTATATAAGTAGACCAACTACTGTTATATAGGTTGTTTGTAGGTGGTAGTATTGATATTGTATATGTGTGTACACACAATAAAAAAAAAGATTATACAAAATAATGAAATAAAATAAAGGACCCATCCGCCCTCCCATACACGTAAAGTGGTACTGACCCACCCGCCCTCCCATACACGTAAAGTGGTACTGACTTTACAAAAATTGAGCCACCCACCTATACACGTACTGAGTGTGGTAATGACCCACCCGCCCATCCATACACGTACTGTGGTAATGACCCACCCACCCACCTATACACGTACCGTGGTAATGACCCACCCACTCAACCATACACGTACTGTTGTAATGACAACTACTGTTATATAGGTTGTTTGTAGGTGGTAGTATTGATATTGTATGTGTGTATATAAGTAGACCAACTACTGTTATATAGGTTATTTGTAGGTGGTAGTATTGATATTGTATGTGTGTATATAAGTAGACCAACTACTGTTATATAGGTTATTTGTAGGTGGTAGTATTGATATTGTATGTGTGTATATAAGTAGACCAACTACTGTTATATAGGTTATTTGTAGGTGGTAGTATTGATATTGTATGTGTGTATATAAGTAGACCAACTACTGTTATATAGGTTATTTGTAGGTGGTAGTATTGATATTGTATGTGTGTATATAAGTAGACCAACTACTGTTATATAGGTTATTTGTAGGTGGTAGTATTGATATTGTATGTGTGTATATACGTAGACCAACTACTGTTATATAGGTTATTTGTAGGTGGTAGTATTGATATTGTATGTGTGTATATAAGTAGACCAACTACTGTTATATAGGTTATTTGTAGGTGGCAGTATTGATATTGTATATGTGTATATAAGTAGACCAACTACTGTTATATAGGTTGTTTGTAGGTGGTAGTATTGGTATTGTATGTGTGTATATAAGTAGACCAACTACTGTTATATAGGTTATTGTTAGGTGGTAGTATTGATATTGTATGTGTGTATATACGTAGACCAACTATTGTTATATAGGTTATTTGTAGGTGGTAGTATTGATATTGTATGTGTGTATATCCACATATCACTTGCCACTTCCTTCCACAACTTATTATTAACCATTTAAGACAACTTCCATCTAAAGTTATATAATTATATTGTAGATTAAGGATAATTTTCTTGAAATTTGGTATTATTAAGTAGTGTGGTATTAAGTTATTTATTGAAATCTTCCCTCACGAGCGCAGCTATTGATGGGGTTGGCGCGTGTAGCTTGCAGGGGTGTCCCCTAGTCTATATACTATAAAGCTCGATGTAGTGACTCCCTCACTTACTCGCTGACACTAAATGTTGAGGGACTTGCCGATGTCCAACAAAAATGAAGAAATTCTCAAAAAGGCCTTTTTTAAGAAATAAAAGGTTTTTATTTTATCAAACACGTGTAATAATAATTTTCCGACATTTTAATAGCAAGTATATGGATTGAGTCTTATTTTCTAATCCTAAAAAACGTTCTCTATAGGAAAAATAACGTTTACAGAGTAGAACAGATCCGTGAAGGAAGAGTCTGTGCCAGGAAATAGTGGCCTCTTTCCGGCGACAGACAAGTCACCATTTCTCTGTCATCCTAACCAATTACCAACTATTTATAAAAATGCACAGAACCTACACGCCCCTCCCACGCATCTTCCTGCTGAACCTGTTAATTATTGGTCTGGAAATAGACCGTCGTATAACACTTGCAGGGCTATCCTTGTTTACCGTCCGGCTGAATGTACTTGAATCCTACTTTATTGCGTCTTCTGCTTGAAGTAGTGACATTGAGATCAACCCTCCAGGTGATAAAAGTCGATTAATAGATCTATTTTTAGCCGCTCGAGTGATAAAATATTATGCGTCGACCTTCTTGCAGAGTTTACTTAACATAGTTGTAATTAGGTTTCAAAATACAGTAGCACTTTTAATAGTTTTCTATATAAATCAGCTGACTTCACGGTTTATTTAGATGCCTTACTTTAATCGATAACGTCAGCAGGGACAAAATTAACACCTGGGGCTGACAAATGTTTGTGTTCTCATTGTCTGGACTGGATTGCCATTGCAATTTGCAATTACTTTCGACGCAGAAATTATGTACACCCGAGTTTGAAGGTTATTTACTAAGGAACTAATATGCCTATGAAAACTCCAGTCACACCATTGTTTTTCTCGTTTAATTTTGCGTAACGGCATGTGCATTATAACATTTTATTAAAAGTTTTAATAATGTTTATTCTAGTTGGAACAAAAAAGTACCGGAATTTTATCTAATTTTCACTGTACATAAAATAAAATTTACATCGTTATTACTAAAAAAACTGTTAATGTATAGCATTTACATTTTCATACGTAGATAATAGGAATGTTTTCTATAAGTTTTATGAATTTAGAATTTCAACTATTCAAGAAAAAAAGGTCTTATGGATTCCCTGACACATTGTTTTCCTGGTTTATAGAAGGCGTAGACTTAATTAGTTGGTCTTGTTGTAATCCTTATGACATTTATTGTAAAGTTATAATTTATTATTATATGTGTAAGTAAATTTAAAGGTATTTTAAATTGTTTTAAGTCGATTTTAAATTACTACATTTACTTACACATATGAAAGTAGGTGCATAAGGACAAATATCATAAGGATTACAACAAAACCAAGGTTTAATTCTACGACATATATAACCCGGGAAAAAAATGTTTCAGGGAATCCATAAGACCTTTTTTCTTGAATATTTAATACTCAAATATTTATAAAACGTATAACAAACGTTCCTAACAACCACATATTAAAATATAGATGCTATATACTAGCGGGTTTGTTTGTAATAACGCTGTAAATTTGATTTACAGTAAAAACCAGTTAAAATTCTGGTACTTTTTTGTTCCCGGCAGAATAACAATTTTTAAAACTAAACATTTAAAATGCATATGCCATAACGTACATTGAAACGAGGATTTTTTGTGGTGTGATTGGATTTTTCTACAAACTTGTCTACAAACTTGGGTGCATATAATTTCTGCGCCGACAGTAGTTGCACAGCAACATTTATGTGAGAACAATTTGGATACGACATTGAAAGTAATATATTATATGGATCCGATCATGGTAGACATTGAAGACGTATTAGACTTCCCAGGTGACCAAATAAAATAATTGTCCTGGGGTTTACTGTAACTTTTGTCTCTGAAGTCTCAAATTTGAAAACCTAATTTGAAGTGTAAAAACATAAGGGGTTTTTTTAATTAAGATATTTTGTTTTTAATTTAACTTAGTTTTCCGTTATTTTCTGATTCCAGAGATGTACAAAATGTCATGCCTTTGTACTAATTATTATTTTTTTATGAATGCTTACAGAAAGTTTAAAAAGATTTTATCAATGTTAAACTTTTAACTGTTTAACATTGTGAATGCTTTTAAAGATTACTTTGGATCAGTCTATAACAAATATACAACAGTACCAACTGTAGATATAGCTCTGAGCGGGCCAACCGTGGCGGGGGTAGCTTGTCTGACCCTAGACAGACTATCTGAAGATGACATTTTAAATGCTATAAAAAACTTAAGAGCAAGCCAACAGCAGGACCTGATTATCTTCCTCAATATTTGTTTAAGGGATGTTCCGATATTTTTTGTAAGCCTCTAACGTTTTTGTTTAACCTATGCCTGCAATCTAGTATTTATCCTGAAAAATGGAAAATTACTAAAATAACACCTATTTTTAAGAATGGCAAAGATGCGCAAATTGTCAATTTCAGACCAGTAGCAGTGTTGTCGGTACCAGCCAAGATTTTTGAAGTAGCAGTCCATAAATATTTATTCAGCCATATGCATAAATATGTTTCTCCGATTCAGCATGGTTTTTTACCTGGTCGGTCTGTATCAACAAATCTGTTAAATTTCACAACATATGTCTCCTCAGGACTGGACTCGTGTACTCAGACGGATGCGATATTTCTCGACCTGGCCAAGGCATTCGATAAGGTTGATCATCAGATACTTTTAAAAAAGTTACATTTTTATGGAATGTCAAGTAAATTATTGCATTTATTCACCTCATATTTAGTAGATAGAAAGCAATATGTATTTTTTAAGGGACACTCCTCCGCTGTGTTTAATGTACAATCTGGTGTCCCTCAAGGTTCTAACCTAGGCCCAACTTTGTTCATGATTCTAATTAATGATTTAGTTAAGTATATACAGTCAGCAAAAGCTCTCCTTTTTGCTGACGATTTGAGAATATTCTTGCACAAATATAGTATATATGATGCACATAAGTTACAGGAAGATATAGAAAATGTATTTAAATGGATCCTTGACAATAAAATGCATTTCAATACTTCTAAATGTTTCATGGTTTCATTTTGTAGGTCAGAATATGCTGATTACAATTATTTTATAAATGGAGCAAGTATTTCAAGAGTTAATCAAATAAAGGATCTAGGGGTATTTTTAGACTCAAAATTGTCTTTCAGTTTACATATAGAAAAATGTGTGTCGTCTGCAAATAAGATCTTGGGCTTTATTTTTAGACAGGGAGCAAATTTTAAAAATTTAAAAACTTTGGTAACATTGTATAAGTCCTTGGTTAGGTCGAGATTGGAGAGTGCAGTACTTATATGGAACCCAATCCTTATAACTTATGAAGAAAGTTTGGAGAAAATACAAAAAAGATTTTTACGATATTTATTTTTTAAGAAATTTAATATTTATACCTTTTTAGTTCCATATGATGAGTTATTGCGTCTGTTTGGGTTTGAGAGTCTCAGACTGAGGAGAAGGGTACTAGAACTCATGTTCTTGTATAAATTGGTCCGGGGAAAAATAGACGACGCAGGAAGTCTGGGTGCTGTTTGTTTCAGAGTACAAAATTTTAACAGTAGAAATAAATTAATTTTTAATATACCTTATTGCCGAACAGTCATGCATTCCTCCTCGCCGCTGTTGCGGATGATGAGATCATATAACTCAATAGTGGGCAATAATATCGATATTTTCAATGATACTATCACAAGTTATAGGAAAAACTGCATGAGTTATTTATTGTGATTCTGGAATAATTGAATTATTTATTGTATTTGATTTTGATCCATCTTTTATTTATATTATTAATTTTATTGTGATTTTGTTATATTTAAATTATTGTTGTATTTGCTTTATATCTATTCGTTGTTTATATTATTAATGTTATTGTTATTCTGGTATAATTGAATTATTTTTTGTATTGGCTTTTTATCTATTTAATTTGTCTATATTGTTATTTTAGATGCATATATATATATTTTTGCTTGAGGCATGAATTTGTTAACAAGCAGCTTAGTTTAATTTCCTGAATTAACTTGTTTGATTGTTGTGTTTGCTGTTACTTTATTTATTTCATAGTGTTAATTTGATTTATAGTTTATTGTTTTTGTATTTTTCATGAAGACCCACAATGGACACTTTATTTAATAGTACTGATTTCATTGTAATTGGGTTCAACCTGTAATAAAGCAAGTAAATAAAATAAAATAAATAAATAAATAAAAATAAACTGTACACACGGAGAGTTAAATACGTTGTGTATTGCCTTCCTGTAAAAAATGAGGTTTTAAAGTAGATTTTAATTTTATTTATGTATCGAACTCATAATTGTATACAACTATTAAGGTACTCTATGTACAGTATTTATTTAAATTCAGAATAAAGTTAGATTGCTTCATCAGTGTACTTGACTTTGGCAGTAAGTACTCTTCCACCGTGGCTGGTGTATATTTGAATTAAACAGCTCAACATCTGGAAATCATTTATTTCCTTTGATTCTATTTTTGATAGAAGTTTGTTTAAACTCTTCGCCCTTTATTGGCAACTGAATAGCACTTATTTGGAGTATGTAAAATCTTACCACGTTAGTTTATGTTCTGTGAAATATTTTAATATGTTTTCTTTACTTTATACATTTAGCTTGTTGTAACCGTGATTTATAAGTGTCTCACAACATGAATATTTTATTTAACGAAGCAGGTCCTGGGGCCAAAGTCAGAGAAATGATTTTTTTTCTTTTTTAACTCAAAATAACTGAGTAGATTGCTCTGTTTTAAGACACATTACAGTTGATAAATATTGTTTGTGCTTGTATATACTTGAATGCGCAGCCTACGACTAGGAGTCAAGGAATCAGTAATGTGGGGTGGTCTATGGTAGATCTATCAGTACATACGAGTCTACTAGTAGAGACGTTTACCGGCCTTGCTGGCACGGATTTAATAAGGCGTTATGATCTGATTATTTTTAATTCGAATTTATTTGGCTATTTTCATTATGTATGTACTTTTCGTGACTTGTGATTGAGGTACCGGTGTTAATTTTAGAGTACACCCAATACAACGTTGTTAAAAATCTGTAAAATACTTAATTAATACTACTGATAATATTAATAACCTCTAGATTATAAGCAGTTAATTAAATAAATGTATACTCTTTCATTTGCTTTTATGAAAGAATCAATTTGAAAACTAAGTTTTACTTCTTATTTTACGCGTGAGGGAGATTGCAATAATACTAAAAACTATGATTTTTTTATGAATACAAACGTAACTTATATAATAAAAATAAAATATAGCAAACATTGTAAACATATCCTGTTCAATGGTATAAATATTTTCACTACACTACTATGAGTACGAGCTGTTTTCTCGTATAGCTGTTTTCGTTATGTGTTTATTACAACCTGCGAAACATCATATTTTCAACAGCTGTCTATTGTTTACTACCGAAAGTAACATTGTTTACAACCGAAAATTTTCCACAGTCTACAACACCTGTTTTTATTCTGCAGTGTAGTGAAATAGTATATTTCATAACAAGAGTGGAAAGTGGGGTTTTGCATGTTCGAGACCATATGTTTGAAGTGCGAGACTTGTCGAGCACTTCAAATGGTCGAGAACATACAAAACACTTTCACTCGAGTTTTGAACGATACTTTTCACTACACTACGGAATAAAAACTCATTTTTGGAATGTTACTTGTTTATTAAATTAGAAACATGTTTTAAAAACAGGTGTTGTTGACTGTGGAAAATTTTCGGTTGTAAACAATGTTACTTTCGGTAGTAAACAGTAGACAGCTGTTGAAAATATGATGTTTCGCAGGTTGTAAACACATAACGAAAACAGCTGAACTCATAGTAGTGTAGTGAAAGGTATCGTTCAAAACTCGAGTGAAAGTGTTTTGTATGTTCTCGACCAATTGAAGTGCTCGACAAGTTTCGCACTTCAAACATATGGTCTCGAAAATGCAAAACCCCACTTTCCACTCTTGTTATGAAATATACTATTTTATGCATAGATAAAATATATATTATATATATATATATATATATATATATATATATATATATATATATATACAGTACATTAATTTATTATGTCGGATAACCTTTATTTTTATGCGTACAACGTGCATTCAGGTAATTAATAGCGCTAAAATTCAACGATGAATGGACAGTTGTATATATTTGGCATTATTCCTTTTGTTACGTTATACCTGTTAAATAATCGGTAGAGTTTATAACTAAAATATTATTTTATTAAAAGCAAAGAGGGAATAAATAAAAGGTTTTAATAATGGTTATTTTGTTAACCATTATTCAATGTCTGTAATAAAATAAAATTTATAATATTTATTGTTTTATAAAAACTAATAAATTGTATTTTATTATTATGCTGGCTGGAAGTTCTCATTTGAATGATTTTAAACAATTTCTTCCGTACTCTAATGTTACCCTCAGCGGCCAAAAACATGATTTTCTATTCGAACTGTTCGGTTCGTGTTTATTATTATGATTTATAGCCTTGACTATAAAAATCAATTGTTATAGTGAACACTTTTTGATTATTAAAGATCTATTCTAGTGGACCAAAAGTTTAAATTTTGGCGTTTTTTATATAAAATCTTCACGAACGACATTTAAAGTTAGAAATATTTAACAATGAAAAATAATAAAAATACTCAATTGTTTACAAAAACCAACTTATATTCCACTCGAATAGTTTTTCACCTTTCAAATGACACATAAAGTATTATAATACAATTATTATTACGAATCGAATCGATGAAAAATAAACCCATGTTTTGGGGATTTTTCACGGAGGGGATCGGCCACCTTAAAGTTAAAGAGAAACTTAAATAATCGTTGTGTCTGTTCACAAAAACAGTCTTGCCAACAGAGAATAAAATATAAGAGAAGAGATCCATCAAGCAAGTATGTCAGCCGTCAAACTCACCCTTAACAATTACAAACATAGTTATCCACCGAATAGTTTCACAATTATCTTATTGCGTGTCGGTAGGAGAAAAGTGGACATCACGACTCAAATTTACAAAAGTATAAGTACAGCATGTACAAATACAATCGCGATCAATTCATGTAAGCCTCGTTTGCCATTCTCAGACCAAAGGGATTCAAACAGGACAATATACTTAAGTAGTATTCACCTGGTCAATACGAACCAAAATGAATTATATATAAACAATGTAAAGATGTAATTTAAAATATCTTATATAATTATCAACCCTCGTTTTCCCCAGCGCTTCTACAGTCTGTATACGGTAGGGTGGCGCACGGACCCGCCAGCTACCTGTGTCTGTCCTTTCCTCCCCCCGGCGCTCGCGGCTGTTTCCATAATGAGTCACCAACTAGCCCCTCTAATAGAATTATTAACTTTTTTTACTTTCTCATAATATCTCAATTTTAATAGAATATTTGTAAAGTACTAACAAAACTAAGAAAAGTGATATAAAACACGATGTGCTTTGATTATAAATAACGAAATGGTCGAAAGTTATTTTTTAGCCGGAATACTGTATGATTTGTTAAATGTTTTATATTTCTCATAATTCCCTAATCTTGATACAATATTATTTTAAGAGTTCTTTGAAAAAAGGTAGAATAATTTAAAACTATGTCATCGCATACTATTTAATCAGCCAAAATATCATTAAATAGGCAACACTACATACTTTACAGTTTATTTGATTAATAAATCAACATTATTTTATATTACTCCCAGTAATCTTCTTCAAGCCAAAGTATTTAGTGTCCAGAAGTTGAGCATTTTCCATTTATCTTCCATGTTGTTTCCGTGTGACACTGAAATAAAACAAAATCGCGCTAAAACCAATATACAATATTTTAAGATTGCAGTTAATTTTTTACCATTCGTTATATTTTATTACTAGTTCTAATGACATTAAAATGTTTTAAAGCATACATTGAAATGTTACAGTACCCGCTATTCATCAATCATCGCAACCTTATTGTCATGACTAATAAAGAAGTAGTAATATCTTATTAGCGCACATATTAGACTACGGTTAGTCATCAACAAGTTCAATGTCCTAACCAGTCTTGTTGTCCCATGTCCCATATCTGCACACTGCACGACTATGGGAGAAGGCAAGAGTACCGTACCTTATTTCAAAGTACTCTTAAAATAATATCGTATCATGATAACGTTGTATGAGAAATGTAAAACATTTAACAAATCATACAGTATTCCGGCTAAAAAATAACTTTCGACCATTACTTATAATCAAAGCACATCGTGTTTTATATCGCTTTTCTTAGTTTTGTTAGTACTTTACAAATGTTCTATTAAAATTGATATATTATGAGAAAGTAAAAAAAGTTAATAATTCTATTAGAGGGGCTAGTTGGTGACTCATTAAGGAAACAGCCGCGAGCGCCGGGGGGAGGAAAGGACCGACACAGGTAGCTGGCGGGTCCGTGCGCCACCCTACCGTATACAGACTGTAGTACGGTGTTAGGTGATTGTAGGCGAACGGTGTCTGCTCAATGGTAGTCATCACCATAGAACGAGGTTGTCTAAGTTGGATATTGATCAATGTTGAGGTGTTTTCCTGAGAAGAGAACCAGTTTCAGCTTATCAATTAGTTAAAAATGAAACCAACAAAACGCGATGGTTCGGATTTTACGATAAGAGTACATTAGTTCAATTGCATTCTTACATGTGAAACGCCGACACAACGTTGTTGGTATTTTAAGGCGAATATGAATGGTTATGTGAGTGTAGGATGAGTGTTGATGAGTGTAGTCTGGTTACTATCTGAGTTCAACTGTTCCTCAAAAAAGGCAATTTATTAATAGCCCAACAGCCAGGGCAACTAAGGGGACCTACAGCTTTGCGTGGAAACCGAACCACGTAGAGCTGATTTTCAGCTAATTGACAAGCCTGATACTCAGTTATCTCCCCCACACAACATCCGCACAATGATTACCACCCAACATGGACACTCCAGACTTATTTAGTAGTGTCCACGCCGATAGCAACCATCAAGCGGACGCCATGTCGGTATTAAGAGGACCGAGCATCCAACCTATCGCCTACAGTCTCCCAAACACTTTGTCCCCATGTAGCATGGGTTACAGCACTGCGCCACCAGTGCACAACACTTCTCACTCGTAAACTATCTTCACTCGTATCTTGACGATCACAACTTTAATTATTAAATAAAAATATACAGTCAAATTTGCTTGATAAAATATAATAATTGATTTTCGGTCATTGAATCTAGTATTTTTTAAATGTTATAAGGATAGTAAAAAATGTAGTGTTTCAATGCAATACAAAAATTGTACTCGTCGGAATGTTGCTTTTATAAATATATTTCCAGTTATTCGAAATATTATTTGTTTTCTTGCACCATTCTTCATTTTCGTTTTTTCCTTAATTTCAAGTAATCAGTTTTAAGAGGTGTAACAAGGAACGCACATTAATGGAGTCTACGCCCGGTCAAAAATAGGTCTTGTAAACAACCTCCACGATGGGCGGAGAGTTTACATGTTTCAGTCCACTAACGAAGATGGATGTTTACATGAATTGAAGACAATTCGAGCTTAACGACGTCGTTGCGGGCACTATGTATCGAGAGGCATTGGATTTCGCTCCGTATAGCCATCCCTCCACTTCAAAGTAGGCGAGAGTTGGAAGTAAACATGGTAAATGCGTCGTAGTCCACAGCGGACCAGTCTGTGACATAAATCAATCCTTGGTAGGCCCAAACATGTTGGCTATTATTAGACATTTGCAGCTAAATCATAGTCAAGTAACGACCGCATGTTAATCTGGTAGCATTTTGTATTGTTGCTTTTGAAGAGGAACAATAGGCTAAAAATACATGTTGTTGATGACCGTTGCATTTTATATCATTTATAATTATGTTATATATTCATTAATATACATGCATATTAGTGTTTTATGTAGATTAAAAACATGAATAAATACAACTGTGTTGCGACGACATGTCTCTAATGTGACTATACTAAACCATCTTGCAGTACAAATAAGCTATTTGTTTTACTTTATATTTGTGTAAGTAAAAACAATGATAAAACCTAGACCACATTGTCACCTTTTTAGGGGTCATAATTATTGTCAAGTACATGAGTAAATGTTTTCTAGAACGACGCCAGGCACAACATTTTTTTTGACAGTACATTTTACTATGGGCTTCCTAAAAACGATTAAATTTTACTTTTACACATTTTAAAGTGTTTTGTATGATTTGCATCTTTGCTCAAGAATTTCACGTTTAAACATGCAAGTAATGTGAAATTTTGAAAACACAATCTAGGGTTAAGGCGTTTCATGTAAAATAATTGTTTAAACATATCAATTTAGAGTCATACATTAATGCCCAAAGGATGTACTGTACCAAGCTGGACCTAAGAGAAGCATGGGGGTCATCAGATTTCATAATTCAGTAAACACTCACAGTATAGGATATGTTTATGACAACCTAATGCAACTTTTTGACTCAGTTGAAAGTTGATTATATTGATTGAAAATGATATAATCATTGAAAATGTGTCAATTGAAAAATTAGTCAATATTCAAGTTCGTCGGGGATATGACGACTAATATAAAGTTACATTTAATTATATTGTCAACAATCACAAAATTGGAAGATAACGTTCTGTAAATGTGATGGTACAGAGAGGGACCGGTCAAACCGTCGAGCTGGTAGTGACACGTGGAGAGAAACGACTGAGCTACTTGTTTTATTGCAGTTTCAAAGGGGGTAATATTAAAAACTTGCTGTATTTTGAAGTGCTATTTTTCGTAAACCATAACATTGTACATACAATTAGTTTCAAGGTCGTAACAACAACAGGTTGGGTTAGGTTAGGTTAGACATGTGCAGGTCAATCAAGTAGACATTCATGTAAATCTGTCAGTTGTGAGCTAATTAAATGTAAAACGTACAGAATTTATGCTTGTAAGTTTTACCTGAGTTAAGCTCAACGTCTGTTGCCACCATATTTTCTAGCACTTTAAACGAGTTTTTCGTATGATAATATATTATGTGATAGAGTAAAATATATAACACGTATTCCAATAGTTATGTACTATGCATTGTAATGATTAGTTTGTTTAGCCTGCTAGCACATCTGTGTTAAATTTCAACAACAATTAAAATGTTAAATGTCATAAAATTAAAATACAAGCTAACCTCCATCCCCGTGAAAATGTTGATCAGCCAGGTCCTCTTCAGAAGTGGAGACCGACGAGGAGATGTGGGGCATGGATAGGCAATCCTTGCTACCGGCTGGCTGGGACAGAGATTGGCCGCTCAGCACTGAGTCAGCGGGGCTGACGCTCACAGAAGAGTTGTCACTCAGGGCGTGAGGGTGAGGCACTCTCAAATAACGGACGTCGTCTCCTACCCCTAGACCACTGTCTTGGGATTTGGCTTCAGGCAGGACACCGTTGGAGGCCTTCTCCCAGCGGAACGCCTCCTTCACTTTAGTCCACTTGGATACCTTAGCCTTAACTCCTCCACTTCCCCTAGTCTCTATCTCCTGCGTGCCAGCCAGGCGGTAGTGTGTGGTGGATTTTAAGATCTCTTCCACCCCAACAGAACGACTCCGTTCCCTCGAGCTCTTCATGAACGACTGCCGTATCCCGTAATGTGAAGATTTACATTTTGTACTTCTCTTGCTTTTCGAATGGAATTTACCATCGTCGCAGTCGGTCTCTTCCACTCTATGGGTCATTACCATATCTTCATGAGCTATGTTTTCTAAATACTTCACTCGCTCTTGGAGCTTAGAGTTCTGTATTCTCAACTGTCCAAGGTGTTCCATCAATTTGTATAAATTGTCTAGGTGATCTAAACCACCTACAACCTCAGAAGTCGATCTCTTGTAGACCGGAGTCTGCGACTTCTTGTACGCCTCCACCTTTTCGCTGGACATGGCCGGGAGTGCTTTGATATAGTCCAAGAACGCATCTTCTTCCTCGATGGCTTTGCTTAACCTCTGACTCATTGTCTTCTCCTCTGATATCGTGCTTTCCTTAGACGTCCTCCGACCCATCTTGTGTGTTTCACTGTCCATTTCCGAAGATATCGAGCTGCCTCGTGAATCCACGGACTGGGAACGCTTTCTGTCATTCTGCTGAGCAACATCAAGGTCACCACTTGTGGCAGTTTCGGGTTTCGATCTATCCATTATTGGTCCCTCGGCCAGTTTCACTACTACAGCGGAACTGTCACGATCACATGGCACAAACTACGAGAAAAGAGTAACCTCTTACTTCAGCTACAATATTATACATACACTAAGCAACCTACAGACAATGTCTCATGTTAGTTCATATTTTCAACGCAGTAAACTATCGAATGTGACAAATTAAAATTCCGTTAATTGATTCTCAGTTAGTCTTGGGATCACGCGCACTTGACTACAGTTTACTAGTTGTTCACTGCAGCAACGAATCATATCGTACGAGAGCACCGAAGGCACCGCAACTGTTCAGAATAGTTCGGACTCCGCCCCTCCACCTTGGCAGTCGTCCCGACGCCTCACCGCCGTCCCCGCTCCAAGTCCCTTCGTATTTAGGCCACCACAATATACTTCACTTTTTCACTTCACTTCAGAAATTGCTATACTTATGACTCCTACAGAAAATCCAAACAATCTGTTACTGATGAAAATATTGTCCAAAAACAAATAAGTAATTTACATAATTTTGCAATATTGTATATACCAGTAAAATTCAATTCCTTCTTGTGTATGATATAGTTTTGTATAGATTAAAATTTAACAGTAATTACAGTTGAATTGTAATGTATATTTAAAATAACAAATCAACCAAAATGGCATACATTAACAAGTAAATGTAAGATTCACAAGGAAAAGATAGAGCACCAACGTTTATACCTGTTTTAACCCACCCATACAAGAACAGTTGCATTGACCCACCCACCTGCTCATACAAGAGCCGTTGCATTGATCCACCCACCCGCCCATACAAGAACAGTTGCATTGTTAATTCTACGCCTGCTCCCAAGTTGTTGAATTAATCTAGTATATAAAATATCCAAAACTATCATATAAATTTCTACAAGAGTAAATATAACCTTGGTTTTGATGACGAGCGAAAGTGGATTTCTGAATTCCTTAACATGGTTCTTTTTTATGTAAGGCTCGAACTAAAGTATTACCATTAACATTAAACTGTAGTGTTTACTGACATTATTTACTTGATAAAAAACCAATTAGTTCCTTTCAGTCGCGTTTCTACTCGTATATTTACTGAAATGGGAAATGAACATGAAAATGACCTTATCAATGACATACTATCCAGTTTCATTTAACCATTCAAAGGCGAATCTTAAAAACGCTAGGAGACACCACTGCACACTTTGCGTGCCAACCCCGTCACTCGCTGCCCTCGTTACACCTCGGCCATTGACTTTTAACTACAAATAATAGTAGGTTAACTGTATAACGTAAAATCACAATATTAAATTTATTTACAGTATCTCACTCAAAGTACTTACGTTGCTCCTTTTATTAGTATAAACACCCAATGTTATTACTAACGTAGTATATTTCAAACGTGTTCATTTCATTCGCTTTTGTTTAGCAGCTGAAGATTGATAAATAAAATAACTGCATTAGATTACCATTGAAACCCTCTAATCCAGTAGAGCGTAGTCCTACAATCAAATGTGAATGAAACCCTACTTACAACCTTACCTTGTTTAACAATATGAAAGTGTATTCTTCTCATTATTATTAGTACAAACATCATTGTTTACATTCCAACAGCTGTTTAAACGTTTTGGAAATCATTATTTACATTTATGTTGTTACTCTTAGATTTATTTAAATCTCTCTCCATGTTATGTCTATGGCCGAAAAACGTACTTTAAGGGCTTCCCATACCCTTCAGGGTAAAAATATTGAAGAATTAACACTTTATTGCACAACTACGAACAGAGGAAAATCTCTTGATACCTCAACCGTTTAAATTGGTCAAGAAATAAGGGAAGAGTTGCGTTGACAAAAAGCTAATTCACATAATATACATAAGGCTTTATGTATTAGTCTGTGAATAGTTGCAAATAAATAAGGTGAAATTTATTTAGTAATATTTAATCGTAATATCTAGCTTAAATAAACCCGTTGTAATTTCTTTAGAATAATTTATCTGCACTAAAATGTGTTTACTGTTAAGATATTGCAGCAGCTCACTGCAGTTTACAGCTACAGTGCCAATGTAATCTCCACCTCCAATGGATTCACTAACTAGAATCACTGATTAATCTCCAATGGAAGCTCTCTATCTCCAGTAGCTGCTCCACCTACAATGAATAATACAAGTAATATCTTGCTTTTTTCAACATACTTAAATACATTATAAACTCTAATTAAGCTTACAAGGATTAAATCAAATCATTATTTAATATTCAAATGACAGTTGATAGTGGCAATCACACAGTGAATAGTAATGTAAAAAACAAATAGCAATTAAACTAACATTTCATTACATTTTTTTCTATTTTCAAATAAACACTTTTTCGGAAGTTTAATCCTTGATGGCCCGTTTAATCAATACCACTGTACATGTATGAATGGGTGGGTGGGGGAACCACTATACTTTTATGGGTGGGTTAGTCACGCCTGTGAAGTAAAGCAGCTTCGTAGTAGAACGATTCCCCTATGCTGCTGGAATCCCAAAATGCACAAAATGTAACACTCAGGTCACCTACTGTCCGGCCCAAAGTTCAGCACATGTTTTCATATCTTGTTTAAAACCTTGAAAATGATACAAAAATATGGGCGACAATTTCTACTTATTTGTATAATAGTAGTATTATTGAAGTAGCTAGGAAGCTGCGTTAGTCTTTACAAAATTGATACAAAATATTTAGGATTTGTCTATTTTAAACAAATTAAAGTCCCAATTCAACGATCTGATTTCATCAGAACTCTCTTTATACCGACCAGTTGAAATCAGATCGCTATAAAGAGAGTTCGAGAGTCGTAAGTATTTCTAACTATCGCAAACATGTGCAGGGAAGTTAGAAAATATTTTAAAACATACTATTGTTATTGTACTACTGGTTCGGCATGTTTAGTCATCCTTTATTGTTATTGTACTACTGGTTCGGCATGTTTAGTCATCCTTTTTTGGCGACTGCAGTTTTGACGATTCCAGGAATAGGAAGGTTGTCTTGTGAAGAATTACCACTCCACGACAGATAGTAAACAAAACACATTCCACAGTCCAAACGCAACAGACTGAACACAATTAAGCATTCTCTAGTGTTTCTTTCCAGGCTATTTAATGCTGAACTTCTACAGCATATGCTTCATCAATTAAATATATTTAAAGAGGGGAAATAACCTAAAACTGTGTATCGTAGCGGTCTCAGAGATTGTACTTAAAAGATCGTCTAAATAGAGCGATCCTTACGTACGTAACTATCAAAGCTAATACAGGCAATATTAACAGCTATTGACACAGGCAAAAAGCTAATGCAGGCATGATATGTTCCATTGACTAAATAATTAATCAGCACGTAAGGCTGTTGCGGATCTGGTGACCAGGCAGAACCGGCGCTGGGCAGGCAATTGCGAACATGATCCTTATTACGCCGCTGAGCGGCTCTGGTTGAATTTTGAACTGTTGTTAGTTTAATTTTTCTCAATAAAACTTACATTATAATAATGTTTATTACTTAAGCATAGTTAAAGTTAAAAAATGTAGATGTTCTTTTTTATCATTGGGCCTCACCATCCAGTTTTAAAATTAAGGCCCAAAGTTTAAGGGGTTAATTATTGTTAATGGTTTTAGTATATGAAAATAGGCATAGTAAGTCTTGGCTTATGCTTTATTATTTTGTGCAATCAAATATAGTAAGCTTACTTGGTATAGTACTCACATATTTGCAACTCACTTATTTCTGGACCGATTCTTATGAAATTTGACCATGTTATGTATATTTATATAATAATTAGGATTTTTATGTTAATTCTGTGATAGCTCTACTTTTTAGAACTGTTGTTACGCTCGGGTAGTGAGGGATGGCGTGGCAGGGGAGTGCTTGGTGGTGGTAGAGGGGATAACGTGTCCTGACCTTGATCCGCCGATTGAATATGAATGCACTATAGTGGCGAGAGCTTCAGCAAGAGCCCCGCGTACAGACCAACCTGAAAACATTCCTTTTGGTTTATACATTTAAAATATATTAAATGCTTATGTTCATCGAGTTTTATTATATAAGTTTTGTAGCCTGTAAGATATTTATAGGCAAAATTTGTTGTTATAATTCAATTGGAGGGGCTCCGCCCTAAAGCCCTTGTGGGCGAGCTGCTACTGTAGTAGTCTATGGAGAATGGATAGGGTAAGATTAACGAGGATCAGGCCGATGAAAAATAAAATAGCTTTAGCTATATAGCGTGTCTATAAATCATGTAAACATTCTAAATGCACTGCAGCTCGGAAATGGTTCCAAAAACTAGTTTCGATGCAACGAGTTCTAAAATTCAAAACAGTATCGCAAGGTTTGTTCCAGCCCGATCGGTCCAGTTGTGACCTTGTTGAAGCTAGTCCCAAATATAATCGGCTGCTATAAGACAACTTCGTTTACCAGTTGTGATATTATAGTTTAAGCAATAAAAATTGTATGATAATAAATAATTAATAATACGATCATGTTATCGGAAAGCTTTTCATTTATCTGACGAATGTATCTTTTTACCAAGGATAAGTTCAGAATCTCAAAACTCAAACTCAAAACTGAAAACCAAAGAGGAAATGTTTAGTATTATCACTTGTATCAAGTTGTTAGATACAAAGATTTGTACAATCATTAAAACAATATTAAAGATAAAATAAGTACCTTCCATACTTTGTCAATACGGCGATTAATATCAACCATCTTTGACTAAAAAAAGCCACCAAGGGATATTTTTTCCTTCTATCAAGTCCTAAATATTATTTTCTTCCTGCCTAAGAATTGTTAATGTAGTTTGAGAAAAAAATCAATAGATTGATCGACATAGTATTTAACCTTTTAAGACCAACATGTGATATATCGGAAGTTAAGCTATAATTTACTAACTATGACATATTTTGATCGAATTTTCATGAAATAGCATAGATAAAAAACCTAGGAAATAAAATATAATAGATTTCTTTGTAATATTCTTTCATTTCCAACCTCCTGCAGTAAAGAATATCATGAAGGATGATTCCCTGTATGTGTCTTTGGGTGGGGAACCTTTGACAGTATCCGAGACTGTAAAGATTCTAGGCGTAACAATAGACACACAATTAACCTTTTCCTTTCATGTTAGAAATGTTATCCTCAGCACAATGTGCAGGTTGAGAGTTTTATTTAGGCTTAGGGAGTTGCTCCAAGAGCAACCCAAGCTACAAATAGTCAGTAGTATTATTTTCCCTGTGATGTTGTATGCGCTTCCAGTCTTCGGAAGTAGGTTATCCCTTGACAACAATGTCTCACTCCAAAGACTGCAAAACTCAGCCATTAGGTTTGTGTATGATCTCAGGAAATATGACCATGTCAGTTAAGCTCGAGAAAAAGCAAACACTTCCGATAAAGCATATATTTAGTTTAGAAGTGGCTTGTTTAGTCCACAAGATTCTGTTATCTGGTACACCCACTTTTTTGAGGAACATGCTGCGGGCTCGTTCAGAGGTTAGAGAACGTCGCACGCGCCAAGGACAGCATGCTAGAGGTACCCAAAGTCAGACTCGAGGTGGGAGGAATGCTTTTTCTTACTTTGCTCCCCAGATTTACAACGGAATTCAAGAGAATTTCAAAGCACTCAACTATGGATCTTTTAAAAATAAACTTAAGCTACATTTGGAATATGATTATTTTAAAATTTAAGTTGAGTAAAATATATTTTGTTTTGTGATTTTAGACTATTCCTTGGCCGATATACATGTAATTTTTGTATGACTTGAGTTTATTTAAAAAAAAATTTGTATGTTGAAAAATGTTTCAAATAAAGACGTTATTTACTTATTTGATATGTTACATGATATTCGTTTACTCCACCTGTTTGATCGTACACTACTAAGGTCCCTACTATCGCCAAGTATAGACAAAGCTGCTTATGTCAGACGGTAAGTCGTGTTTACGTTGTGAACTTTACTATTTTTTACATTGTGTTGTCTTTGTAATTAGCCTGCTCATTTGATTGTTTGTATTGTCTTTTGTATCCTCTGTTTACTTAGAACAAAGTTTGGTTATTTTTTTTCATGCTATTATGGGAATGTGTGATGTGAATAAAGTTAAGTGCCCACTCTATGCAAAGCTGAGTCAGGTCCCAATTTCAGTTGAATAAAGTTTTCTTTAAAAACGCAAGTGCCTGTTTAAGTAGTCATACGGATCTTGAGTAGGCACTCACTCTCCTAGAGTGGAGTGAGGGTACACACTGGGACAAGTGTGATTTGCTGAAGGAGTAAACGGGGTCATCAGCCATGGTGCTATTCCATAACCAGAACCAACAGTCAGCAACGCACTTGCTGTGTTTCCTCCCATTAGCCTATATGATAAATTTCACAGTTTCTCCATCAAGAACGGACCCAGGCCATGAGGCGTCGAACTTGTAAACATTCACGGGTATGCCAAATGGATTGGCACGGCGTGGCTTGGTGCAATCGAAATTTGTTGAAAATAGAGAAAGCCATTCACGATCGCTTCAACAACTCCAAACAGTACGGTATTGATTGTATTTTAATAAAGTTATTATTTAATTACTTAAAATTAAAATCATTAATTTAATAAAGTTTAATAAATATTAGGCCTAGTGATTTAGTGTGGTTTATTTGACACGTTCGCCGAGGCGGAAACCTATAGGTGCCCAGCCGGCTGTCTCTCGGACGCGACGGACACCTATAGGTGCCCAGCCGGCTGTCTCTCGGACGCGGCGGACACCTATAGGTGCCCAGCCGGCTGTCTCTCGGACGCGACGGACACCTATAGGTGCCCAGCCGGCTGTCTCTCGGACGCGGCGGACACCTATAGGTGCCCAGCCGGCTGTCTCTCGGACGCGACGGACACCTATAGGTGCCCAGCCGGCTGTCTCTCGGACGCGGCGGACAGCTATAGGTGCCCAGCCGGCTGTCTCTCGGACGCGGCGGACACCTATAGGTTCTCAGCCGGCAGTCTCTCGGACGCGGTGGCCACCTTCGGGCCTTTATGCTCATATTCGTTTCATGTCGGGATTTCCACTGCAGGTATTGATTTAGATTGCTGTAGTTCTCGCAGCGTGGTCGTTGTGTAAAATATACGTGTGTGTCTCGGCCTGCGATAGTTTCTCAGTTCGATTACCGAAGCCTGTAAAGTATTGATTAGTTTTTGTTAGTGAATAGTGCCTACCCACCCATACACGTGCAGTGGTATTGACACACCCGCCCACCCATACACGTACAATGGCATTGACCCCCCACCCCGCCAACCCATACACGTACAGTGGTATTAACCCATCCGCTCACGCTCACCTATACACTTACAGTGGCATTGACCAATCCGCCCACCCATACATGCACAGTGATAGTGACCCACCCGCCAACCCATACACGTACAGTGGTATGATAGTAGCCTTGGACATGTCTGGGAGGGTGGGTGGGTTAGTAGCACTGGACATCTCTGGGAGGGTGGGTGGGTTAGTAGCACTAGACATGTCTGGGAGGGTGGGTGGGTTTTAGTGTTTTATTTGTATATAGTAATGGCTGGGAAATCTATAGACATGGGCGTTAGTGTTCATATGACTGTGGACGATGTTGGCGTCTACTCGGAGAGTACTTCCGGTGACGAGTCGAGTGACATGGATGGGACTCTTTAGTGGTGCTAGGGGACCCCATAGGGTCCTGGAAGTTATAACTTGTTATAATATCAGATGATAAAAATTCAAAATTTTTTTCTCTGATAAATGATATATTTCATTATTATTTACGATATATGACAGTAAATTGCCATAAGTACAATTTTTCTTACAATGGGACTTTAGTGGTGCTGTGGGACTCCATAGGGTCCCGGAATTTATGACTTCAAATTATCACCTAAAAAGTATTGAAATTGTTTTTCCCCCTAAAAACTGACTTTTTCCATTAAAATTAATAAAAAATTGCATAGAAAATGTTCAGCATAGGTACAAGGTAAGCCTCAGGTTCTGCCGCAGCGAACGTGTTAACGGTAATTAATTTGTGTATTAGAGTGAAATGGATGAAGAATTTCTCTTATTATCAGCAGCCATAGCTCTTTTCATTATGCCCAAAAAACCTAAAAAAGGGGGCTAGTAGCCCTGGAAAAGTACACAACTGCCTACGTCACTTTGAGGTCACAAAAACGTTATTTGGACAGTTGGCGAAACCACCTGCGACCAGTCTAATGAATTCGCTCAACGTAATGATATAGTCTAATATAAATTTATAATCAAATACGGCGAGTTTTGACTGGATTTATAGCCTTTGGAAAAGTACCCCCCCCCCGGCCGGCTGTGTACGTGGTGGGAAAGTAGCCCCTGGAAAAGTACCCCCTCGGCCTTGAGATTGCCTCAGCCATTTGGAAACTACTGGTTGTGAACCGTAAGAACATTTTCGGAATTTTTAAAATCACTTTTATACTGTATGGACATAAAAGTTTTACTTTTCCCAAGTGCATGAAGACCAAACGAATGGACTGAATGTTTGGAAATTTGGCATGAAGGTGTCTTTAAAAAATATATCCAGATCATTTAATACATTTTTTAATTTTTACTTTTCTGGTTTAATACCCAAAAACACATTAATTTACATTTCCCTTATAAACTGCTCTAAATATTTTGATTTATTTTGCACAAAATATGCATTTTAAAACGACAAATGAAATGGTGATAAATGTTTGATAATGCATTTTTCTGTGATTATTTACACGATAAGAACAATATATGTAGAAATTTCTCTAAGTCTTCAGACACAATAAAAACCTTTGTCATATATTTAATGTATACTATTGAATTGAGCAATAAGTGTGATACAATAATATAACAATAAATTAATTAGATTTATCAATTCAATTATAGAACTGGAATTTAATTGGGAAGGGTTTATAACGAAATAGAATTATTTATTACTAGTCTAATTTTGACGTTACGTCTAAATTCTTAGGCCTATCATTTAATATCATGCGAGGCATCCTAAAAGCTTTACATTACCACAGTATAATTCTCTTGATAGTATCAATCTCATGTATTTTTGAAATTTAGTCTCGATTTAAGTTAATTAGTATTAACCTACTATTGCCATAAATAAATTGTTATTTAAATATTTAAATTAATGAAACAACAGCCTTGGGCTAATTTACTAAATTATTTCAAAACTAATAATGCTTAATTAATTTTCATAAGGTAGACAACAGTTGATGAATGAAAATAAACTGATTATTTAGTTCATCAGGTTTATTGAAAAAACAAACAGAAAATGTTATGTTTCCTGAATATTAACGAACGTTCAGGTTATTTAGAATTCATAATACACCAACGCACACAGATTAGAACGGATATTATGTACATTCCCTGTGCCGAAGCATTAAATACAAAATGCAACACCGTCCGCTCAACAAGCCTTGAGGGAGTACTTTTCCAGGCCGTACACCACGGGTGGAGGGGTACTTTTCCAGGCCGTACACCACGGGTGGGGGAGTACTTTTCCAGGCCGTACACCACGGGTGGAGGGGTACTTTTCCAGGCCGTACACCACGGGTGGAGGGGTACTTTTCCAGGCCATACACCACGGGCGGAGGGGTACTTTTCCAGGCCATACACCACGGGCGGAGAGGTACTTTTCCAGGCCGTACACCACGGGTGGAGGGGTACTTTTCCAGGCCGTACACTACGGGCGGGGGAGTACTTTTCCAGGTAGTACACCATGGGTGGAGGGGTAATTTTCCAGGCCGTACACCACGGGTGGAGGGGTACTTTTCCAGTCAGCACAAATCCACCCAGTACGGTCCTAATTATTGCATTATCACCTTAATTCATTACGTAATATCATTAAATGATAATAATATAACATTTAATTGTAACTAGTACTATTGGATGTAGAATACTGAAATTTTATGATGAAATAATTGTTACTACGTTATTATTTTTTTTCGTAGGTGTTGTAATTTTTGCACTGAAAAGTTATATTTCTAAATCAAGTTTGTTTCTATCGATTCTATTTCCCACTAGCAAATTGGAGATCACGTTGTAAATGCTAATAGAACTTGAAAAAAATTTAATTACAAAAATAATCTTAAATGTTTTGGATGTGGCGCAGGCTGCATGTTATCTCCGTTGTTGACCGACCATGTGAGCTATGTGTCATTCTGAGGGAGGAAGCAAGAAACATGATAAATAGTCTTAGATGCCTGGAAGAAGAAAACAAAAGTTTAAAAAATAGTATCTTATTCCTACCGACTGTGAAATCTGCACTACACCTCGCAACACAGCCCATTCTCAGACTCCATAACTGATTTGAAAAACTGAGTGAAGAAGAGAAACAAGTCATAGAGGAGAAAAAATACTTTGTTACTATTAAAAAGAAAAGAAAACATTTTGAAAAATTTCACTCAGAAATACTGGCGAGAAGAACACAAATAAAAGTAAACACAAACAGAATCTCGCCACAGACACCTGTATAGCGATCTCCTTCAACCGAGTCACTATAATTGGGGCCATTCATGTAAGGAATCTAGCCTCGATGATGAAGAAATATGTACGAGCAGGACCTATGTTTAGCGGGATGTGTAAGCCAGGAGCTGGTCTAATGGACATAAAGCCAACTTCCACTCCCTGTTACGTGCTGATGGCGGGGACCAATGACGTGGATGCTGGAAGACACTCAACCTTCTTCAAGAACCTGGAGGACGACCTAAAAACATGCAAGGAGTAGTCAAGAGTACTGGCCCTGTCTCTTCCAGCAAGGTACGATTTGAACTCCAACAACCCGATCCATCGGCTGGCAAACAACTACATGGCCGAACTATGTCGCCGCCACGAAGGAGTGGAGATGTTGGACCTCAGTTCTATCCCAAGAGACCACCACACCGCCCATGGCCTTCACCTCTGAACAAGCGGAAAGCTTCTTATCCCGTCTGATAGCGGAGAAGCTGGCTCTAATGACACCACTGGACACCATACAACCAACTCCCTCTCCAACTGATTCCGTTGAAGTCGACTCGACAGCATCACTGTCACACGAGACATACGCTGAGGCCGTCAAGGCAGCACGTTCTAACCAACTTGACATAGACAATATTTCATCCTTGTCTCATACAAGCAAAACTTTTTTAGGCAAGCCAAGTCCTACACTCGGGAAAAATTAAATCATAGACAAATTAAAAATCTAAATATTATTCATCAGAATGCTAAATGGCAACCAACAAATTTGATGAATTGTCTCTCATGTGTGAAGAGAGTAACCGAAAGTGGGTTCAATGATAAAAACATTTCTTTATGCAAATTAGACAATTACAACCTAGCAAATTATTTCTGCCGAAACACTTTTGAAGGTGGAGGCATTGCAATTTTTCTCAAACATTGTTTCTCATTCACCAAATTCAAAATTAAAGATTCACTAGAGAAAAACTTTGAAGCCATATGCCTAAACATTCTTTCAAAAAAGAAACAAATTGCTGTAATTGGAATTTACAGGTCTCCCAGTGGAATTGAACACACATTCTTTTCAAATTTTGAGTCACTCTTGCAGGAATTGACAACAAAGCAGAGGTACTTCATTCTTGTGGGGGACTTCAATATCGACATACTTAATACTCAACACCTCTTAACAAAGCGTTTTGTCGACTGCTTGAGGTATTTTAATCTTAAATGGTTAATAAACACCCCCACTAGAGTGACAGCCACCACTAAAACAGCAATCGACAACATCATATCAAACATTCCTGGTGTTGAGGCCTCTGTGGTCAATGCAGCAATAGCTGATCACTACGCCCAACAGGTGCTCATCTCTGGGTTCTGCCCATCAAGTAATCCCCCTACCTCACAGAAAATAAGGGACACGAAACCTCAAAATATGCACTATCTAAATTCTTCTTTTTCAAAAGAAAAGTGGAACTTTCTGAACTCCACAGATACCTTGGAAAAACAATTTCAAGCATGTGAAAAATCATTTAACTTTTATTTGGGCTTGTCCTGCCCTGTAAAAGAAATCAAAGTTAGAAATAGTAAACCCTGTTTATGGATTACCAAAGGTATCCTGATTTCAAGGGAAAGATTAAAATTTTACTGTGAAATAGCAAAGTCTTCGAACAGACCACATTTCAAACAATTTTTGAAAACTACAAACAAATCTACAGAAATGTCATTAAAGCTGTTAAAGCGTATGACATTTCTAAACACCTTCTAGAAACTCAACATTTTTCAAAAACAGCCTGGAAAATCATAAATTCTCACAAAAATCATCAAAAGGCTGGTTCCATTAAACTAAAAATAGGAAGAGAACAAATTACTGACGCTACGAAAGTAGCTGATGTGTTCAAAAATGTTTTCAGTTCTGTTGCACAATATGGGTTCCATTCGCACCAAGATAACCAACATCCCATACCGGATCAAAGTCCAATCTCCTCAATGGCATTGGCTCTGGTTGTGGAAGAGGAACTAGCACAAATAATAAATCAGCTCCTCTCCAGAAAATCAAATGACATAAATTACACGTAAACTTGGCTCATAAAGCGGTGCTCTAAGCATCTGTTGAGCCCCTTAACTCACCTGATAAATTTATCATTTCAGACAGACATATTTCCTTTTTCCCTCAAAGTAACAAAAGTAATACCAATTTACAAAAAAGGCGACCCCAACTCCATCAATAATTTCAGACCAATCTCAATACTTCCCATCTTGAGTAAAGTATTTGATAAAGCCTTTCTAACCCGAATGCTAAAATTTCTGTAAAAACACAACCTTCTCTCGAATGACCAGTTTGGATTCAGGAAGGAGAAATCAATGATAGATGCAGTATTAAGTCTAGTTGATATGGTTGTGGAGAGCTTGGAAAAGCGCAAAGCCACTCTAAGTGTTTTTCTCTATCTTTCTAAGGCGTTTGATTGCGTTGATCACAGTATGTTGCTCCACAGGTTAGAATTCTATGGTGTACCAGGAGTGCCACATTCGTGGATGAAATCGTATTTAGACTGTAGAAATCAGACTGTCGAAATTTCAAACAAATTTTCAAAAATCAATCAATTGAGGTTTGGTGTCCCCCAGGGATCTATACTTAGCCCCTTACTATTTCTGATATATGTAAATGATACAGCGTCATCTCTTCAGCAAGGGCGACACATGTAGTATGCTGATGATACAACTCTCTGTTTTAGCCAAAAATCAAAATCACATTTAGAAATTGAAACATATATAGAGCTAAATAGCTGCATACAACATTTCTCTAATGTCAATAAAAAAAACCCTAAAAAATCACACTTAATCAGCTTTTGTCTTCGACCATCAAACCTCAAATTCACTCCAGCTATTATGTTAGATTAAACAGAGGTGGAAGAAGTACAATCAATCAAATTCCTTGGAATACACATCGACAAAGGCCTAACTTGGGACAATCATATCGACAGATTTATTTATGTTTTGAGGACATTATCAAAAAGCTGCCCAATTCAGTTACTGATGACAGCATATTATGGCCTCATCTACCTTCAACTATCCTATGGAGTGGTGCTTTGGGGCGGATGTGCAAATGACGAGTTCTCCCACCTATTTAGACTGCAGAAAAAAGTAGTTTGAATAATTTCAAATTTGAAAAACAGAGTCGTGTAGAACTGCTTTCCAAACCCTAAAATTGTTGACCCTGCCCAGCATTTACATGCTAGAAACAATCATGTACTGTATGTCAAAATTGTACTCACAAGAGGGACTGACATACACAGTATGAAACTAGACGCAGGGACAACTATTGCACTGGGCAACATAGGACGGTGGTCTATGAGCGCCTCCCTTCACAGGCTGGTGTTCATTTTCTAAACTGTTTGCCCCGTAAAATTAAATTTGCCAGGGTACCGAAGGCGTTCAAAAATCGACAAATAACTTTTTCACTACACTACTATGAGTTCAGCTGTTTTCGTTATGTGTTTACAACCTGCGAAACATCATATTTTCAACAGCTGTCTATTGTTTACTACCGAAAGTAAAATTGTTTACAACCGAAAATTTTCCACAGTCAACAACACCTGTTTTTAAAACATGTTTCTAATTTAATAAACAAGTAACATTCCAAAAATGAGTCTTTATTCCGTAGTGTAGTGAAAAGTATCGTTCAAAACTCGAGTGAAAGTGTTTTGTATGATCTCGACCATTTGAAGTGCGAGACTTGTTCTCGACCATTTGAAGTGCTCGACAAGTCTCGCACATGCAACATATATATGGTCTCGAACATGCAAAATCCCACTTTCCACTCTTGTTATGAAATATACTACTGTTAAGTCAGACATTGTATGGTGTAGGTGAGTTCTTGCACGTAACTGGGAGGCCAATAATTGGCAAGGAACCGGTGCTGGATAGGCTTGGCTTCTAGAATGAATGTATGATTGAATGAAATAATTGTATGTATGAATGCTGAGTTTGTAAAATGAATGAACATAACTTTTTTCCTTTGATGATTGCGATACAATTCAATGTTAAAATTGTCTATGCAATAAAATATATTCTATTCTTGATCTGTTGATTCCCATGTCCTCTCCACTCCAATTTGAAATTATGGGTCTCTGATGTATCGTATAAACTTTTATTCGATTCAAACTAGACAATGTGCAATCCACTCAACATTTTCCTTGTCGAACCTGTAAAGTCATAATTTCTCAACTCTCTTCCAACATTGTATATTTTACGTGCAATTATTGGCATAAATTCAGCCATCATATACTTACTTGAGCACATACTCGGCAGCGGTGAGTCTGCTACTAAGCAGACTCGCTTTTTCTGCAGTGGACAATCCATTTTGTGAGTGGGCACTTGGTTTTATTCAACTAAAATCGGAGTGGCCACTCGCGTCATAAGTCATCTCATTGTTGGAGTGCCTACTCACCTGTCAAGTTGTGTGTGTGTTTTACTAAAACCGAAGGGAGTGGGCACTCTCAAATAACAATAACTGAGTAGGTACTCAGGGTTTTCAGATTTTATTCACATCACCCAATTGGTGATGTGGCCAAAAATGCTTGGCCAGTTCTCTACATTGCTTGAAAGTTGCCGTTTTTAGGGCTTTGCTTGAACTGTGGAAAAATATCAATTGTTCCAAACTGGAAAATTTCTCTCAAAAGACACTTTTTATAATTGTTTAGAAACATATTCCCAACAAAAAGAGTAGTTTTATATCTCAGTATTTTTATTAATGTGTGTTATGATCTTGGCTCGAACAAAATCATTTTTTTAAACATTTGCCTTCAATTATACAGGTGATGTATAAGATTTGCCTTCAATTATACAGGTGATGTATAAGTTTTACCTGCACATTTCCATCTAAAATTCGTATAATCTGGAAGCCAATGTTATATCTATTAAATAAAAAATGATTAAACAAAAATTATTTATGGTTATCAATATATAGTAATTTTCCTGAGGGATTGCAAAATCCTTAAAATTGTCATGGTCTTTCTGGCCACTCTGTTGTATTTTGGGACAGTCTCCAAAGGGTTAAACTATTTTACTGTGAGAAGAACCATAAATTATTATTATACATGTTAATAGGTAGGTTAATAAAAGACGTTTCAAACTACATTTTTGTACTTTCTTAAGAAATGCAACGGTTTAGAAGAAAAATGAATCTTTTTAACTCGTATAATTGTTTCTAAATTACAGTTATGATTGCACTGAAAAATTCAATTCAGTCAACATATTATATACATTGATGATATTGCAATAACCTCAATGGTGTGGACTTCAGCTACTTTTAAGAACTACAATTAAACAACAAATTTACATTTATTTCATGTTCAGGTATGCCAATCATGTACACATCTTAAAAGTGGGCCCTTGGGTTTACCTAATTTCACATTTTTGAGCTAACATTAGTATTTGTTATCACTAAGAAGACTTTTATTTAAAAAAATGTGAACACCTGTCACATAATTGGGCAAACCAAATGAAAATTCTGAAATATAATCCCCAAATGTAATTATTCAGTAGAATGTTGAGTGATGAGATACTAGTTGATTTCTTATTCTATAATAAGATGTAAGTAAAAACATACGACTATAAATTTATCTGTACATTTTTTACTGTCTATATATATTTAGTGGAACTTTTCTATTGATAGTTTAATAGTATGATGAACGTGAATTACAATTTATTACTTATACTACTTACAGTCAATTAGCAATGTATAGAATGGAAATAAGTTTTAAAATTACTAACATTCCAGTGATTATCATAAAACCAGCTAAAAATTAAAACGTAATATAAATAATTGTACAGGTTTCTCTGCATCTCAGTTTGCACCTAGGTTTAAAGACAATCTCAACACCGCAATTTCCCATGATTGTCTGTACTTATACTATACAGTATAGTATAAAAAAAAAAATTGAAAACAATTTTGGTCTAAAAAAATAATAAAAAATAAGAATTGAGTATAAAAAAATACTATAGTACAACAACAGTATACGGCTGGGATAAGAAAATATCACGGGAATATAAATAAAACTACAGAATCTGTATAAGTCACACAATGAGATTTAATCGAATCAAGAGATGAATACAGGTAGACTGAGAATCATCCATAAAACACTACCAATTAATTCATCATTACCTAAAAACTTTTTACAAAAAAAATATTTATTTTAATTATTGTACAAGAACTTGTGGAATACTTTATAAATAACAAATGGCAGGGTATAACAATGATTCGCTCTCTAAATACAAATTCACTAGCCTGGCTGCAGTAGGAGCTCCCGAGGCCAGCGCTTTCTGTGGCAAAGGCTACTCAAACTACAATGAAAAACAAAACTCCTATACTTATTTGTTGTCAAGTACGAATACAGTTATTTATAAAGAGCTTTACTATACATGATTCAGCTGTGTTATACAGAAAAAAAACCACATATACCAGCCTATATGACACGACCCGATAAAAAGACTCACTGACACAGAACCAAGACATCAATTCAGATCCTTTCGCCATTTGTCTATGGAAGCATATTCTTTACAACAGTTAGTTATTGGGTTTCACAAACAGAGTAAACTAAAATGTAGGACCAGCTTATATAAGTCACATGTTTTATTAAAACTATAATGACAAATAATTTTATTTTTTACTTTATATTTATAGATAATGGACAAATATTGTCAATTGCATTCACTCCTAATTTTGATATTTTGGCCAAATAATAGTTTTCACAACACTGCAAATACAGTCATGAAACTGATATTTTACTTGACTAATAATTTAACAATATTCAAGTAAAAACTTTAATAAAAAATTATCTTATACACTTCTCAATAATTTAATAATTTTTAAAATAAACATTTTTGGCAGTTATACATTCTGAGCAAGTAGAAATCATTACGTTTTCTTAAGTATTATGAGGCCTTTTTTTATGAATATAAAAGAAATAAAGAACTAAGAGGTGCCAGGTTACCTAGACCTAGTCTGGTGTTGACAGAGTTTAAAACTTGCCTATGAGCTGACAGTCTTTAGGACAAAATTCTTTCAAGCAGGTTCCATCACTTGAGACATTTCAAGATACAAACAGCTTAGTCATATTGAATCAGTGTAATACTTGTCTATAATAATTTACTCATTGGATCACCTGTCCATATTAAGTAGGATGATTGATTATGTTGTTTAGTTTTTAGAAATGTTCCCTTTCATGATTTGTCTGTCTGGGAACGATGGACTAAGAATAGTAATTCAAATAGAATTGTATCAATTAAAACATTCACTGCACAAAACTTAGCCATTGGAGATTGAAAATTAGAAAAAATAGTCCATTTTATCAATATCCACAGTCAAAAATAGAATTTGGAGTCTTTCAACTTCGGAAATGTCATATGATCATAGCTTGCCACTCTCACACTAAGTGGAAATGCCATTGACACGCCAGCAACAAATTAAAAAAAAGAATACACTAAAAAGAAACACTGTGGACACAAAATACTATTTGTCTGCCAGTGCATCATGTCACAACGTTTTACTAACACTCGTGCTCAGAAAATAAATTTTGAGGGACTGAAATTTTGAGGGACTGATTTGACTCCACTTCAACATCAGGTAGCCATAGAAAATACCAAAGAATGCACCTTTTGGAATGTATCAATCATTAAAAGAGATCTGAACGAAAGGTATCTGTGATCAAGCTTGGAATGCGTGTGTACCCTAAATGACCTTTGTTCATAAGAAATTCTATCGGAATAGTGAAGAGAAAAACTGAAAAGTTAGAGTGTATACTACTATACACTCCGCTGCTGGGGTATGAACACTGGATACCACATTACAGGTGCAGTGAATGTCTTAATACAATAACAGTATTACTACAGCTGCAGATAAAACCTGGTATTGAAAACTTGTTGTGATTTTGGCAAGTCTGCACAATGCCTTGTTAGGCATACATACGTGATTGACGTATTGAGATGGATGCTGACAATGCTGCGATCTATGTACTACAACTGGCTGACATTGGTGCATAAACCTACTTGAATGGAGCAAAGAAATATCAGTCGATGGCCTAGGAATCCTCTAGTAGTAATGATGGTAATTTCAGATTACCAATTCCAACCTGTTGTTCCTGATGATTACTACTTGCTACATGATAAATTATTAAATAATTTCAAGTACATGCCCAGATTTGCAAGTCATTTAAGTGACTAGAACAAATTAGACTTAACAATTTGACTTGAATAATAATGGTAAAAATATAATAGTAAATCAACATATTATTTTCTCATTTAAAATTTCCATTGAAATCTTAACTAAAACTACTTTCTTGGGAGACTTTCTAACTTATGCTAGCTTTATTCCAAAATTTTTTTTAAATTTTCAATATGAAAATCTGAAAGTCTATTCAGCTGTGACAACAGAAAACGCAATTATATATTACTGCTATGTTACTCGTAGAATCTTAGAGTGACCAGCACGGAATTTATACTTTTTAAAAACTAACGAGTCTTTTCGTTTTCATTATTGTAAACAATTAAAACAAAATAATTCTCTTGTTATAAGATAATAAGGGTTCTGTACCTGATGTAGATCACACTATAAATCACATTTATCATCACAACTGCACAGCAGCTGACAAGACCATTGAAAGTTGGGGGCTCTCACTTAATGTCAGAAACACTGAGTAAATTTAAAGTATTTTGGAATTTAAATTGCCATTAGCCATATCTGAGTTCTGCAGGCAATGAGCAAACCTTGGGGATCTCTTACTTTTTGAAAACCCTCAAATTACTTTTTAAATTTATGAACAAAACAGCTAAATAAGTAGAAAAATAAACAGATTAATTAAGTAGAATTACGGCTTGTTACATTTTTGTTTCATTTAACTTTATAAAGAACAAGTTATTAGGTCTCCCACCTAAAACTTAAGACAGATTACTACAAGATAACATAAAAAAATGACATACAGTAACATATTCCATACTTGACAGTTATTTGTTCATGTAAGTACATACGATTCATAACACGCTCCTGACTATTACCATTGGACATAAGGCTACACATCTAAACACAATGGCATTACGGCATTTGCTTTGAATCAATTAAAACAAAATAATTGCACTTATTTTCTTGCAGAATATGGCCTTTTAATATTATATATTCTGTTAAATATACTTTGTGAAAACACTGACTTAAACAACCGTATACACAACTCCAGTTGTTCCTTGTAACAATAAAATTGTAATACAGAAAACAGGGGAAATCAGCTCCACAATGTTTACATAGCACTGATGACAAAACAATAATTAGACCTTATAAAAAAAAAAAAAAAATACAAAAAAAATCATGTTTTACAGAACTTAAATAATTTTGTCTAGCACAGACTACAATTCAAGCTTTTACTTATGAAAATCGTACACAATTATAAATTCAATTGAAATGTATACTTTTATTACTAAAATAAAATTATATTATTAACAACTATACACTGAAATATTTACAATAAAAAAGAGTATGCAAAAAGAGGGCTGAAGCTTGAGTTCCAGCACCTAGTACCCTGCACACCCCGCTGAGCTGTTCTGGCTGTTTATAGACTTTGACAATAGTTAACAGTAACACCCGAGCTACAACTGGCACTCACTAATCAAGCATAACATAACAACTTACAAAACATTAATAAATTGATTTTGTTCAGTCTGTACAACAATTTGTCAACTTAACAACAAAACATTGTGGCACAGTTTGTCTTCAATAATAATTAGACATAACAAATAAAATAGTTAATGCTAAATAATTAGTGATAGTTAAATAACCAAGCAATTCATTAGTACTTCTTGAATCTTGCTTTGAAAATAAGGATTTACAAAAAACGCAAATCACTTAATTTATTATGTTTTCACACCATTCAATTTGGAGTGTTTTCAATTTAACGTTTCCATTAAAAAAAAGAATGATAACCATTGTATGTAAATGTTTGTCAAAGTGCACAAACTACATGTAAAAAGCACCGTAAAAAAACAGTAGTTGTTTCACTGATGTATTTCAAATACATTCTTTTACTTAAATGAGAAAATGTAAAGACATATACTTCAATTTATGTATTTTTAGTAATACTTCATTATTTCAGTGGAACTGATTTTACAAATAGAAACGTTAGCAATTTATTTTAAATCCATTTTAATTTTTAAGATACATAGCTTCAATAAACCTTTGCAGATACATCAGCTTTCTAGGGTTGAGTGGACTTACCCCATGCTGTCTAACTAACTTATAAGCCAGCTAGGTTATATCTCAATGTAAACTTGAGCTGGCTAACCCCTTTGGAGAAGTATTTCTCTTCTTTAATTACCATTTTATTATAATTTGTGTTACAAGAAGGGATTTATCTTCTGTGCCTTCTCAGGGTTGGGTTAGATTTATATACAATCAGGCCATGTATAGATCTTGGAATAACAATTTAGGAAAATACTTGAAATAGCTTGACACACAAGCAATGTATTTTATATTTGATTAATGTACTTTTGAATTAAACAAATCTTAAATGTCTGTGCAGTTTAATAAAGCTACATTTACTAAACATTTCACTGCAACTGGGTTTTAAAATTAATTCAAACAATCCTATAAAAGAGTCACAACCACTTGATGCTACGCTAAGTACTCAAAGAATTACTACTTGCAGGACCATTTCCTATATTTTATACTCGGGCCACAGAGCCATTCAAATCACTAACACTTTCAAAGTTCTTCAGGATTGAAGGTGTAACTATTTAAATTCAAACATTCATTCAAACTATAATTACAATTGAATGACTCATGTTGTGTTGGCAGTTGAGTTTGTGATGTACTTCTACCAGAAGATAAACTATGCCACAATCAAAGGGTGAAGGCAACAATATAATATAAATTAAAACCTAATCTTCCATTACTCATGACTGATTGAGTGAGGCTGTTAGAGGGGGTCCTTCGATGGCACCCAGATCGTCGGGCCTGACTGGTCATTGATGACTTCTTTTACTTTCTGGTAGATGTCTTCTGGGGTATCTCCTTGGACCACAGCTGAGGGCACAAATAATATATTTAGATCATTACTATAGATAGGCTAATCCAGCTTGAACCGCTGATAGAAATAATCATCTTTACTATAACTTATTAATGTTACTCGATTATCAATTGATTAGAATTGCTATGAAATAAATACAGGCCGAGATTAAGGTTGTTAGTAATACTCTTATAAAAAGAAACTACTTTTGAAATCCAATAAAGAAACAAATCATATTCCCTCTGGACAGGATCCAGATGGATTGATGTTTGCTGAAAGTATGTGCTGTTTCAAATTGCAGCTGCAATTAAAAACTTTACAATTCAATGAGAATGAATATCTTTGCAGCGTAAAATAAGAGTGATGATATTACAGATACAGGGTTACATTCCTCGCAATTCATTTTTATACAAAAGTGAATATTACACTTATGACAATAAGAGGAAAAACATTTCCAACCAGCATTGAATTATTTCATTTTAAACAGGGCGTCTACTCAGATTTTCACCAAAAAAAATGGGTTCTTTTTGGGGCTTTTAGGGAGCAGACTCTAAAAATCAGAGCCCTATTTTAATAAAATGTTAAGTCGTGCGATAATCTATAAAATATAGGACAGTTATATGGTAGCTTGCACGATGCTTTCTTATGCTTAGGAGCATATAGTTGTTATACAGTATATATATAAAACTATTTAACGAAGATGAATCAGATTGGACAGGAAGGGGTGGGGAGTCAGAGTGATTTCCAGGGTAAGGGAGAAATAGTAGAAACTGCACCTTGGCCGCACTGACGAACACAGCAAGTGCACTAAAAACTGTCACTATCTGTGCACCTTCACATATCTATTAATTTCACATAAATTCAACTAAAATATATTGGCTGTAAATATTGAAGGTAATTTTAAATGCTGCATGTTTAATGTCACACGTTCTCATGATTTTAATTCAGTTTCTTACATTATACTTTTAACCTTATTTTTAGAATTAGTCATAGAAAAAAGTTACTAAGTTAGTTATTGATTAATTAAGCTGAGCCTATAGATATAAACAACTGAAACTATTTCATAAGCAAAAACACTTTGTTTATACCAATGCTGTAAACAGATCATGACCGTAAATATTTGCAATGATAAGAAATCAGAAAAAATTTAATTAATTACAACGTTAACCTTATTTATTTATCATATTTTAACTGTACAGAATTAACCCTTTCTACGCGTATTACGGGATTTCTCGCAACGTTATATTTACGTAAAACGCGTATTACGGTATTTCTCGCATTTGAATATTTTGAGATAAATATTTAAATTTAAGTGGTAAAACTATACTAACGTGTACGTAAATGGTTATTGAGGTAATTTTGAAGACAACAGAAAGGATGACAACGTTTTTTGTCATCGTGACCTTCACGCACCGTCGCCATGGCAACCGAGCGGCCATTGTGTGCTGCTGCGCCGCGCGTATTACGGGATTTCTCGGACCACCCAGATGAGTGTTTTGAGTTATTTCACACACAAAAAAAAACATTCTAGGGATACTTGTAAGTGCTTGTATGTCATCTATATTAGTAAACTTGTAAATAATTATTATCATTACATATATATTTTAGCTTAATCTAATTTAATTTTTTTATAGATTTATGAGTAAATAAACAGAATAATTGTTCAACAATGGGAATTTTACAAATTGCTGTATATTAAATATTGATTTAAAAATACCAGTTTGGATTGTGTTTTCTTAACAGTTGTTGGCCTTATAACAAAATTCTAAATAGAACTTTAAACATTTTTAAATTTTTTTTTTTAATTTATGACACGTTTAAAAGAAATAGCAAATTTCTTATGTAGCGTGCAAAGGGTTAAGATACTGATTGATGATTAGGCTACATAACAAGACTGTTGAAATTTACCATATAAGAATACATGTTTGCAGCCATGTAAGCTATAGAGACGATTATTACCTGATTTCATTCCTTTCCAAATGTAATACCAATATCCCTCCAAGCCAGATATTTGTAATACAAAGTAATGTAATTAACACTCGTTAACAAGGGAGAAACTTCTTGTACAAAATTCACTTCTTAAACAACAATAATTGGTAGATGATGATTTGATTATAAAAGAAACAACCAGAAGATCTCGATGTTGGAAACTGATGTGATATTTTTTTAAAAGAAGTAAGAGAATAGCCAGGATGTTCAGATAATCAATTTATTTTGGACACTATGGTAATAATGTCTGAGCGACGATGAAGATTGATATCACTTGTAAAATTTTGGTAAACTTAATTACTGCTCCATTTAATTGGTTTTGATGTATATAATGGCTTTACATAAAAATAAATTACTCTTGAAATAATTATAGTGTTTCATTGGTCGTCTTAAAACTATAAAAACGAAGTTTCGTTAAATATTTTTTTTATTTTTAAGATATAAAACCCCATGTATACATGTAGATCAATACATTTCAGAGAACTTTATTCAGTCTGATAATATACAGTGTATGAGATTCACTGAAATTACAATAAGAACATAAAAATAAAATAGTTTATTAAAATATAAATTTTATTTGATAGTTTAATAGCTTAGCTGATATTAAAAACATTTTATCCTCAGTGATCAAGATCTATTGGTGGACAACATGCAACAACTATAAGGATATCAACACTTACAAGAAGTTCAAATAAACACAGTAAACAAACGTTAAACATCCTTGCGAGACCGGTAGTGTCTGTAAAAATCTGAATTGCATAGGAGTATTTGCGGGTCGTACATTCTTACATATGAGACGCCAAAACAACTTTTTGCGTATTTTAAGGCCAATATAAATGATTACATGAGTATAGGATGACCTGTATAGTCTGTTTACAAACTGAATTTGACTATTCCTCAGAAAGGGCCATTTATTAATAGCCCAATAGCCAGGACTACGAGACCTACAGCTTTACATGGAATCTAAACCACGTAGTGTTGGTCTGAAGCTAATTGACAAGCCTGATATTTGGTTCTCTCCCCTATACAACATCCAGCCACTGACTACTACTACAGATAACTAATTCTACCCAAGATAGCTCATTCCCATGCTAAAGAGAGTTAACAATGTTTTTTTAGTCAAACATTGACTATCTACTGAACTGTCAACTGTCTGCTTTGAAGCGCGCCTAGTGGCTGTTAACTGGGCAGTGTTGCCAGATTGAATTCAATCAACTAAACAAATTAAAAATGATTATTACAATATTAAATATCAGCTGATAATAATAATTGAGATTTAATAGTTGTTCAATGCGGTAAAATTGCATCCTAAATTCACGGTCTTGTAGTGCGTGTTGCCTACATACTCCTTAAACAACACACACGTTTTTCCCGTATACAGTGAGCTATCTGGGTAGAGTTAGATATCTGTGCTACTACCCCACATGGACACCCCAGACTTCACTAGTAGTGTCCAGGTTGATGGCAACCATTGTGCAGACGACATGTCGGTATTAGAGGACCGAGTGTACAGCTTATCGCCTACAATTTCCACAAAATTTTGTTCCCAAGTAACTGGGTTACAGCTCCGCACCACCAGTGCCGACCAATAGTATTAGCCAATTATAATAATAGCCAATGGTGTTAGATATCTTAAGCTGTGGGTTAACCAACCTTTCTCTGTTATCAGTTTTATTAAATTGACTTCCAAATACAATTAGTTAAAATATCTTAGTTACAGCAGTTTTTGTGCTGTTATCTACTGATACGAACACACATTTACGGTCGAGTTAGTCCTAATAAGTAAATTAGTAGTCCAAAACGGTCTACCTCCGATCAGAATTTATCGTAATAATTTATGATTTTAACTACGATAGCGTGAATTTCGTTACCGACCCACAACTATTATCTTATTAAAAATTTTTGAGATATGAAATCAATGTCTTAGAATAAATACACAACTTTCGGTAAACCTTCAATTTGAACCAGACAATGAATTGACAATATGTCTACGTATTGTAAACATTTGCACAGGTCAAATAATTTCAATGAATTTTTTATATGGTAACTTTAATTAATATAAATGAACTTTAATTTTAAATGGAATTGATGACAGTGTTTGGTATTAAAGTAATCCATTATTTCCATATCGTAAAACTTTCACCGACTGCACACGGTCATATTTTATTTTCCATCCACATCTAGGCCTATATTAGCAAGGGATGCGTAAAAACCAACACTTTTCAAATTATACATAACCTAATGCTAAAACCAATACCCAGTTGCCACTGAAATTTCCAAACATGTATAAATATTCACAAAAATAATCATTGTTTTACGACACTTTCATTAATATATTTTCTAATTGAATATGTAATCACTCTTCCCGTTTTTTAAGATATTTTAATTTTATATATCACAAATGATTTGTATTTTTCAGTCAAAATAAAATCTATGACATTACTATGTCGAAGTTGAATGCAGTAAAGAATGTAGACACCCGATAGTTATCCGTCACATAAATAAGAGATAAGGAAGGAAAGGTCTCAACCAACGAAAAGTTGGAAACAATAACATGGTTGGGATTGATAATGCATTGCACAAACTCAAATTAGAATTTAAAACGTTTATTCCTAGATAAATGAAAACTGTTTATATATTTAAGAAAAGATGATAAGCTACAAATAGTATAACAACATGATATATCGTGACGGCTTGCAGTCGTAAATGTTCAATCCTAAAAAAATGTTGATGATTTGAAGGGAAATATTTTGATTTGAGTCCAACTGACAAACATCCAGGTCAAAGAAAATTGCTAGGAGATTTTTTATGGCAAGCTTTTATTTCCTATCCTAAACGACAATTTTCTTCTCGGCTTGTGTTCGAAACATGCAAGATTTTACAAGCTCTTGTAGCAGCCTTGGCTCTAGTACGTACTGTTTGCAAACCTCTAATTTTATGGCTTCAGCAAGCAATTCACGGCTTACTCCCGGTAGCTGGGATTCCAGGCTTTTTACGAATTTTCCGGTGGAGTGATCAACCTGGCACTAAATTTATTATTATATCAAATAAAATTCTTTTACATAAGCAGCTACTTGATATCATTAGCAATAATTATAGGCATAGTACAGTTTAAATTGATCATAAAAAACGTGCACTTCAATTTACTTAATTGCAAAATGTAAAAAATTGTAGCTAAACCAAAATTAATGATAAGCTGACTGACCGATGTGTGATAATGCCTCGGGCGGGACAGTGACTTAATGTAGTGAAACAAGGCAAAGGGGAAAGATGGGGCGTGGCTGGAGGGAAAGGCCACGATAATGCTGTGAGATTATGAACCAAAACAATTGCAATGATACCACAGTCCTTCTGGCTTCTGGTCTAACACTCGAAAACTTTAACACGGGCCATGATAGTTACTCACTTTGATAATAATGATAAGCGAGGAGAACTCGGCATTTCAATTTCTCCAGTTAGAGTTAAAATAAATAAGGCTTTGTAGGACTCAAAAAAACAGGGCCTTTCGTGATCAAATCTGTGCTTTTCCGTAATGTCCGTGCCGTATCAGGAAAATCTGGGCCTTTTCAGGGTTTTTCATGAGATCTGAAAGAATCTCGGGGCCTGGTAGACACACTGAAAGAATTAGTACCTTTTTGGGAAGCAAAATAAATAATTTTCCCACTAAACAACTCAACTTGATTGGGTGATTGTGTGGACCAATACCACTGTCTGTTCATTTCCAACTCGTTTAGCTTGTCTAGTCTGAGAACACAAATGTCCAATGTTATTGGAGCGTGTTATAAGGATTCAAATATACAATTTTAATCTTAATTTGAAAGGGACACTAGGCTTATCTGCTAGAAAATACCTTCATAGTTATGGTTCATACTTCAGAAGAAGAGAGGCATTGGGAAACATACTTATATTAAGTTTCTATCAGCCTCACCTGTAAAATATTCACCGAATTCTTGCTCCATTTTCATGGCACGCTCAAACGTTTTCTTTGCTTGTTCTTCAGTCATTCTTTTATTCATTTCCCTAATAAAAAAATAAAAAATAGTGTTAACATTATATGACAAGAAATATTACAATGAATAGTATGACTAAAAAATCCTTTTCATTTTTAGTAAAAATTGGTCAAACTCATTTTTAATTCTTTCCTAATAATACTTATGATTTCAATAAAAATTAGTAAAAAAGTACAGTTTTGGAATTATGGTAAACAAGCTTTTCTTTTAGGTTCTAACAAGCTGCACCCCCAAATATTCTTGATGTGTGATGCAGTAGCGAGTGACTTGGCCTACGGATTTAAAAGGAAGCTCTTTACAAGGCATCATTTATAGAGCTAGCCTTAAGCCTTATGAAATGTCTCCGCATGTGCCCTCCTCACTTTAGAGTGTTTTAGAAATCTGTTTTATCTGAAAAATTCAGTAATCCGAAATAGGTTCGTTCCAAATTATTTTGGATTACCAGGACTCCACTGTACGATTTAGATGAAAATGTATCATAGATTTCCAACTGTGATATACTGAATACTCTTAAAAAACTACTTGTTTATGTCAAACAGCATGATGAGGATAATATCAAAGATTTTCCTTACTTTAATATTAGGATAATAGGAGGAAAGGGAATGAAATTACCATAGAAATTTGTCAGTTAAATCTATTAGATGTAGCTATAAATCCGGTTCCGTTAAACAAGTTGTCCTGTTGACATGGATGTATAGCTGTTCAGGCTGCTCCGGATTGGTGGTACTATAGTAAATGTATTTCAGTCCGAGTTTTTCTGTATCGAAAGTAGTTTCAGTCCAGTTTAGCTTGGACTTCTACTGTTTGTCAATATTAAATACCTATCATATAATAACAACTATACTTACATAATAGATTCTACGGATTTTGGCTTGATGAATACTGCGATTGGATACAGTTGGGCAACTTGTAACCTCTTGATAGCATTTCCGCTTACATCTAGTATGCAGTGTTTACCCTGAAATAAAAAGTAATTTAATGCTTGTAATCCTTTATTTTTTCTTGTAGCACTTGACAGTAAGTTATATTGTGTGTCGCCGCTAATTGTTTTTAATAGAGTAACACTTTTTATATGCTTGGTTATCATTGAATTTTGTTAGTAAGATTTCCCCCTTTAAAAAAAAGACCAGGACAACTGTTATTACTTTCAGTGCCACAGAGCACTGCTAAACAATTATGAGCAGTGCAAGATCAGCCTTGGTGGAGGTTGATTTATTCTTGTTTGCTTCTTGGTTACGGTATATGTTTTGAATTTTTACTTCATTTTACAGTTTTATATGTACAAATTAATTAATACAAATATATGTATGACAGAGTTATCTGAAAAGTAAGTTGCACTATTCTTTTCAATCCTGGTGGCAGAAGCCTGGGTCACAGGGTATTTGTGTCTGGGTAAATTGGCAGCACTGTAAAATTCCTATGAGCATGTGTCGATCAGCCAGTCAGACTCAAAGAAATATGGAGACTTCACTTGTTCCTAACGCCAATTAGGAGGTTTCTACTGCTATTCGTTCTTTGACGACACAAAACAATAATGCTACCCACATTCATAGTGAGTTGTGAAGTGCTTACAGTAAAAATGTGATGTCAAGACAAATTGTTTCTCGTAGGCGTCAATCATTTAATTAAGGACAGGAAAAATTGCATGATGAACAAAGAAGTGGCCGCCCCTCCATTTCTCATGCGGCAACTGTTGTTGAAGACGTCAGAAAGGTCATTGACACCTATCAGCACCTAACCTTTAATGAACCTAACCTTTAATGAAATTCTTTGTCAACTGCCTTCAAATGTTGAGAGAAGCTATGTATCACTCCACATTATGTAAACGATGGATACCACGCTTCCTTACAGAACAAAACAAAGAGCAGAGAGTTGATGCAACTTTGCAATTTCAACAATATTTTTATGATGAGGGAGAAAGTTTATTTGATTATATATACATTGTGACATGGAATGAAACAAGGATCAATCATTGGAAGCCCGAATCCAAAAGACATAGTATGGTGTGGAATGGGAAGGGCACAACCAACAAAAAAAGTTGTGGAATCCGCAGGAAAAATCATGGCAACTGTCTTTTAGGATAACAAGGTTATTTTATTGGTTGGCTACCTTTCTCGTGGGACCACGATAACAGAAGCTCGATACTGTGAGGTATTGAAACGACTAAGACAAGCAAAACAAAATAAACATTGAAAAAAAATCTGTTTGTTCTAAGACAAAGCCTTCTCACACCTGTTTTAAGGATTTTCTATGGGATATATCAAGTTTTTCGTTGTTTGTAATCTTCATAAAAAAAACTTGAAAAAACAATAAAACTACAACAAATGTATTACGTTAAATAAAGTAGAATAGTTTTCAGAATGAACACTAACAGTTGGCAGACTGAAAGTTTATTGGTTAGTAATATTGAGGTCTACTAGCCAAATTATAACAGATGTAACTACATGTGTTATATGTAACTTGTATAAAGTTGGGTACATACAAAAGCGTCTAAGAATAAAAAATATTTAAAATCATATTTACTATCCAATACCAATATAAAATAATGGGAGTTCCATAAGAAAAAATTGAGTTGTCCGTCATATTGGGATAAATAGTATCATTGAGGCAGGTCTTAAATGGTTTGGTGAATTGGATTTAGCTTTGTGAGAGGAGATAACTTTATATTTTTAGTAATGTAACATGACTTTTCCAAATATATATTACAGATTTTATATTTAAAAAAAGTTAATAAATAAATTTAATTTAAGGTTGAATGGAAAGAGGACTTAATAAGTCCTAACTCCACCTAATAAAGCCATTTTAAATTCGTTTCATAAAAATGTAAACACATATTGTCATCTTATGCACCAAATACACTTAATCAATGAGTCATCCAACCTCCATTAAATCCGGCTTTTTCTAAATCTGGGCCAGCCATTGCCACATTAACACGGAGTTAGAATAGTCTACTGTACATATTTAAAATTTAGCATGTTGCAAGTCTGATCTACATTGTTTGTGTTATATATGTGTGTTCAGTGTTTGCATTCCTTACCACTAACAAGTAGACTCCTACATAATGTATTCTAATTTTGTATTTTTTATGATTTGAGATGTTTAGTGTACTCTAAATAACCGATAACTTAAAATATAAATTAAATATTGCCTTTCTGCTACTGAAAATGTCCTTCAAGCGACTGACTCGTTTTATTAAGAT